>CM060327.1:13596162-13601162 GCA_030674155.1 Stramonita haemastoma | reverse complement strand
GGGTAGGGGGGGTCTGCTGTTTGTCAGCCATCTTGACACAAGGTTCCTCTGTCAACAAAATACAACAAAGTTTAAAGATTCTAGCAAGGATTATATGGAAGCATTTTTTCATTTCATTTCACTTCATTCTTTTATATCGAAGATAATGGAATAAGCACTCGCGTGCTTTTTTCATCCATTCCCCGTGTGTATGCAGTTTTGTCAATCCTATCTGCTCCCACCGGCACACAATGACCTACTCTTACGAAAAGCGGAACAGGATTTAGAACAAGATGTTCTGCGTGCGTTTGCACATGCGGCTTCGGTCCACAGTCTCATCTGATAGAGCATGCTGCCCCCAGAAAGAAAAAAACGTTAAAACTTGCTATTTTACATCAAGGCAGTATGAACGAATTTGTTCTGTTTCACTGTTATTGCTATGAGAATCTTTGAATGCAGAACTCTGTCACTCTTAATGGTGTGTGTGTGTGTATGTGTGTGTGTATGTGTGTGTGCGCGCGAGCGCACGTGCGCGTGTGTGTGTAAATACGTTTCATTTCTTTACTTTTCACATTTTTGTACGATAAACCAAGATGTTATTCTGTTTATTAGAACTGTGTAAACTATTCGTAAGTTCTCTAAAATTACAGCGTCGTTTCCTTCCGCATATCGTAGTTCTTTTATGAAACAAATGGGGAGGCACGGGATGGATTAGCCTAGTGGTTAGAACGTTGAGTTTGTGATCTGATGGCTCGAGATCATACTACAACCCAGGCACATGTGCAGGAGAGTTTTCCCTCTGTAGTTAACATCAGTACCAACTCCATCCTCCCTCCCCCCAAAAATAATTTGGACTCCCTTCCTGGGGATGCCAGGGACTTTTTCTTTATTTTCGTATTTTTCGCAAAGTATTTTTTAGTTTGTTTTAAAAAAAAATTCTCATTTATATCGAGGATTATGAAATAAGCACGAATAAGTAGTGTTAGTTAAAGTTAAAGTCTGTCCCGAGCCTAAGGCTCATCAGGCCGGTGCTTATCCCGGTTTCTGTGGCGCTAAGCGACTGAGAGTCATAGACTCCCCCCTGGATAGGACGCCAGTCTATCGCAGGGTTAACCCCCCAACACAAGGTTGGTACCCCTTTTACACCTGGGTGGGGTGAGAAAATAGCCGTAAAGTGCCTTTTCCAAGGGCACAACGCCATAGCCGACAGCTGGGATCGAACCCGCAACCTTTAGATTACGAGTCCAACGCCCTAACCACTCGACTACCGCGGCGGCAAGTAGTGTTAGTATGTAGAATATTTCACTGAAGCACACAGGTGTCATGTTTTAGGCATCCATCCATTAGTCAGAATGTGACTAACCTTAATGGAGGGTAAAAGCGGTGGCAAATGCAAGAATCTCACCATTGGCAAACCTAAGAGCTTTAGCTGAAGAATGACTTCACCCCATTCCCCTCCTCCCCCCCCCCCCCCCCCACCACCAAAAAAGTCCAAACTCACACACTCATATTATACAAGATGAGGGCAGGACAAAAAACAACAGCTGTGTAAGCTTAATGTAAACTTACTCTTTGACACTTATCAAAGATCATTTTGACCGGACTTGACACTCACAACCGCCCTCCGTCCCCCCAAAAAAAGTACCCAAACAAATAAGTAGCAAGACCCCCCCCCCAAAAAAAAAAAAAAAACACCATATACTACCACAAAAAAAGTTCTACCTGTAGCCTCAAGTCAAAACTGCCCAAAATGGCAACGCCATGGCAAAAATGATGGCATTTTCATTTATTCTGCCTGCATAGCACGAAGCGGTGTTAGCCCTGGGCCCATGTAGAGTGAAGTGAAGGGAAGTGGGGTGCTGGCAACACGTTCAATGCTCACTCCTAAATCTGATGTGTGTGTGTGTGTGGGTGAAGACAGTATAGTTTATGTTTCACGTGCATCATGGAACGAAGCATCTTGCATGGACTGTGATAGGAAAACTTGTTGAGCTCTACAGTTTTAAGAGTTCACTGCTGTTTTTGTTTTCCTTTCTTGTATGTGTTTTTCCGTTTTGTTTTGTTGTTTTTTTTATTAATTTATTCTTTGATTTCGAGGTTTAATTGAATAAAGCATAAGTTTGAGTCCCGTCCTTCCGCAACATTTGCACAATAAAAGAGCCCATGGCATCATGATAGTGTACTACTGTGTATATGCACACATTACAAGTATCTTTCATTGATGTGGCGCCAGTCTTGTGGCGACACCACGGCCCCAAAAAGGACAGCTTGGTTGAATATAGTAATAATGTTGGAACGAAAGCTGGTACTATACAGTGTACGCAATAATACCTAGTATTGCACTAGAGAATAAAGATAACATACAATATGACACACCACATCATAGTGCAGGGCGAACACCACATGCTAACAAAGTTAATTTAGGTACACTGTATAGGTTTTTTTCTGACAAACTTGCCATAATCAAGGCAGGCTTCCGTCTTAGGGGCTGTGATGTCGCCATGTCCGGAGCCAAACACATCAAAGACGCTAGTAGAGTGCGTATGCATACACTAAAGCACTGTCTTGCTGCCGTGGGGTCTGTTACTATGCAAAAGTCAGGGTAGCACAGGACTGAAACTAACCGTTTTTGTCACATCTTTTTAAAATATTGTAGCCTTTTCTGGGGGGGGGGGGGGGGGGGGACACACCTTTACCTTCTTTAAAAAAATTTTTTTTTTTACTAAACAAAACTGTGCTCAAAACAGGTACCACTGAACACCACCAACGTGACCCAGCAGCAGTGCAGGGCCTCTCTGGCTGGTGGCTCGATGGCGGTCTGACATTGATGGGCTCTCTGTGGACTTCTAACACGGAGAATGAGATATAACGTATCTGGGTATGGCTGGGAGTAAAGACGTTGAAATGAGCGGTGGTTGGAAACAGCAGGATAGAAACACCATAGAGAATGAGGCAACACAGACACAGACATAGACACATGTATATATATATACATATATATACGCATAATACACACAGATACACACACATAGACACACACACAAACAGACAGACGCAGACACAAACGCACACACATACATTATACAACACACATTATACATGCACAGCCACACACACACACACACACAAACACACACACACAAAATCACACACACACACACACACACACACACACACACACACACACACACACACACACACACACACACACACACACACACACACACACACACACACACACACACACTACGGCTCTAGCTCTATGCATTCCTCACAAGGGTTTTCCAACTTCAAAACAGGCCCGGAAGATACAGAAACCTGCAGTGCTGTTCACAAAATTTGAACAGCACTTTCAAGCTTGCGCTGTCGACATGCATGATGCTTGGTTGTGTGGTCCCCTCCTCTGCATTTAGCCTGCAGCACACTCAGCTTTGGTTAGCAGCTTGCTGGTGCCCGAGATATTCTTTCTACAGGGTGAATTATTCTGTATTTGGATGGAACACACATTCCTCCAGGCATCCGTACACAGTTCTAACCACAACGCCAAATTGGCGTATTCTTTTTTTTTTTTTTCTTGATGTTCGCTTTTTGTTTATTTTTTCCTTCATTTTTTTTCTTCTTTTCTTTTCTGTTTTTCTTTCTTTCTTTTTTTTTCTTTCTGACTTTTCTTTCTTTGATTGTTTCTCTCTTTCTGTCTCTCGTTCTTTCTTTCTTTTTGTCTTTCTCACTGACTTTATTTCCTTCTTTCTTTCTTTTATTTCTCCTGTAATTCTTTTTCCCTTATTTCTTTCTTTTTCTTTTTAGTTTGTGTGCTTTGAAATTTTTGGCTGGACCTTTATCCTTTTTATGTTTTTGCTTGTTTTATTTTTTCTTTCTTTCTTTCTTCTCTTTTTATTCCCTTTTTTCTGTTTTTATCTTTCTTTTCTTTTTGTTATTTTTAGTTCGTGGGAGTTGCATTTTGTAATTTTTTTTTAATTGTAAATTTGCTTTTATCCTTGTTGTGGTTTTGGTTTACAGTTTACAGCTACTTACAAGAACATTACACCCATACAACACACAAAGAAAGAAAGAAAGATAAGAAAGTCAGACAGAAAGAAAAGAAAGAAGAAAGCAAAAGAAAAGAAAGAAAGAAGAAAGAAAAGAAATGAGAAAGAAAGAGAAGAAAGAAAGAAAGAAGAAAGAAAGAAAGAAAGAAAGAAGAAAGAAGAAAGAGAAAGAAAGAAAGAATGAAGAAGAAAGAGAGAAAGAAAAGAAAGAAATGAATGCAAAGAAAGAAAGAAAGAAAGAAAGAGAAACGAAAGAAAGAAAGAAAAGAAAATGAATGCAAGAAAGAAAGAAAGAAAGAAAGAAATGAATGCAAGAAAAAGAAAGAAAGAAAGAAAGAAAAGAAAAAGAAAGAAAGAAAGAGAAAGAAAGAAAGAAAGAAAAGAAAAAGAAAGAAAGAAACAAAGAAACAAATGAATGCAAGAAAGAAAGAAAAAAGCCAGTAAGAAAGAAACATACAAATAATTAGTCACAAAACCCCACAACTGTCTTAATCCTCGAAATCCAGAGCTCGCTTTTCTGCTTTTTCCCTTCATCTCTTGTGGAGCCATGAATCTGTATGTGTCTGTCAGTGTCTTTTATTTTCTTACTATTTTTTTTTCTTGTGTTGTCATTATCACTGTGTTTATATTGTTCCTGCCTGTTCTCTGTGTGTGTCACTGTCTGTGTCTTTCTATTGTTCCTGTCTTTTCTATTTGTGTGTGTCACTATCAGTGTCTTTCTGTCCTTCCTGTTTTTTCTCTGTGTGTGTCACTGTCAGTGTCTTTCTATTGTTCCTGCCTTCTTTCTCTGTGTGTGTCACTGTCGGGTTCTTTCTTTTCATCATGTCTTCTTTCTCTGTGTGTCACTCTCAGTGTCTTTCTATTGTTTCTGTCTTCCCTTTCTGTGTGTGTCTGTGACTGTTTCCCTTCTTCCTGTCTTCTGTGTGTGTGCATGTGTGTGTGTGTGTGTGTGTGTTGGTGGTGCGTGCGTGCGTG
>CM060327.1:13581162-13588662 GCA_030674155.1 Stramonita haemastoma | reverse complement strand
GTGTGTGTGTGTGTGTGTGTGTGTGTGTGTGTGTGTGTGTGTCTGTGTCTGTGTCTTTGTCTGTGTCTCTGTGAGTGTGTGCATGTGTCTCTGTGTCTGTGAATGGGTGTCTATGTGCCTCTGTGATTGTGTCTGTGAGTGTTTCTGTGTTTCTGTGAGTGTATGTGTGTGTGTGTGTGTGAGTGTGTGTCTGTTTTTCTGAGTGTGTGTTTGTGTATCTGTGGGTGGGTGTCCATGTCTCTGAGTGCTTGCGTCCGTGTGTGCGTGCGTCCGTGTGTGTGTGTATACGCACGCACGCGTGTTTTGTGTGGTTGTGTGTTTGTGCTTGTGAGTGTGATTTGTGCACATGTGCGTGCGCGCGTGCGTGTGTGTGTGCGTGATATTCTTCTTGTTCTTTCTAAACAATTTTCATGTCCTTGCTTTGTTCGCTTTATAATCCATCCATCTCAGTAACCCTACCTTTTGTAAATACGCATTCGTTGTGTTCATATGAGAACAAATTTGATTTTCTTGGGACAACTACAAAATCTGTTACTTTAAGTTAATACACTTTTTTTTCTACATTCATTATTTTCTTTGAAATTTGTTCATTTTTGTAAATCGCTTTCTGGAAGCATTTCCGTCGTCTTTTTTCTTCTTCTTCTATTCTATTTCTTTCTTATTGTTCTCTATGGCTAACTCTTTTCTTATTTTTCATGCTTTATTCTTGTTTCTCTTGGTGCTTTTATTCCTCTCTCTCTCTCTCTTTCTGTCCTTCGGATGAGACTTTAAACCGAGGCCCCGTGTGCGAACGCACACAGAACATCTTGCGGACACGTTAAATCCTGTTCCGCTTTTCGTAAGAGTAGGCCATCGTGTGCCGGTTGGAACAGATGACATTTACAAAAGTGCATACACATGGGGACTGGATGTAAAAAAGCACAAGAGTGCTTATCCCATTATCCTTGATATAAAAGAATAAAAAAAAGAATAAATCAAATCTCTCTCTCTCTCTCTCTCTCTCTCTCTCTCTCTCTCTCTCTCTCTCTCTCTCTCTCTCTCTCTCTCTCTCTCTCTCTCTCTCTCTCTCTCTCTCTCTCTCTCTCTCTCTCTCTCTCTCTCTCTCTCTCTCTCTCTCTCTCTCTCTCTCTCTCTGTCTCAGATAGTATTAGTATTAGTGTGTTGTTGTTGTTGTTTTTCTCGTTGTCGTCAGCATCGTTACTATTGCCTTATCTTTTATGTTGTTACTGCAGCTAATACATTAATATTATCATTGTTTTAGAACTGTTGCCGTCTTAGTCGTCGTTGCTGTTGTTATTGTTGTTTTGTTTTTATTGTTGATTTTGTTGTCGTCGTCAGTATCGTTACTATTGCTCTTATTGTTCATGGTGTTGCTGCAGCTAACGGTATCAATATTGTCTTTGTATTAGTTGTTGTGTTACTGTTGTTGATTTCTTTCTTCTTCATCAACTTCTTTTCTTCTTCAACTTTAAAGAAGCATACTTATGAGTGCTTATTCATTATCCTAGAAATAAAAGAATTTGATTTGGTTTGATTTGATTTGATTTGATCTTCTATTTTGCATTCTCCGTCGTATTCTTCTTCTTCGTATTCTTCTTTATCGCATTCTTTGCTACATTTTTCTTGTTTTGAATTTATTGTGCTTGTGTTATTTCCTCTTCGTTCTTCTTCGTCTTCTTTGCATTCTTTTATGAAATCTACTTGCTTATATACTCTTTTGTTTAGTTCTTCTTTCATGTTATGCTAATATCTTTTATTTTGTTGAACTAGTCTCTCCTTTTATACTTAGTGTGGGATTAGCATATATTCTACATATACAAAAACTGTAGCTTTAGGGAAATAGTTTTTTCAACATGAATTTAGTCTTAAAACACCCTTCCTTTTCGTTAACAACTTTTTGAAACTATTTTTCCATATTTCTTTATGTTCTTTTTTTTTAAACTCTTTCTTTCTTTTTTTACTGATTGCCCTCTGGTAGTGGCTTCGGGATTTTTTTTTTGTTGCTTTTTCTTTTTAGGTCAGTTCTGAAAGTGATGACATAATCTTCGTAATTGATTTAATCTGCACCACTCAGGAAAAGCAAGAATAAAAAGCAAAGAAATCATGGAAAGGAAAACGAAACAAAAATTCAAAAAGAAGGCGGCGTTATTTTTCTAATTGATTTAACCTGTTCTGCACGACAAGAACAAAAACCAAACAGATAAAGAGAAACTAAAATACAATGGAAACTTTAAAAAAGTAAAAAAAAAAATATACAAACAAATCTAGAAAGTAGAACAAAGGGACACAACAAGATATAACAGATAGTAGTCAAACTTTGTGTGAGTGCGAGCGGGCCCGCGAACGCGTGCGTGCGTGCGTGCGCGCGTTTGTGTGTTTGTTTTTTTTTCTTGTTTTGTTGTTTTGGATCCATTCTTAATCTGGTGCTGTGGACACAACCGCATTCAAATCAACATCTCTCTCTCTCTCTCTCAGTACCAATAGACAAATCACATCTTAACAAGCTTGAAACATTAAAACATTACTGTAGATCTAAAAACATTTTATCAAATTTAGATATCCCTCTTATGTGTATTAATGATGTTTACAATTCCCTTACTCATTTGAAACAGACAAATACGAAAGGTCTTGATGGCATTGATGGTAAAATTCTAAAAATAGCTGCCCCCGTCATCGCAGAATCTCTTACATACATTTATAATTTATGCATTTCTGCTAACACCATTCCTAAAGCTTTTAAAACTGCCAAAGTTATACCTATCTTTAAATCTGGTGACCGTTCAGATCCCTACAATTATAGACCAATCTCTATTCTATCCATATTATCAAAACCTTTAGAGAATCACATCAATAAACATATTCTCCATCACTTAAACCGATATAATTTGTTACATCCTAATCAATCTGGTTTCAGAGCTAACCATTCCTGCCAAACTGCTTTGACAAGCTTGGTTGATCAATGGCTTACTAATATCAATAATAACAAAATCACCGGAGTTATTATAGTAGACTTTGCTAAGGCGTTCGATGTGATTGACCACACTCTATTACTAAAAAAACTTAAAATCTATGGTCTGTCAGATAGTACTGTCAAACTCATGTTATCATTTCTTTCTGAAAGAAAACAAGTCGTTTCTGATAAAGGTAAGACATCGGCAGTACTATCCAATAACTATGGCGTCCCCCAGGGATCTGTTCTAGGGCCTATTCTTTTTTCTATATATATAAATGACTTACCCTTATCTCTAAACACACAGTGCGAGTTATTTGCAGATGATACAACTATCCATACCAATCATTCTCAATTGAATGAAGTTACATCTGCTCTGCAAGAAAGTATTCACTGCCTGCTTCGATGGTCAGAGTTAAATCATATGAGTCTTCATCCCAAACAAACTAAGTACTTAATTATAACAACTCGACAAAAGCGACAAAATCTTTCAAACAATTCTACGGCTATCTATATTAATAACAACAAAATTGATGAAGTAGACCATCATAAAATTCTTGGAATTACAATTGACAATAACCTTTCTTGGATGTACCACATCTCTGCATTATGCAAAAAAGTATCAAAATGTGTACACCAGTTATCTAAAATAAAGCATTTCTTAGACCTAAACGCTAGGAAAATGTTTTTCAATGCATATATTATATCCCATATGAGTTATGCTTCAACGATTTGGGATTCGGCTAGCGCAAATGTTCTCAAGCCATTGTTCAGTGTGCATAGACGAGCTCTAAAACTTGTTCTCTTAAAATCTTCATCATTAACCATTCCTGATTATAAAGCACTTGACATTCTTCCATTAAGATCCAAGCTTAAGCATAATAAGGCAGTGTTTATGTATAAAATCATGTCCGGTTTAGCTCCCCCCTTGCTTCAAAACAGATTCACAATCAATGTCAATCGTCATGCCAATAAGATAATGGTGCCACTTCCAAGAATTGACTTATTTAAATCCACTCTCACATATTCTGGTGGTACACTATGGAATGAGATATCAACCCTCAACCTTCACAAAGCTTGCAGTGTTTCTGTTTTTAAAAAAGTTTATCACGTACATCTTATGGACAATATATCACTATTTTGATGAAATTGATTTCCATTTGCAACACCATTAATAACTAGTATCATGTAATTTCAATCATGTGTAAGTATTATGTCAACTCTTAATCACCACCCCCCAGTACTTTTGTCCCCTCTTTATTCTCCCTCCTTCTCTTTCCCTACCACCACCCTCCCCTCTCTACACCCATCTCGCTCCAGGGTTTCTTTTGTCTCTCTGTCTTCCTGCCTATCTCTCTGCCTGTTCTACTGTCTCCCTGTCTGTTCTATTTTTTTCCTTCTGTTGTCTGTCTGTCTGTCTGTCTGTCTGTCTCTGTCTCTGTCTCTGTCTCTGTCTCTGTCTCTCTTCTCTCTCTCTCTCTCTCTCTCTCTCTCTCTCTCTCTTCTCTCTCTCTCTCTCTCTCTCTCTCTCTCTCTACCTCACTCCTCCTCTCCCCCCCCCCTCTCTCCTATTCTTCTTTTCCCCCTTCCCCAACTTTTCTCTCTTCCCCCCACCATTATGTTTGTCTCTTATGTAAAGCGTTTCTACTTCACTGAACTGTCTAGGTGCACATTATATTTCAGATTTATGATGAAACTTTTGTATAATCTTGGGTATGTTATGATTTTGCTCACTTGACTTAAGTAGGTAGTAACTTGTATAATTGTAGTTCTTATTGTTTCCCTGATCCTCTTTTTTTTTTTTTTTTTTTTTTTTCTCTCTCTCCTCTTCCCCCTCCTCTTACTCCTCCTCTCCCTCTTTCCCTCTATTCTATTTTTCTCTTTTCTTTGTCCATTTCTTCTTACCCTCTTCAGGAGCTGAAAAAGATAATAACAGCCCGCACCTTATTCCTCTCACTCCCTTCCTCTCTCTCTTTTCAAATGTTATAGCTTTATGCTCAAATCTTACGATTGGTTGATTTATTCACCAAATTTTGATTTTCATAGCTTTATACTTGAATTATGCATTTGGATTGATTGGTTGATCGATTCACTTCTTTTTTTTTTTTTTTTTTTTTTTTTTTTTTTTTTCTAAAAGAGGGCTGGATGAAAACAAGCCACCATTGTGCTTAATCTTTTCCCTCAATAAAAATGTTCATTCAAAAATGTTCATTCATTCATTCTCTCTCCTCTCTCTCTCTCTCTCTCTCTCTCCTCTCTCTCTCTCCTCTCTCTCTCTCTCTCTCTCTCTCTCTCTCTCTCTCTCTCTCTCTCTCTCTCTCTCTCTCTCTCTCTCTCTCTCTCAAACTTAGCAAAAAGTTAAATATATTTTGAAAAGCTCCTCCCTCAACTGTAACTAAAAAGACGTGATTCCCTTGACAACATTTTGCGTTTATTTTGCTCCTTTGTTTTTTTGTGTTGACCTTGGCACTCAATGGTGTGTGTGTGTGTGTGTGTGTGTGTGTGTGTGTGTGTGTGTGTGTGTGTGTGTGTGTGTGTGTGTGTGTGTGTGTGTGTGTGTGTGTGTGTATGTGTGTGACCTTGGCACTCAATTGTGTGTGTGTGCGTGCGTGTGTGTGTATATGGGTGTGCATGCGTGCGTGCGTGCATGCGTGTGTGTGTGTGTGTGTGTGTGTGTGTGTGTGTGTTTTGCTTTTTTTCTCTTTCAGTTTTACAACATTTGATGAACAGGTATGTTTTCCAAGCTTCCTCACTCTCTAGGCATTTCCAACTAACCCTCCTCTCCCACTCCCACCCTCTCTGTCTCTCTATTTTTATGTCTTGTCTTTCGGTCTGTCTCTGTCTCTGTCTCTCTCTCTGTCTCTCTCTCTCTCTCTGTCTCTCTCTCTCTGCGTGTGTGTGCGTGCGTGCGAATGTGCGTGCGTGTATGTGTTTGTATGTGTGGTTATGTTAGTGTGCGTGTGTGTATGTGAGTGTGCGTGCGTGCGTATGCGTTTATATGTGTGTCTACGTGTATGTGTATGTGTTTGTGCGTTACTGTTGTTGTTGCTACAGCTTCTGCTACTGTTGCTACTGCTACGATAAATTATTTATCTTATTGTTAACGTTGTTTTTGTTGATGTTGTTTTTCTCCTTCTCCTCTTTTCTTATTTTTTTTATCAGGTGCATTTGCATACGTACACATTACTTGTTTTTATTGATTCTATCTTGATAATTGTCTTTTCCATTTTTTAAATTTTTTATATAAAATTCAAGACTAAATTAAAAAAAACCCAACCTTTTTAATCTTTCAAGAACGATCACCCCAAGGAACAAAGTTCCTTGACCTTCGTTCCGTATTTTTAGGTTGTCCCCCCATTTTTGTCGGCAATTTTATTTGTAGAATGTCATGGTCCTTTTATATTTTACGTTTGGACAATTACCCTTTTCTTCTCTCTCTTCCATTTTCGTAAACTGTCCTTCATAAGTTTTTCTTTTTTCAGTCGATAATCGTTTGTTTTATTGTTTTCTTATCTTTTGTTCAAAATTCTTTTTATTTCTATTCTTTTTACGTGTTGTGTCCTTGTTCCTCCCTGCATTCGTAGAGGACGTGTCATTGATTTTCGGAAGCTAGAATAGAATTTCTTCCTTTCCTTAATCTGATCTAAGCTCAAAGAATCATTACTTCTGTCGTACATCGTTTCTTCTCCTCTTGTTGGCTTGCTGTTTCACTGCATGTTTGTCTAACTGCCTGTCTGCCTGCCTGACTTTCTGACTTTCTGCCTGCCTGCCTGACTTTCTGACTTTCTGACTTTCTGCCTGCCTGACTTTTTGCCTGCCTGCCTGACTTTCTGCCTGCCTGCCTGACTTTCTGCCTGCCTGCCTTTCTGCCTGCCTGACTTTCTGCCTGACTGCCTGCCTGACTTTCTGCCTACCTGCCTGCCTGCTTGCCTGCCTGCCTGCCTGCCTGCCTGCCTGCCTGCCTGCCTACCTGCCTGCCTGCCTGCCAGTCTGTCTACCTGCCTGCCTGCCTGCCTACCTGCCAGTCTGTCTACCTGCCTGCCTGCCTACCTGCCTGCCTGCCTGCCTACCTGCCAGTCTGTCTACCTGCCTGCCTGCCTACTTGCCTGCCTGCCTGACTGACTGACTGACTGACTGACTGACTGCCTGATTGATTGGCTAACTAACTCGGTCGCTTGCTTGTTTGCTTATTCCATCACTCAATTATATATCAATCGGTTGACCAGTCAATGAATCAAACATATACACACATATACACACTACACGCATAAGTATGGTAAATTCATTTTATTTTTCTTTGTATTTTTCTTTTTATTGTTTTAAAATTGGTTTTTCACTATCCTGCCTGTTTGCTTCTCCTTCTCTCTGTCTTTATGTGTCTATAAAAAGTAAACGGCCAGGCGTCAGAGACCTCAGCTTCTCTAGGGGCCAGCATAGTGAGGGCGGCGCCCATCTCCTCTCCTTCGCTGCTTTACCTTCCCTGACCCTAAAGAGGGCAGGTACCCATTTACAGCTGGGTGAACTCGGGAACAACACTGAAGCCAAGGCAA
>CM060327.1:13563662-13578662 GCA_030674155.1 Stramonita haemastoma | reverse complement strand
GGTATAATCAGCGTTGACAATAATGTTGTTGCCGCCGCTGCTGCTGTAATTATATTACTTATTGTCCTTGTTCTTGTTTGTTGTCGTTAAGGATCTTTTTGGCTGTGGTTGTTGTTGTTGTTGTTGTTGTTGTTGTTCTCCTCCTTTTTAAATTTTCTTTGCAGATCCTCTTTTCAGTTCTGTTTGCATTTCTTTGTCTTTTTGTTCGTCGCTATTCTTTGCATTCTTCTTTGCAATACATTTTTTTTGCAATTTTTCTTTTTTGCAATCCTTCTGCTTTCTTATTTTTTCTTCTTCGCAAATCCTTTTTAACAATATTTGTCTTCTTCGGAATTCCTTTTCAGAATGTTTGTAATCTTTGCAATTCCTTTTCAGAATTCTTTGTTTTCACATTCTGTTCTTTTTTTACAGCTTTTAAAAAACAACAACTTCGATTAAAAAAAAAAATTCATTTCATGTTAATTGTTTTTTTGCCAGTCAAATAATCTCTCGGATAACACAGGACTGAATTTAAAATAGTTTTCTCACTCACAAAAAGCTAAAACCCCGAGGACCTATCTTCTTTCAACAATAATTCATTTTGTTCTTTTAGGACTATCCCCTTATTTCGTTACTAGCTTTTTGAAAGGATTTTTCTGCATCTTTCTTCATGGTTTTGCGTTTCTCTCTCTGTCTCTGTCTCTCTGTCTCTGACTCTGTCTGTCTCTGTCTCTGTCTCTGTCTCTCTCTTATTCTCTCTCTGTCTGTCTGGTTGTCTGTCTGTCTGTCTGTCTGTCTCCCTGTCTCTGTTTCTCTATCTATCTCTATCTGTCTGTCTCCCTATCTATCTGGCTGTCTCTCTTTCTGTCTCTGTCTCTCCCTCCCTACCTCTCTCTCTCCTATTCTCTCTCTCTTATTCTCTGTCTGTCTGTCTGATTGTCTGTCTCTCTTTCTCTCTGTCCCTGTCTCTCTATCTCTCTCTCTGTGCCTGTCTGTCTCTCTATCTGTCTGTCTGTCTCTCTCTCTCTCTGTCTCTCCCTCCCTCTGCCTCCCTCCCTCTCTCTCTCTCTCTCTCTCTCTCTCTCTCTCTCTCTCTCTCTCTCTCTCTCTCTCTCTCTCTCTCTCTCTCTCTCTCTCCTTTTCTCTTCTCTCTCTTGTTTGTTGAGATGCTGTTTTCAGTGTTCTTTTCTTCTTTGTTTGACTTGTTCTATGGTAAGTGTGACGGCAAAATTTGCGTAAGTGATTAAATTCTAATTTATTCTGCATAAGAAGAGAAGGAACAAACGAAACAAACTGAAGATGCGATAAAGTAAACAAAAGACGACAAAGGCTTTTGTAGTTGGTTTAATGTCTTTCACACAGGGAGAGGAAAGACAAACAAATGAATTCTGAAAAAGAAAATGAAAACACTTCAAATCTTTGTAATTGCTTTAAAATCTATTCAGCACAAATGAAACAAAAATAAATAAGAAGATAATTTGATAGATAAAACATACTAGAATAAAATGAAAAATAATGATTTTTTTTTAAGGAAGGGAATGCAACTAATAACTGGAAAAAAAACCCACCGTAATGGAGAACAGTAGAATTGTTTTAAACCAACACACACACACATTGTTATTATTAATTCTTATTCTTAATAATAACAACATTGTTGTTATTATTGTTTATATATATATATGTGTATATACATATATATATATATATATATATATATATATATATATATATATATATATATATATATATATATATATATATATATATATCGTCTAATATCATTTAGAGAGAACAAACGTTAAATTGAAGACAACAACAACATATTATATCTGTGTGTGAGTGTGTATGTGCTGATGTTGTGGTTGCCATTTTTGTTGTTGTATCTGTTGTTATTATTGTTTCTGTTGTTGCTGGGGCTACTGGTGCTTTTGCTAAAGGCATCATTATTGCCCTTGTCATTGCGGTCATTGTCATTGCTAGCTTCTATTCTTGTCGGTGTTTTTCTTTTTCTTGTTCTGCTTTGATATCCATTTGTTAACGTAGTTTTTGTGCTCTTTATTTCTGACCCTGTTATGTTAAGCACCTTTAAAAAAACTTGTGAACAATATTACCTCTGTTAATATTGTTCTGGGTTTAAAATCAATTCTATCCTTTGAAAATTACGATCCCTGGATTTTTTTTTTCAACATAAACTCCGTTTCTTAAAACATCCCTCTTTAACGCTAATCACTTTTTGAAAAGCACTTTCTGCACCTTAGTCTTGTTCGTCTTTATTTCCTTCATTTTCTTCTTGCTCTCTCTGCTTCTGTTTTTCCTCACTCTTCACTTCTTTGCTTTGATTTGTGACTCTCTACCATAATATGAGTTGCTTTGCTCTGGAGGTCAATTTTCAATAATGGCTGTGTTGTATATATGTACTAAAAGCTATTTAAGTAAAATAAGACAGAAAATCGGACAAATCTATGAAAAAAAGCCACACACAGATTAATGGGGGGGACGATAGCCTAGTGGTCAGAACATTGCGCTGGCAATTTGACGACCCGGGTTCGAGTCCCGTCGAGGAGATTTTTCTCCTGGAGTTAACATCAGTGCTGACTCTCCTCTCCCCAAAAGTCCTTCGGATGAGACTTTAAACCGAGGCCCCGTGTGCGAACGCACGCAGAACATCTTGCGCACACGTTAAATCCTGTTCCGCTTTTCGTAAGAGTAGGCCATCGTGTGCCGGTGGGAACAGATGACAATATTTACAAAAACTGCATACACACGGGGACCGGATGAAAAAAAGCACATGATTGCTTATTCTGTTATCCTCGATATAAAAGATTAAATAAATAAAAAAATAAAAATAAAAAATAAAAAAATGACAAAATGAGAAGTTGTCAAAAATTGCATCGTAAAAATGTTGGGATAGCAAAGTCGTCAGAGCACTCGCTTTCCCAAGTCAAAGTTAAGCAGCATCAGGCGTGGTTACCGATTGGATGGGTGACCGTTTGTGTGCATTGGCTTCAGTACAGCCTCCACCCCCCACCCCGCCAGTTCACCCAGCTGTAAATGGGGACCTGCCCTCTTTAGGGTCAGGGAAGGTAAAGCAGCGAGAGAGGAGTTGGGCGCCGCACTCAAAATGCTGGCCCTTGGAGAAGCTGAGGTCTCTGATGCTTTACTGCCTTATGACAACATAGGTTATGGGATACCTTTACCTTTACCTTACCGTGATATATTGCCGGAACGAGAAGTTTGATATTCTTAAAACGCGCTTGTGAAGCGAAAGGAAACAAAATCATCCCTTAGTATTTTATACATGATAGAAGAAATCTCCTAGCTTTATTATCAATCAAAATCCCAAAGTCCACATTATATTACACCACATGCCTAAACTGACTTACAACAGAAACGTGAGTCAGGTGCAATGCCACTCATGTTGTTGTGAACGGTCACCTTTTCTGCGGTGAGAGTAACGGCAAAGTCTTTGTAATTATTCAAGTCTATTTCGCACAGTAAAAGAAGAAACAGAGAAGTAAATAGATAATGGAATAAAGTAAATAAGACACAGCAAAGTCAGTGCAAGTGATTTAATCTTCTTCATACAAGAAAAGAAAGAAACAAATAAATAGAAAATAAAATAAGTATAAAAAAAAAACCCAGCAAGGTCTTTTTAATTGATCAAATCATTTCCGCAGAAGGATGGAAAAAAACAAACGAAAAACCAGAAAACCAATAAAAACTAAGGAAGGGATGACACAATGTTTGTAACTGATCAAATTTACTCCGCACAAGAAAAGCAGAAACAAGTAAATAAATAGAAAATAGAATAGAGTAAACAAAAGGCGGCAAATTCTTTGTAATTGGTTAAATCTATTCTGCACAAGAAAGCAGAAAGAAACAAATAAATAGAAGCAGAAGTAAAATAAACAAAAAGACGACAAAAAACGTTTGTAATCGATTTAATCATTCTCACACAGGGAGCACGAAAGTCAACAAATAAACATAAAACGGCAAATGCTCCTAGTTGCTATAAAATCTATTCCACACAGGCAAAACAGAAATAATCAAATAGATGAACAAGTAAAGTATGAACTAAGATAACTAATTCTTTTAAATGAGAATAAAACTACCAAGTGGAACAACAAAAGATGACAGTAAAAAGAAGTGTTAAACAGATTTAAAGTAGTGTGTGTGTGTGTGTGTGTGTGTGTCTGTGCATGTGCGCGTGCGCGCGCGTGTATGTGCGTGCGTGCGTGCGTGCGTGCATGTGTGTGTTTGTGTGTGTATGTGTGTGTAAGGGTGTGTGTGTGTGTAAGGGTGTGTATGCACACGCACGTGTATGTATATGGAATGGCGCGCTTGTGCGCGGGTGTGTGTGTGTTTGTGTCTGTGTGTGTGCGCGCGCACGTGCGCTGTGTACTTGCATTTGTGTGTACTTGTGTGTGTGTGTGTGTGTGTGTGTATGTAACTGTGTGTGGGTGTGAATGTGGGCGTAGGTGTGTGTGTGTGTGTGTGTGTGTGTGTGTGTGTGTGTGTGTGTGTGTGTGTGTGTGTGTGTGTGTGTGTGTGTGTGTGTATGTGTGTGCGCGCGCGCGCGTATGTGTGTATGTGTTTATGCGCGCGCACGTGTTGTGTCGTCGATGTTGCAATCGCTGTTGCTGTTATTGTTATTATTTTTGATACTAGTTTTGGTCTAGGTTATCTTTTGCTCCTTCATTTTGATGTCTATTTTTTATGCATTTTTGTTTTAAAAAAAACCCATTTCTTTTGTGCATTGCTGACTTGAAAAAAAAATTACACCGGCAAGACTTATTTTCCTAAGGAAATGCATTTCTATCGACTTAAATTCTACCCTTAAGCAACCTCACCTTTTCGCTAATTACTTTTTGAACGAATTTTTTGCGCGCTTCTGCTTGATTTGATTATTTCTTTTTTGTTTCTTGTTCGTGTTTTCTCTCTTTTTTGTTTTTTCTTCTATTTATCTTCTTTACCTTTTTTTTTACTACTTGTTCTGTTGTTATATCTTTGTTTTGTTTTTGGTTATTGTTGCTTTGTTCCGTTCTGAAATCGTGGAGGAAGTATAGTGTTGATTTCTGGAGCTATCAATGGAATTTCTTCATCTCCTTAAATCTGCTACATTTATCGTCAAAGACTTATGAATGCTATTCAACGTTGTTGTTTTTCTTCCTCTTTTACTGACTCACTCACTCAGTCACTTAAGAGTCAGAATTTTTTTTCTACAGAGAGCTTATAAATGTTCGGCTGCCGCGGGACCACCAGCTAGAGGAGCCCTGCACTGCTACTGGATAACTTTGGTGGTGTTAGGTGGTGCCAGTTTGGAGACAAGATGCATTTTGACACTACCCACTAAGCCCTTTGCCGACGACAAGCATAGCTTAGTCGTGGAGCCAAACTGACTGAGACATACACCTCGCATGGCGATTAGCACAACATCCCTCCAACAATCTTTTTTTTTTTTTTTATCTCCGAATCTTTGACTCCAAATGCCTGGACATCAACTGCTACAGGCGTAGAAGTGTATCCGAAACCGAAAGTGGGGCTATCATGAAACCAGAACAACAGGGACCACTGTCAGAGTGATGCGCTCGTGATCTGCTGACCCGGTTCGAATCTCGTTCAAGAGGATTTTTCTTCTGGAGTTAACATCAGTGCTGATTCCACTCCCCCAAAAGTCTTGTGGATGAGACTATAAATCGAGGGTCCCGTGTGCGAACGCAGGCAGAACACCTTGCGCACACGTTAAAACCCGTTCCGCTTTTCGGAAGAGTAGACGATTGTGTACCAATGGGAGCAGATGACAAAATTTACAAAACTGCATACACACGGGGACTGGATGTAAACAAGCGCATAAGGGCTTATTCCATTATCCTCGAAATGAAAGATTATAAAAAACCAAGAATTAGAGACACTTTCGTTTTACTCGATGATAAATGGTGGTGAAAATGATTAAAGGATTTGTTTGTGCGTTCCTCGGATAGAACTCTGAGATTCACTGATGATCAGATTTTTGCGTATTCCGTCCGTTTTTTAGACACACCGTATAGGTAGCCGCATTCTGACTTCGGGACGGTTAGAAATGATGCTATGAACCTAAACCAGCTTTGAAACTGCTTGATAGAGGGAACTTTACGCTTCCTATTATGATATACATCCCAACATCAACCGGCCAATATAACTGAACCGGGGCCGGGAGATACGGACACCTATAGTGTTGGTAAAGTATTCAGAACAGGTACAGTAAAAGGTAAAGGTGTTCCGTAACCATTGTCGTCGTTTGGGAGAGAGGCATCAGAGACCTCAGCTTCTCTAGGGGCCAGCATATTGAGGGCGGCACCCATCTCCTGATTCTAAAGATGATCGATACATATTTACTGCTAGGTGAGCTGGGGGACTGTACTGAAGCCAAGGCGCGCAGATAGTCACCCATTTAATTGCTAACCACGCTCGATGATGCTTAACCTTGGCTGGGGGAGAGCGAGTGCTCTGACCACTGAGCTATCCCGTCCCCATATTTTCAGAACAATTCTCTGAAAAATTACACACATACAGTGAATGACACTCGCCTGTGTAGTCCTAGTCTTCTCAATGAGCCCACGCTCAACTTACTCTGGGAGGAGTCTGTCGGAGCCCAAGAAAATATAGTATCTAGAAAAGCATGCAGACTCTTATGGGATTTGAACCTGCAATCTTTTTAAACAAGGAACTCAACGGGCTAACCACTATGCCGTGGCTGTCTGTGTAAATAGCTGTGATTAATTTAATCCACTCTCCAATGCAGGAGCCAAACAGGAAAGGAAATAGAATTTTAAAAAAAAACAAAGAGAAAAAATGGGAAAAAGGTAAATTAGAATAAATCGAAAAAAAGTAAAGTGAGAGGAAAGTCAGGAACAATAAAACTCAAGGTAAAAAAAGAGAAAAAAACAGAATACTTCTATAAAAAAAAGTTGAAAAATAGACGGAATAATGAGAGAAAAACTGGTGCAGAGGTAAATTCGTTTCAAATAGTGTGTGTGTGTGTGTGTGTGTGTGTGTGTGTGTGTGTGTGTGTGTGTGTGTGTGTGTGTGCGTGCGTGCGTGTGTGTGTGTGTGTGTGTGCGTGCGCGCGCGCGCACGTGTGGTGTGTGTGTGTGTGTGTGTTTGTGCGTGTGCGTGTGTGTGTGTGTGTGTGTGTGTGTGTGTGTGTGTGTGTGTGTGTGTGTGTGTGTGTGTGTTTTATTCTTTTATATCGAGGATAACAGAATAAGCAATCATGTGCTTTTTTTCATCCGGTCCCCGTGTGTATGCAGTGTGTGTGTGTGTGTGTGTGTGTGTGTGTGTGTGTGTGTGTGTGTGTGTGTGTGTGTGTGTGCGCGCGCGTGTGTGTGTGCGTGTGTGTGTGCGTGCGTGCGTGCGTGTGTGTGTGTGTTTGTGTGTGTGTGTGTGTGTGTTTCCTGTATTCTTTTTTACTACCATCATTCATTTCTGTCTTTCCTTCCTTCTTTTCTTCTATTATCATTTTTGTTTTTTCCTCTGTATTGATTTCTATCTGACTGTCGGTCTTTCTTTCTTTATGTCATATTATCTTTTTCATGTCTTTATTCATGAAAACTTTATGTCTTTTATTTCGTTTTTTCACTTTCCCATTTCTTTCTCCTCTTCGTTTTTCTTGTAAAAAGTTCTTGTCCTCTGCAATGGAAAGAATTCAAAATCGATATTTGGAAACCCTCTTGAGAATTCTTCAATCGCCGAATGACATTTTCTTCTTGTAGAATCTGGAATTCATTGTTCTTTCTTTTTCAGTGTTTTCCAGTATACATTCTCGTCTTCTGTCTTTCTTTTGTCGTCAAACACCTCTTGGACATTGTTTTTCCTTTCTCATGTAGACGATGAAATGGATAAAATGTATTTCTTTTTTTATTTTATTTCTTTTATTTTTTAGTTTAATCTTTTGTTTTGAGAACAATGGAATAAAGATTTTTTATTTTTTTTAGTTACTTTGAGTCCCCGTGTATATGCTTGTTTGTAAATTTTGGCATTAGTTCCCACCGGAACACTATGGTCTACTCTTCCGAAAAAGCGGACTATGTTTTAACATATTACAAGGTTTTCTGCATGTGCTTGCACACGTGACCTCGGTTTATGGTCTCATTCGAATAACTTTTGAGAGGAGTGGAATCGGCGCTAATGTTAAAGTGCGCAGTGCTGTCCCCTGGTCTGTACTTAAAAAAACAACACCCTCTTTCTTTTGTATTCGTGTACACACATACACATTAAAACCCATTCCGCTTTTGAGAGGGTAGGCCATTATGTGCCTGTGGGAACGGATGACAAAATTTACAAAACTGCACACATACACTGAGAATATTTGTAAAAATGCTCACAAGTGCTTATTCCATTATCCTCGGTATAATTTTTTTTTTTAAAAGAATAAATAAATAAACACACACACACTCACACACACATTACTAATAACCAGCTTGTTGAAAATATAGTAGACTCGCCCTTAGTTTTGCTTAACGATGGGTCTTACACCAGAATCCCCGATGTGTCCACACATAGGCCGACTGCTATAGATCTCACATTAGTTTCTCCAAAGTTAGTGTTGTCGCACTCATGGAAAACATATGATGAAACATTAGGTAGCGATCATGTTCCAATCTCTATCAAGATTAATGAAAAGTCTAACATAGAAAGCACTGATCCGGACTTCATTCCAAAATACAATTATAAGAAAGCAGACTGGCCCTCTTTCACAAACACCTTAAAGAATTTAGTAGTAAATACATCTTGCGATGATAGTATTGACATAATGTACAATTCTTTCTGCAATTCCGTTTTAAACGTGGCCAATAAAACAATTCCAAAACTAAATACAAAAGCTACGAAAAATTATAGTAATTTAGGCAATGTATGGTGGAATGTCGACTGTGAAAAAGCAGTAAATGAAAAAAAACGAATGTTCAAATTATACAATAAAGATAAATCGATTGAAAATCACAAGGCCATGAAAAATGCTAATATTATATGCAACCGAGTAATAGAACAAGCTAAGAAAACTTACTGGACAACATTTTGCAATTCTGAAGTCTCGAATCATAAGGATACCAAGAAGATGTGGAGACAACTAAACATAATGAAAAATGGCTTAAAATTTCCAGATTATCCAATTCAGTTAGAAAACAATTTACTTCCTTCTTTAAGGGAAAAAGCAGAAGCATTTGCTGATTTTTTTTCCAACACAAGTAGACTCGATGGCTTATCTCCAGCTCAAAGAACATACAGAGCTCAAAGAGAGAAATCAGGCGGTCTTGTCGACACTGTTTCTGATAATAGCCATTACATCAATGCTCCATTAACCGTACAAGAAATAAAAGATGCTGTCTCATCCTTACCAAACAAGAAAACATCAGTCGGAATCGATGCCATTTCAAATGAAATGATTAAACACTTGTCAGACAAGTGGATACACATTCTCTACAATATTTTTCAAAAATGTTGGGAGAGTGGTGTATTACCTCAAGTTTGGAAACAGTCAGTTATTGTCCCTGTGCATAAAGACGGTAAACCAAAAACAAATGTGAATAGTTATAGGCCCATAGCACTTACGTCTTGTGTCTGTAAACTGTTAGAAAAAATTGTTTTAAACAGACTTGTATATTACTGTGAAAAGAAGAAAATTATTCCCGTAAATCAAGCAGGATTCAGAAAAGGTAGATCTTCTATTGATCATTTAGTAAAGCTGACAACTCAGGTCAAATATCAGTTTGCAAGGCGGAAATGTTTGTTAGCAACATTTTTTGACATAACTAAGGCTTATGACCAGGTATGGCATTCACGTTTACTATATAAACTCCAGAATATTGGTTTGTCAGGGCAGATGTATGGTTTCATTAAAAGTTTTTTAGAAAACAGAAAAATTCAGGCTAAAGTAGGAACTACATATTCATCTACAAGATCACTACAAATGGGTATTCCACAAGGTTCCGTTATTGCTCCCATGTTATTTAATATCTTAATGCATGACCTGCCAGACAATCTTTCAAAAAATGTAGAATTAGCTCAATATGTCGATGATATATGTGTATGGATGAAAGTTGCGATGAAAAAGAACACGCCTGCTAGGTCTCTGAATTACACTAAAAAAATTGTATCAAAACGATTTAAATGCTATAGCTAAGTATATGACCGAAAATGGATTACAGCTTTCAAATGATAAGACTCACATGATGCTCTTTAATAATGGAGCAAATCCAAGGGAAATGCCAAGTTTTAAAATAAATGGTGGTACTTTACACTATAAAGAAGTAGTTAAATTCATTGAAGTTTTTCTAACATCAAAATTAACATGGCATAAACATATTGAATATATTTTAACTAAAGCAAGAAAAAGCTTGAACATTTTGAAAATTGTCAGTAAACAGCCATGGGGGCAAGATATTTTTACCTTGTTGCATCTTTCAACATCTTTAATTCGTACGAAATTAACTTTTGCCCAGGAAGTTTATTTTTAGTGCCCCAAAATATCTTTTGAAAAAACTCCAAAGCATAGACTGCAGGGCATATAAACTTGCTCTAGGCCTACCTATCCATGCTTCTTGTTTAAAAACATACAGTATGTCAGGGGTTTTACCATTGGAAGATTATAGGAGTGTTGCTTGTAGTAAATTTTTGTTGCGAAGTTTGTCTGTTCAAAATGATCTGAAATCCGTGATTAATCTTAAATCTGATAACGATTTTCCTAAGAGAGCAAGATGTATATATCATACATACCACCTTGAGAACATACACATCTAACGTTTTTACAAATTGTGGGTTAGATCCAACAGGAAATGTAGCACAACGGGATGCACTGTCCCCTATTCCCTTCTGGGAATTAAATAGAGCAATGTTTGATATCAATTACATTGATATAGCGAAAAAGGACAATATAAATTTAGTATCTTCTCATGCCAAGATTCATTTGGAAGACAACTATCCTAATCATTTAAAAGTGTTTACAGATGGCTCAGTATTAAACAATAACGCTGGTGCTGCTTATGTTATACCAGATCTAAAATCCGAAAACCAATTTCATCTTGGTAAAGGTATATCAATATTTACAGCGGAACTAGTCGCAATATTGATGGCTCTACATTTTTTCATCAGTTTTCCTAAAACCATTTTTCAAATTCTATTTTGTGTAGACTCTAAATCAGTAATTAATGCCATTAGTTCTTTGCAAACAAAAGTTAGATCTGAAGTTGTCATTGAAATTTGCCATTTGATTCATCTTTTATCTTTAAAGGGCTCAGAATTAACTTTCTGTTGGATTCCATCTCACAGTGGTTTTTACTACAATGAAAAAGTTGACATACTAGCGAAAAAAGGAGCAAAGGGTTCATCAGAGGTGACACAATTAGTACTCCCATTTTCACTACAAGAGTGTTATCATATCATAATAAAATCACAACGAAATTTATTTCATTGTGAGGAAAGAAGGCTTGGCTGTCTAAATGCACACAAAGAACTACGGAAATTTGAGTCATTTGTTAAAATACGAGAACGTGATATATATTGTTCAAAGCAGATTGTTTCCTTAGCTTGTAGATGGAAATTGAATAGCTTCAAGACAAAATATGCTGGAAATGCATTTTGCATATGCGGTAATAATATAACGGTAGATCATATATTAACATGCTGCAGTTTAAAAGGGCACATTCCCGTTTTGATGGCATCTTCTCCATCAGCTATATTTAACAGTCTGCCACTTATGTATGACTTTTTTAAATCGCTGGTGCATAGTCCAGTTGGTTTGTTATTGTGATTGCTTTGGACTTTAAAGACACTCTAAACCATTTTTTTTCTTTCCTGCTTGTACTTTTGGGGGTCTCAATAGGTCTCCTGTTCTCAGGAATTTTTGTTATACCTATTGTTTATTTTGGTTGTTTCTTGGGGAAGGGGAGGGGGTGATAATGTTCATAACTGGCTTCTCGTTGCTATTGTTGGGAATTCTCTTTCTTGTTTTGGGGGTTGGTTGCTCTTTTGTTTATGTTTGATTTTTTTTTTCTTCTTTTCTTGTGTTGTTGAGGGGGTAGCTTTTAATTTAAAAAAATGATAATAATTATTTGTTGTTATTGTTGGTGGTGTTTCTTTCTTTCTTTCTTTCTTTCTTTTTTTTTTTTTTTTTTTTGGGGGGGGGGGGGAGGGGAGGAGGGGGGGGGGAGCTAATACGACTTTTTTCTCAGGTGAAATTACCTCACATTTTTTCTTTGGAATTACTGTTTTTGTTAAGAATTGTTACAACTGCATTTTCCTTTTTGTTCATTGTAGTTTATTAGGTAAGTAATGTTAAGGTTTTTGTTATTATTATTTTTTTTATCAATCCACGTGTAGGCCCTATTGATCCTCTGAAATTCCATCTTCCATACATTACCAACTACGCCCTCTTCCCTTGACATTCACACACCCTCCCCCCTCTGTCTTTCTTTGTCTTTATCTCTCTCTCCCACATTTCCGTCTAATATCACAATTTGTGAAAAGACGTTAAAAGAAATTGAACACACACACACACACACACACACACACACACACACACACACACACACACACACACACACACACAATTTAGATGGCTTGATGAAAAAAAGCAAATTTATTGCTTACTCAATGTGCCATCTGGAAAAAATATTTTGACTTTACTTTGACTTTGACTTTGACTTTGACTTTGACACACACACGCACACACACACACACACACACACACACACACACACACACACACACACACACACACACACACACACACACACACACACACAACACACACACACACACACACACACACACACACACACACACACACACACACACACACACACACACACACACACACACACACACACACACTGTTTTCGTTTAATAAAATATGAACAAAATAGAAAGAGATGAATAAGTTGAGAAGAAAAAACAAACAAAAATAGAAGTAAAAAAAACCTCAAGAAAGAAAACAGCCTTGAAAGGTAAAAAAAAAGGATCGCAGAAAACAAACGAAAAAAGCGAAAATGACGAAAAGAAAGAAGACACACAAGTCATGTATTGTGTACATGTTGTCTCTTTAACACGTTGCAAAAAGGGGTTTAGGATTCTTCGTTTTCTTCTTGTTCTTGTTCTTCTTCTTTTTGTTCTTGCTCTTCTTCTTCTTCTTCTTTGTCAGTATTCGTCTTCTTCTCATTCTTTACACTCCTCCACGCATTAAAAAAAATCTTATTCTTTGCATTCTTCTCCTTCTTTATCTTGTGTGAATTATCCTTTTTTTGTACTTTTCTTCATCTTCTTTTTCTTCATCTTCTTTTTCTTCTTCTTCTTTGTCATCTTTTTCTTCTTCATCTTCATTCTTCTTCTTTTTCATCTTCTAATTCCTAAAATTCTTCAGCCTCTTCTTCTTGGAATTCTTCTTCGCCTTTAAATTCGTTTCTCGTAAATTCTTCTTTATTGTCTTCTTCCTCTTCAAATTCCTTTTCCTCTTCATAGTCTTCTTTTAAAAATTGTTCTGATTCTTCTTCAAATTCCTATCTTTCTTCAGATTTCCTCTATTTATTTGCATTCTCCTTTTTCTTCACATTATTCCTCTTCTTCTGCGCTTTTCCCCCCATTTTTTGTTGTTGTTGTTGTTGATGCAACTCTTCGCATTCGTCTTCTTATTCTTTTTTATTCTTTGCATTCTTCTTGTTCTTTTTTTTTACTCTTTTTGTTGTTATTTTTTAAATTTTTTCTTGGCTTTCTAATTTTTTGCATTCTATTTTTTTCCCATTCTTTTTCTACAACTTTGAAGATGTTTGCAAGAAACGACTGCCTCTGCTGCCTGTGTTGTAAAAAGTGTGAATTTCCCCTGACAACACTTTTTTGTTCCTACTTCTTCTCTCTTCCTCTCTTTCTTTTTCTTTTTATAAGGACTCTCTACATGCTTTTGTTTTTCTGCTCGACATGTTTTTGTGATCCTTGACTGTTTTTTTGTTTTGTTTTTTGCTGTTCTCTTTCATATCTTTGTTTTTGTCTTTGGTAGCCTTTTTCTTTGCTGTGGGTTTTTTTTTTTACTGGTCTTTTTCTGTTACTTTGTGTGTCTGTGCGACTCTGGTGTTTTTTTCTTACTGTCTTTCTATGTATTTCTGTTTTTGTATCCATCTCTCTTTTATGACTGTTTGTGTGTGTGTGTGTGTGGGGGGGGGGGGGGTAGGTGTATGTGTGTGTGTGTGTGTGTGTGTGTGTGTGGTGGGTGGGTGGGTGGTGGGTGTGGGTGTGTGTGTGGGTGAGGGTGGGTGGGTGTGTTTGTGTGTATGTGCCTCTGTGCGCGCGCGTGTGTGTGTGTGAGTGTGTGTGTGTTTGTGTGTGAGGTGTGTGTGTGTTTGTTTGAGTGTATGTGTGTATGTGTGTGGTTGTGTGTTTGTGTGTGTGCATGTTTATTTATTTATTATTTATTTTATTTCATTTTATTCTTTTATATCAAGGATAATGAAATAAGCACTCTTGTGCTTTTTTTCATCCAGTCCCCGTCTGTGTGCATTTTTGTAAAATGTCATCTGTTCCCACCGTCACACGATGACCTACTCTTACGAAAAGCGGAACATGATTTAACGTGTGCGCAAGATGTTCTGCATGCGTTCGCACACGGGGCTTCGGTTTATAGTGCATGTGCCTCTGTGCGTGTATGTGTGTGTGTGTGTGTGTGTGTGTGTGTGTGTGTGTGTGTGAGTATGTGTGTATGAAAGAGAAAGAAAGAAAGAAAGAAAGAAAGAGAGAGAGAGAGAGAGAGAGAGAGAGAGAGAGAGAGAGAGAGAGAGAGAGAGAGAGAGAGAGAGAGAGAGAGAGAGAGAGAGGAGAGAGAGAGAGAGAGAGAGATGAGAGAGAGAGAGAGAGAACACTGAACACTGAACACTGAACATTTTTATTGTACTTCGGCCTTGGGCCACAATACAAGTGAAAGGGGCGAAGGGGAGTGTAATAAGTATATGAAAAAAAGTTCAATCAATTGACTAGAAGTACAACATATTGAAATACATAACA
>CM060327.1:13556162-13558662 GCA_030674155.1 Stramonita haemastoma | reverse complement strand
TTCTTTGTTGCTTTGGTATCAAAGTAACACTACCACTCCACTGTGATCTTTCACGAATTTATGTGTTCTGTGTTTTTAACAATCGTTTTTGTGGAGCTGCATTCATACTTGTATCAACCGTATGGTACACACACACACACACACACACACACACACACACACACACACACACACACACACACACACACACACACACACACACACACACACACACACACACACACACACACACACACACACACACACACACACACTCTAATGTCTTCAATGGGTAACATTGTAATATGGTAAACTAGTAGTTAATATTGGTACAACTAATCATTTAATATATAGAATTGCCGAACATTAGGAGAATTTACAAGTTAGGCTTTCATGCTTTCAAACTTAAGACTGTAGTGATGTTGATTATTTCATTTGTTCAAACTCATTTCTGGAACAGGTGATACGTAGTTTTGAAAGTGAAAGATTAAAATGGAACATTCCGATCTGTGACCACTTGTTTTAGGTATAGATGTGGCAAACATAGACATAGCACCTTTGCAGAAGTCCATCAAAATAATAGGCTAACGGATGCACAGGCAGAGTATTATTACTAAAGAGTCACCTCTGTAAATACATTTTGCACGGGGTAAAAATTCCAAAGAACGATTGCAAAAAGATAATCTACTACCATCAATACAATCACATATAACAAAAATAAAAACTTAAACAAATACGGTATTAGAACAAAAAAACCACACCCCAAACTTCAAAGCAGCCTGATTCAACACAGATGGATATCCCTACCCATAATTTACCAGACACCTCCGAGATTTGAACCCATGACTTCATGAACCCAAGTGGTTGGAGTCCAATTGTCTTAACCACTCGGCAACAGCGTCTGTCAAGATTCATTATAAAATGGATACCAAGAATAAACTCAAAGTGAAACTAGACACGAGAGTGGTCTCTTTTTATTGGAACCAAGGGAAATCACTGCGTCAGCCCCAGCTGGGGGTGAGGAAAGGAAACGGAAGGGTTCAATAAGTTTAGCTGATGCAGAAAAACGGAGAGACGATTTGGGAGAGAAATCACTTTTAGATGGATCAAATATTTTTTGGGAACACTGCTGGACACCAAACTGAGAGAGAGAGAGAGGGGCTGGGGGAGTATCGGCTGTCTGGGCCTTGTGGTCAATGGAATGGTAAAAACCAGATGACAAGGCATGGATCGAATCGCCATTAGATGTTTGGCTTTGTGGGATTTCTTTTTATCCACTGAGAACTCTTGCTCAATGTTTATCGCGAAGTTTTTCATTATTCTTTTGTTTTATTTCCAGAATAATGGAATAAGAACTCGTGTGGGAATTTTTACGTCCAGTCCGCGTGGGGACAGGATAGCTCAGTGGTCAAAGCGCTCACTTTCCCCAAGCCAAATTTAAGCAGCATCGAGCGTGGTTACCAGTTGGATGGGTGACCATTTGCGCGCCTTGGCTTCAGTACAGTTCCCCCAGTACACCCATCTGTAAATGGGTACCTGCCCTCTTTAGGGTCAGGGAAGGTAAAGCATCGAGGGAGAAGAGATGGGCGCCAACCTCAACATACTGGCCCCTAAAGGAGCTGAGGTCTCTGATGCGTTGCTCCACTACAAATACATAGGTTATGGGACACCTTTACCTCGTGCCTTTTGGTCAAAGGAAAAACAAGAACTTCTGCGTCAGCGTTTATTCTAGCTTATTGTGGAGATGTTAAACATGATATCCCATGGACATTCAAAGAAGACAAACCAGTGACCGATACAAAGCCCGAGCCACAAACACAAGAAAACGTAAAGAGACGTACACTATTTCCTGACCACTTACAGCCACAGATCCTTATTTCCGAACAGCCAGGACCAGACCAGACCAGACCAGACCAGACCAGAACAGACCAGAACTGGATAACCGAGTGGTCAGAACATTGCACTCGCAATTTGAAGACCCGAATTCGATTCCCGGTCGAGGGGCTTTTCCCCCTGGAGTTAACATCAGTGCTGACGCCACTCTCCCCAAAAGTCTTTCGGATGAGATTGTAAACAAAGGCCCCGTGTGCGAACGCACATACAACATCTTGCGCACACGTTAAATCCTGTTCCGCTTTTCATAAGAGTAGGCTATTGTGTGCCGGTGGGAACAGATGACAATATTTACAAAACTGCATACACACGGGGACTGGAAGTAAAAAAGCACAAGAGTGCTTATCCCATTATCGTAGATATAAAAGAATAGAATAGAACAACAAACCAGACCAGACAAGACAAGAAGGAAGAAGTGAGGAGACCTGTCTTTGGAAACTGAGTTTCCTCTGCCTGTCCAGCACAATGTCTCTCAGACAAATTCTTACAGACGTGTGGAAACTTGTGGGATGGTAGATGCCACTTCCAAACTTTTAACTTCTTTGTTAAAACATTGTCACCACCCCAGCAGACAAGAAGAAGTGATGAAGCATTTGTCTTGCACAGCTGTCTGTAAGAACACACACAC
>CM060327.1:13546162-13548662 GCA_030674155.1 Stramonita haemastoma | reverse complement strand
AAAAAAAGCACATGAGTGCTTTTTCTTTTCCCATTATTATCAAAATAAAAGAATAGATAAATAAATAAATAGAAAAATAAAGAAATAAACAGATTCTAGATTAAAAAAGATAGGAAATAAAAACAAATATAGATTAAAAGATTGGTAAAACTGCCACAATTCTTCAAACCATATTATTCATGCAGATCTTGGCACAACAAAATGCTAGTGTAGCCAGCAAGACCTGGACATGAGTACAAGTTTCGTTAATCATGGAAGAAGCCAGACACCCCAAAAAACAAAAAAAGTAGGTTTTAGGAAAAAAAAAGGCATGATTTTGCCTTCCAGATATAGTGAGGATGGAAAGAGGTTATTGTGGTGGAGGAAGGGGAGAGGGGGGAGGGGAGAGGGGGAGAGGTGAGGAGAGGAGGGGGGAGAAGGGAGGGAGAGTAAGCAGGCTCAGCTGAGGTCCCCGAAAGACAGACGTGATCAGGAATGTCTACAGAGACCAGCATGGCTACTGGAAATCGAAGATTTCTAAATTTCTCCAAGGATTGCACAGATTATCGCTCAGAGGGGGGGTGGATGGTTCAGATTGTGTGTGTGTGGGGGGGGGGGACCTGGGGGGTTGGGTGTGTGGTGTGTGGGGGGGGGGGGTGTTTGTCGTGTGTGTGTTGTGTGTGTTGGTGGTGTGTGAGTGTGTGATTTGTGTGTATGTGTATGTGTGTGTTGTGTGTATGTGTGTTGTGTGTGTTGTGTGTGTGGGGGGGGGGGGTTGGGTGTGTGTGTGTGTTTGTTGTGTCTGGCGTGTGTGTGTGGGGGGGTGGGGGTGTGGGTGTGCGCGCGCGTTTGTGAGTGTGTGCGTCTGTGTGTGTGCGCGCATTCCTGCGCATTCGCGTGCGTGTGTGATATCTTGTATGGTAGCCCGGATGAGTCCATAAGCGAGGTCCGTGTGTAAACGCATGTAAAACTTGCGCACACGTCAAAACCCTTTCAGCTTTTCGGAAGAGACGGCTATTATGTGCTGGTGGCAACGGATGACAAAAATTCACAAAAATGTATGCACATGAAGACTGAATGTAAATAAAGCACATAAGGGATTTTTCCATTATCCTCGAAATAAAAGAACAAAACAAAACCCTGAAATATTATGTGTAGACACTAATTCTAGATAATGTATACGTATTAGACAGGAAAACTAAACAAAAAAAACACCTAGAACTGGAGGGTTTTTTTTACTATGTAAAAGTAATCTGCTACCATATCCAAATCAAAAAAACAGTTACCAAGACAAAGAAAAGAATATAATGACTGGGGAGAAGACCGATAAACTGCATTTAGATAAAGAACACAAAAAAGAAGAGGGAAAGGTTTTGATTTGATTTGATTTATGAGTGAGAGGAGAGAGAGAGAGGAGAGAGAGAGAGAGAGAGAGAGAGAGAGAGAGAGAGAGAGAGAGAGAGAGAGAGAGAGAGAGAGAGAGAGAGGAGAGAGAGAGTAAGAGAGAGGATGTACAGAATGAGTGTGAAATGTGATCAAAGAGTTGAACAGACACAAGAGGCACAGTGAACAGATCGATGCTTCTTCGAGTTCATTCAGAAATTTGTACAGTAGCTGCATTATGATGCTTAGAAATCTTTGTCCTTAGTTTGCACTTGAAATTTGTGTAGTCTTAGCAATCTTATGTGCTGCATTTTTGTAGCGCTTGCGCAGTTGACTTGAATTTTGTGTGTCTTGTTTGCGAAGTGTGTGCGTGTGCCGGGGCTGTGCGTGCGCGCGCGGTGTTGTTGTGTGTTGTTGTGTGTGTGTAGTGGGTGTGTGCGTCGTCGTGGGGCGTGGTGTGTTGTGTGTGTTGTGTGTGGTGTGTGTGTGGTGGTGTGTGTGGTGTGTGTGTGTGTGTGTGTGTGTGTGGTGTGTGTGTGTGTGTGTGTTGTGTTGTGTGTGTGTGTGTGTGTGTGTGTGTGTGGAAGAGTAGGACAATCTATGCCGGTGGGAATAGATGACAAAATTTACAAAACTGCGTACACACGGAAACTGGATGTAAAACAAGCACATGAGTGCTTATTTCTTTATCTTTGCTAGAAACGAATAAAATGAATAAATAAAAAATAAAATCCTGCTACATGAAGATAAAGCACAGGAAAGTTGTAGTCTTGAAGTCTGGTAGCGAGTGCAAGGGACAAGAGGATAAAGAGAAGGAAGAAAAAGACAGCGACATGTGGAGCGGTACAGTGTGTAGCCATGTGATCAAAGAATTCAATGCATGGTGCCAGATCTGGAGAAATCGATGTCCTTATCTGTTCCTTGCTCTGTGAGGCTTTCTGCAGGATGCTGAATCGTGCTGTTGTTGTTGTTGTTGTTGTTGTTGTTGTTGTTGATCTTTTTCTTTTTCTTTTCTCTTGTTCTTGTTCTTGTTCTTCTTCTTGTTCTTGTTCTTCTTCTTCTTCTTGTTCTTCTTCTTCTTCTTGTATTTTTTCTTGTTGTTGTTGTTGTTGTTGTTGTTGTTGTTGTTGTTGTTGTT
>CM060327.1:13528662-13533662 GCA_030674155.1 Stramonita haemastoma | reverse complement strand
GGAGAGGAGGAGGAGAGAGAGAGAGAGAGAGAGAGGAGAGAGAGAGAGAGAGAGAGAGAGAAGAGAGAGAGAGGAGAGAGAGAGAGGAGAGAGAGAGAGAGAGAGAGAGAGAGAGAGAGAGAGAGAGAAGAGAGAGAGAGAGAGGAGAGAGAGAGAGAGAGAAGAGGAGAAGAGAGAGAGGAGAGAGAGAGAGAAGAGAAGAGAGAGAGAGAGAGAGAGAGAGAGAGAGAGAGAGAGAGAGAGAGAGAGAGAGAGAGATGTTTAACAAAGAGAGAGACTGGACATCCATTCTTAAAATGCTGAACTAAATTGTGATATTTACCAACGTGGCAGCTTTTTATGAGATAACTAAAGCTCGTATTTGCGCGCGCGCATCTGTGTGTGTGTATGTGTGTGTGTGTGTGTGTGTGTGTGTGCGTGCGTGTCTGTGCGTGTCTGTGTGTGTCTGTGCGTGTGTGCATATGTGTGCGTGCGTGCATGCGTGCGCATGTGTGTGTGTGTGCTCGCATTTGTGCTTGTGGTTTGGGACATAAACGGCTCCTTGATTAGCCATTAGTGAAACGCTTACATTCACTCTAAATGGACTATTTGTTTACGGTCTACAAAATAATAATTGTTCTCTTTTTGCTTATCAGAAACACTTAGGGCCTAATACTGTTTGTTTGTAATCCCACTTGGCTACATTATCTCGCATTTGGCACGCCAGGTCTTGCGAAAGACCAGATGTTTAATGAGAATATAAAGTAAATAAATACAATCATGCAATAATAAGAAATGATTAAGCAAATAATCGCAAACAAGCGGAAGGCATGTACTCCAGCCACCTCGACAAGCCACATCTGCATCAGATGCAACAGAGACTGTCACTCTCGCATTGGACTGACCAGCCACAGCCGGCGTTGTCGCTGAACAAACGAACTTTCTTTTGGCGCGAATTCCATAGTCAACACCGACTGACGGAGGCCTACTACATTAAGCAAATAAGAAAGAAAGCTTACGGTTAATAGATGAAGCATATTAGAGCAATCACATGTAATAATAGAACCTCATTATCAGATGAGAAGCACGACAAAGTCAGATGCTCCGAGCCTGACTTGTCAGGTTGTTAGGCCTTATGGTAGAGCAACGCATTTTTGCTTATATGAGAGGCAACAGTGGATCAGTGGTCTAGAGGTAACATGCCTGCCTAGAGAGCGAAAAGTCCGGGTCGGAGTGTGTGGGTGTTCGAATCCCGTTTGGGCCCAAAACTTTCACCCCATTCGTTAGACCATGAGTGGGTGTCTGGGTGCTTATCTTTCGGATGAGACGATAAATCGAGGTCCCGTGTGTTACACATTATTATTTAACGCATGTAAAAAAAAGCAACAACATGGCAGCAAAATGGTTATCCCTGGCAAAAATCTGTAGAAAAAGCCACCCCGATAAGGAAACAAAATACAGTTGCAGACAAGAAAATAAAATAATGGGTGACGCTGCACTTGTGGCGACGCACTCTCCCCGGGGAGATCAGCCCAGATTTCACCCAGTGAAATCTGCTGAGACATAAAGTGGTATAAAATATAAAAACAAGAATTGTGTGAGTGTTAGACAAAGACCACGACGAAGAAAAAGAACATGGATGGCCATAAATAAAAACGATATTATGTTCAAGTAGAATGGCTCTCGTCTTTGACACCGAACTATAAAAGAAAAGCAACAATATCTGTGTTTATCATTATGGGTTTTGGACAAAAATGCAATCTCCAAATATTGTTTGACGTGTACGAAGTATTACAAAAGTAGTAACATTAATTTTCTTTGAACGAGTGAGAATAATTCGACACATGTCAAATCAAGACACAAAACAAAATCTTTTTTAACAAGAAAACCAATTACATAGCCTATTAGTCTTGCCATGTCTGTGTCTAAACGCATTACTGCACGAAGTCTACAATCAACAAATGTGTTACTTGAAAAACGAGATTGAAATTTAAAGACCTGTAAAAGTTTGATAATCTAATCTTGTTGCTAAACATTGTTATTCAATCAGCCAGCAAGGTATTAGGAAAGCAAATTTCCTTAACAAATGTTTGGACCATTTGCGTGTGTTACGTTTTTGTCTTACTAGTGTTGTTATCTTCATTGCTTGCGTTTGCTTTTGTTGTGTTTTCGCGCGCGCGTTTGTGTGTGTGTAGGTGTGTGTATGTGTGTGTGTGTGTGTGTGTTCGTGCGCGCGTGTATGCGTTTGTGTTTGTGTGTGTGTGCGCGCGCGTGTTTGTGTTTGTGCCTGCGCGCGCGCGCGTGTGTGTGTGTGTGTGTGTGTGTGTGTGTGTGTGTGTGTGTGTGTGTGTGTGTGTGTTTCAATGCTTCTGGAACTGTTTTTCACGTTATCTACGATTAGTGTAGCTATTGTTGCCATGGTCGCCATAGCTGTTTGTGCTCCTGCAACTGTTTTTGCTGTTTTGTGTAATGGCTTCCATTCCAGCCTCCTCACCTCACATATGCCAGTTTTTTTGTGTACGCTGTTGTGAAACCACTGAAGATTTTGTAACCAGCTTCCTCCACTCCTCGCGGGTTTTAGCTAGCTGTAGAAAGTCGTTCCATTCCAGACCAGTCCACTCTCTGATGTTCTCTAGCTAGAGGTCAGCATAGTTATTGAGTGCGGCGCCCATCTCCTCTCCCTCGCTGCTTTACCTTCCCTGACCCTCAAGAGGGCATGTACCCGCTTACAGCTGGGTGAACTAGGGGACTGTACTGTAGTCAAGGTACGCAAACGTTCACCCATCCAATTGGTAACCATGCTCGATGTTGCTTAGCTTGGGTAAAGCGAAAGCTCTGACCACTGATCTATCCCGTCCCTAATGTACTAAGAGTTAGTCTGAATGAAACAAAAAACACCGAAGTAAACATGTCCAGCTTTGCAGTTCTTGTATCTTTTATATTTCTTCACTTATGTTTTAAAATGATTGTATGATAATTATTGTGAAAGCTTAGGAAACTGGCCACAATCCATTCATTGGTTTCATGTTAGCAAAGTGGATGGCAGGAGCGCCCAGTGGTTAGAGTGTTGCACACATGATCTGACGGTCAGGGATCTAGCCACCACCGAGGCACTCATTTTAGTAGAATTTTACCATGGATTTTTCTTCATTTTTCTTCTTTTATGTCGAGGGAAATGAAATAAGCACTCATGTGCTTTTTTTTTACATCCAGTCTCCGTGTGAATGCGGTTTTTGTAAATCGTGTCATCTGTTCCCACCGGCACACAATGGCCTACTCTAACGAAAAGTGGAACAGGATTTAACGTATGCGCAAGATGTTCTGCGTGCGTTCTCACACGGGGTCTCGGTTTATAGTCTTGTCCGAAGGACTTTTTGGGAGGAGTGGAGTCAGCACTGATGTTAACTGCTGAGGAAAAATCCCCATGACCGGGAATCGAACCCGGTTCGTCAAATTGCGAGCGCAATGTTCTGACCACTAGGCTATCCCGTCTCCTGATTAACATCAGTACCAACTCCACTCCCACAAAAATCCTTCAGGTGAGATTATAAACCGACGTCCTGTGTACGAACGCACGCTGGATATTTTGCTCACATGTTAAAGCCTTATGTATTTCTAAAGAGTGAACCATTGCGCTCAAGCAGGAACAGAAGACAAAATTTCAAAAATAAATGCATCCTTGTCTTGGCTCTAAACATCATCTCCGAAGTCAAAATGCTGCTATCTTCATGATGGGCAAAAAAAAGGTCGCATACGCAAAAACTGCACCATCGGTAAACATCAGAGCTCTACCCAAGAAACGAAAAAAAAAATTCAAGAAAAATAATTTATCTGCTTGTAATTAAATGACAGCAAAATAAAAACGGTTGTTTTGAGATAACAATTCTTCTAATTAGATATCCTCAGGAAGTGACGCAAAATTGCAATGGCGGCTGTTCTTTTCTGGCAGAAAGTGCAGCGCAGATAAACAGACGGGAAATGGAAAAGAGGAAGTTTTCACACACCCCCAAAAATATGCTGAACTCGGGGCCAGATCAGGAATTAAAATGGAGAGAAAAAAAGCGACAAGTTTTCAGATTTACGTCCACAAAAATCGATTTTGTGGCAACACGCCTAAAACTAATGTGGGCTGTGCTCTGACACGGTGCACAAAGCTTTAAGCTATGCCCACAGCTCATTCTAAGCCCCGGACATTATTGACTCAGTTAAAATGTGTACAGACCATCTTATTTCATATCCTCTGGGTCGTTTGCATAGCATCTTCTATCTTTACATATAGATTTTGTTTATCAAAAATCCCTATCTTCTTTCATTCAGCTTGTATCCTTTGTATCAACATACCTCCTTCGTTTTATTTCTTGTAGACTTATAGAGATTTCAAAAGGGCTTGCATTGGATCAGAATTCTCTCTCTGTGTGTGTGTGTGTGTGTGTGTGTGTGTGTGTGTGTGTGTGGTGTGTGTGTGTGTGTGTGAGTGTGCTTTGTGTGTGTGTATGTGTGTCTGTCTGATGTCTGTCTGTCTGTCTGTCTGTGTCTGTGTGTGATATTCTATTTCCATTTCCCAACATCTTTCAACACGTTGAGCCAACTACATGACTAGTGAACTGGACAATCATTAAGTTCTGGCTTCGAGCATGCCTTGTATGCATCTCTGCAATCTGTATATCTGTGGACACTACCAACATCTCATTTTATTTTTATCGTGCTTTGTTTACACAAAAGCGTAAGGAGGGAAAGCCGTGAGGTACTAGCAGGTCTGCATATTAGATTAGATAGGGAAAATCGAATAATCAATGCTTGAGCTCTCAATACCTGCTCAGGACTGGTGCTTTTGATACTCTTCTAAAGGGGATTGTTATCTGTAATTACTGATTTATTCTTTTATTTTCGAGGACAACCGAATAAGGACTCACGTGCATTTACATCCAGTCCCAGTCTACAGGCCCTTTTGCAAATTTTGTCATCTGTTACAACTGGCACGCAATAGCTGACTCTTCCAAAAAGCTGAACAGGTTTTAGCG
>CM060327.1:13518662-13521162 GCA_030674155.1 Stramonita haemastoma | reverse complement strand
CAATGGTGGTGGATTGATGTTTTCAGTTGTTTATTTCATCTTGTTCTCTTGTTTGCTCCTTACCTATTAACACTTTTCTTTTCTTCCATAGTCAAAATCTTTTTATTGTGACTTTTGATTTTGTCTTTTGAACGAGTGTATTTTTATTACCTTACCATATATAGTGTCCTTATTCTTGTGTGTTGTTTGGTACTGTGTAAAGTTTCATTGTTTAGTATCTTTTCAACTTGATGTATCCCTGAAAAGGGCGGGGACTGGATGTAAAAAAGCACACGAGTGCTTATCTATTATCCTCGAATAAAATACTTTGCCTTGCCTTGCCTTGCCTTGCCTTGCCTTGCCTTGCCTTGCCTTGCCTTGCCTTGTCTCTCTCTCTCTCTCTCTCTCTCTCTCTCTCTCTCTCTCTCTCTCTCTCTCTCTCTCTCTCTCTCTCTCCTCTCTCTCTCTCTCTCTCTCTCTCTCTCTCTCCTCTCTCTCTCTCTCTCTCTCTCTCTCTCTGCATACACTTGAGTATGTGAGGTACGTTTGAAACTGAGCAAACACAGATGAATCTTGAACGACGTTTTGTGCCATTATCATTGCAATAAAAGTTTACATAAATCTAGCTCTTCTCATTTTGCGTTTTTTGTTTCCATGTAAGCTTGTGGTTTTTTTTTCTGCAGAGGTCTTTGAATTCATTTGACATAGCTTGGAGCAAATACAACCTATTATCTCAATGACAAAGAGAAAATAGGAAAGGAAGAGAAAGTGGAATCATAAATGAATAAAATGGAATACAATATTGATTAACGATTGGACTACACTTTCGTTACCCTGATACTATTATAATTTTCAAATCAACAAGCCACCAGATAACCAATCAATTAGCAAATCAACCAGCAAGCCTTACTAATCAACTGATCAGTAAAAAATCCTGCTAGCCAACCCATCAACAAACCAATCAATTTACAAACTAATTAACCAACCAAACCACCAACCAATCACCTAAATTTCAAGCCGATAAACCGACCAACCAGCCGACAACTAAACAGTCAACGCATCACCTAATTGACGAATAAAACGGAAAAATATATTTTGAATTATTGTATGGGATCACCTTGTGTGTGTGTGTGTGTGGTGTGTGTGTGTGTGTGGTGTGTGTGGTGTGTGTGTGTGTGTGTGGTGTGTGTGTGTGTGTGTGTGCGTGGTGTGCGTGTAGTGTTGTGTGTGTGTGTGTGTGTGTGTGTGTGTGTGTGTGTGTGTGTGTGTGTGTGTGTGTGTGGTGTGGTGTGTTGTGTGTGTTGTGTGTGTTATGTACTACCTTTCAGAAACAGGAGAAATGATAAATCTTGTCTCTGTGATATTCATTCGACACGGAAATGGTGTTATCTCTTGAGCTGACCTGGCTGGCGACCCGGCCATTGCCATAATACATCATTCTCTGTAATAGAGAAAGTAATACACAACAGAAAAATATAAACCCTAAAAAAATTAAAGAAGGAATAGAATTAAGAAAAGATAGAAGGAAAAAGAAAAGTTAAACAGATTAAAAAGAAAAAGCAGAAACAAAATATGGAAAGAAAAAGAAACAAAATAAGGAAAGAAAGAGGAACAAAAGACGAGAAAAATGGACAAATGAAGGATAAAGAAAGAAAGAACGATAAATTTTGTAAAACCAAGGATAGAGAGAAGGAGGAGAAAATTTTTTTAAAAGGTTTTAAAGAAGCAAGAACGACTATCGAATAAGATATCGCTATCTAAAACTATATGTGAGAAAAAGCAAACATCTGTACACGAAAACAAGGAAAGAAAACTGAAAAGATAGAAAGACTGAGAACATGGAAGAAAGAAACAGAAGCATAATACGTTATGGCAAAATGTAACAGTAAATGCATTAAACAGAAAGAAAGAAGGAATGGAAGAACGGAAACAAAGAAAGAAAGGAAAAGAGAGAGAAAGAAAGAATGAATGAATGAATGAAAGAAATGAAGAATGAAAAAAGTAAAGAAGTAAAGAAAGAAAAAAAAGAAAGAGACGGAGAGAAACAAAGAGTGAAAGAAAGAGAAATCTCATACATTGTGTTAAATGGTATACACATTCAATCGAAAGAAAGGAAGAGGGAAGGAACGAGTAAATAAAGATCCCCCATAAACCAGATTCCACAACCGTTTGCAAAGGGGCAAATGGATTTAGATCGTCTTTCTTATTCCTTTGCTTTTGTCAGTTAACACAATGTGTGTGAGTCTCTTTGAGAGAAGAGAGAGAGAGAGTTAGAGAGAGAGTTAGAGAGAGAGAGAGAGAGAGAGAGAGAGGAGAGAGAGAGAGAGAGAGAGAGAGAGAGAGAGAGAGAGAGAGAGAGAGAGAGAGAGAGAGAGAGAGAGAGAGAGAGAGAGAGAGAGAGAGAGAGAGAGAGAGAGAGAATACGAATACGAATACGAATACGAATACGAAATGTTTATTCAGATAAAGCCAAAGCCCCTTTCCGAAGGGGATAAACATAATATCAACACAAATATTAAGT
>CM060327.1:13501162-13511162 GCA_030674155.1 Stramonita haemastoma | reverse complement strand
ATTTCTGTTTATTTTTCTTCTATTGATTTGTTTTCCTTTCTTTTCTGACTTGTCTTTCATTCATTTTTTTTTTCTTTCTTTCTTTCTTTTCTGTCTTTCTTTCTTTCTTTCTTTCTTTCTTTCTTTTTTCTTCTTCATTTTTCATTTTGTTCTTCATTTATTCATTGTTTTTTTATATTTTGATTGCGATGTAGGGATTACTTATCTTGTCATCACTACCTTCTCGTACTATTTTTGAGTTTGGGGGTGGGGTGGTGTGAGTTTACCTAATTTCGTCTGCATATTTTGGTTACAATTTTTTGTCTGTGTGCTAGGTCATTGTTTTCTTTTTGGGGGAGGAAGGTATATCTTTTTATCTGAAATAAAATTGTGTGTACTGCTTTTTTATGGTCCGAGTTATGACTTACGTTTCTTTTTAGTTTTGTTTCAGTTTTTTTTAACTTAACACAATGTGTTTTTTTTGGTCTATTAATAAAGTAAATTGAGGGAAAGGTCAGTTTACTCATTTGGCACAAAAATAAGAGATAAATGTTTCAAAGTATTTTTTAACTAGGAAAAATCAAATCATAAAAAGGTCAGTGTTTAATCAATTTTTCTCATAACATCCGAATAATTATATTAAAGTTCACAGTTTAATTACATTTTCCTTATCAAAATTTCAAGTATACGAAAGTTCACTGTTTGATTATTTATTTCTCATCAAGATACGCAACTTATTTTGTTAAGAACATTTTTATTGAGACCTATATTCTACATTGAGGACGGGACGGGATAGCTCAGTGGTTCAGAGCACTTGCTTTCCCCAAGCCAAAGTTAAGCAGCACCAAGCATGGTTACCCGTTGGATGGGTGACCGTTTGTACGCCTTGGCTTCAGCACAATCCCCCAGTTCACCCAGCTGTAAATGGGCATCTGCTCTCTTTTGGATGACAGAAGGTAAAGAAGCGAGGGAGAGGAGATGGACGCCGCCCTCAATATGCTGGCCTCCAGAGAAACTAAGGCTCTAGACTGCCTCACTCCTCTAAGACCACTTAGGTTATGGGACACCTTTATATCTTTTAATTTTATTTTACATTATACACAATACTGAAATTACGATAGCTAACGATTTTTAGCTCCTCTGCTACAGCTTCGCGAATTAAAAGTTAGTAAGATTTTAACGTAAGCGACAGTTTTTGCTCACCATTAAATATAGCTGCATTCCGACTTCGGGGAATTAATACATATTAGAGTGTTGTTCTTTCTTTCTAATCTGACCAGAGAGCTGGTTATTGTTTTACATGTTACTTATGTTCCTGCTATCTGTTAGGTTTAAGCATATGAAGAATACATTTAAAGATTATAATTATCACCTGGTTCTGTTTTAGCAACTAAGGACGTAATAGTACTCTGTGTGTGTGTGTGTGTGTGTGTGTGTGTGTGTGTGTGTGTGTGTGTGTGTGTGTGTGTGTGTGTGTGTGTGTGTGTGTGTGTGTGGTGTGTGTGTTGGTGATAGTGTGTGTTTTATCAGTCCGTGTATGAGTGTGTGTTGGGTTTTTGAATGTAAGGTGTGTGGTAAGTGTTGGTGGTCACAAGTGTGTGAGGATGTGTGTGTGTGTGGTGTGCGGGCTTTGTCGTGTGTGTGTGATTTTTTGTTATTTGTGGTTATGTTGATGTGTTTATTATTTTATTTATCTTAAACATTAATGGAATAAGCACTCGTGTATTTTTTACATCAAGTCCCCGTGTCTATGCAGTTTTTCATTGTTCCCACCGGCACACATGGCCTACTACTCGAAAAGTGGAACAGGATTTATAACGTTTGCACAAATGCTCTGCGTGTGTTCCACAAGGGCCTCGGTTTATAGGCTCATCCGAAATGAGTGTGTGTGTGTGGTTGCGTGCGCGTGCGGCGTGGCAGTGCTGTGGCGTGGGGTGCGTGCGTGGTGGTGTGTGCGTGCGTGTGTGTTGTGTGTGTGTGTGTCTGGTGGTGGGGTATGTGTTGGGCGTGCGTTGCGCATGCTCGTGTGCGTGTGGTGCCGCGCGCCAATGTCTGTGTTTGTGTGATGTCGTCGCGTTCGCTGTGTGTGTGGTGTGTGTGTGTGTGTTGTGTGTTGTGTGTGTGTGTGTGCGTGTTGTGTGGCGCGGCGTTGTGTGTGTGTGCGTGTTGTGTGTGTGTGTGTGTGTGTGTGTGTGTGTGTGTGTGTGCAGCGTCGCGTGCGCGCACTTGCGCGTGTTGATGGTGTGTGGTGGGAGAAAGGTGTCTGGTTTTGACAGGGGATTTAGGGTTTTCTGTTGTTTTTATACGTTTTGTATTCTTGGAAGACCCCTAAAATTGCTTTTTTAGTGGTGCAGTCCCCCCTCCCCTTTTCAATTGCATATTTGACAAAACTGTCCCTTTCCGTGGACTCTGGCATATATCAGATAAATTAAGGTAAATCAAATCGATAAAACTTTTTCTAGTAAGGTTTACACATCTTGTATACAAGAAATTCTTTTCCAACGGATGTTAGTATCTCACATCAAATAATAAAACAAGTTCTGCCTTTCAATAAATCTACTCACTCTGAAACGTACTATGCTGCTTTTCCTATCACATCAAATAGAGAAAAAAGAGTCCCGACTGTTTGTAAACCCGGCCACTCTAAATTTTTCAGTCACAGATTTATCGAGATCAATGATACTAACTCGAGCCTGAAAGAAAATAGCATAACATCGTTTATTAATTTTAAGGGAACGTCTTTTCTGAAAGATGTGGTATTAAGTGATGTGGTTTGCTGTATTAAGTCTAATAACAAACCCTTCCGAAAAAATCATACGAACTTTTGTAAGCTACTACTGTTAATTAAGTTTTCAAAATGCATGGGCTGACATTATTACTAAGCATTTTTCCTTATGTGCATGTTGGCGCCAAATTTCTCCAAAAAAAAAAATTGATAGCGACATTTTAAATACTGGAACAGGCCTATTTTCCATAAATCTGCTGATTTATTTTGCTTCCTCTGCATAGGTTAGAAATCAATGCTTTGAAATGATTTGACTTATAACTGTTAATGAGCGCTTGAGCGTTTTCAAGGCATTTGAGTACCACTGAATATTGAGTTGAGTACATCTGAGTGTAAAGAACGGGGGAGACAGACAGACAGAGGGGTAGCTGAGAGAGAAGTAAAGAGAAAAGATGTGTATGCGTCTAAGATGTTTGCATACACCACACAGTCATGCATGACTCTGAACAAAGACTTTTGTCAAGATGCTTTATTTATGGTCAATTTTTGTAATACTTTCCATCAACTTGTTATGACAATGTTTTTTCTAGTGGAATGATTTTTTTTTCTAGTTATGGGAATAAACATTGAAAGTAGACATTTTCTTTCAAATACTTTAGTATTTCATACAAATTCAGCAGTTTGCAAGCAAAACATATTAGTAAACCTGTAAAACAATATCACGGAATATAGTGTAACAGTATCCGAACATCACCACGCATCCATCACAATATAAAAAGCAAACAAAAAATTAAGCAGCAAAACCTCAGCCAGTTAAAAATTGACCCAAGTAAAATCACAAACACTCGTGTGCGCATCAGTATACCCACGCATCCACCCACTTACATACAGCCCTTACGCACGCGCACGCGCGTGCACACTCACACACACACACACCACACGCACACGCACACGCACCCACACACACGCGCACGCGCGCGCGAAACATGTGCGCAGTCATTTATGACAAAACCAAATTGTTACAACATGTATGATAAGACAAATATCAATAAAATAATATTCAATTCTACTAAGAGAGGTAACAGTCTTAAAAAAAAAACCCACACTCATGCGCGCACACGCATTTTTATGACATAAACCAAACTGCTATAATCCGTTTGATTTCACAAATATCAATGAAATTAAACACTCTTCTCATCAAAATATTGACACAGTTCAAAATGATAAAAAGTAGCCTTTGGAGTCATAGCAAGTAGTCCTGAAGTTTTTAATTTTGTTATATTTCAGCTGCGAGCCGGCTACCCAACCCTACCCCAGCCTCTTTTTTTTTTTTGGCTGAAAGGGAAGGTAGGCTTTTCCCAATGCTCTGACCAGCAGTGACACAATGACTAACCAACTGACTTTTGAATTCTTGCACCATCTTTTGAAATAGTTCAGACCACATTTAGTTCAATGCAATATGCTTTTAAAACACAGAAGTGACAAAAAGCTAAACTCCAGCCATGTTATCTTTACAGCCAGAAAGTACTGACACCCTAGATAAATATGTGCAAAATATCAGCTTTTTAAGTTGCGCAAACTTTGTATTTTTCAGTAAAATAGTCAGTTGGGTTGTCAAGTGCCAGCGGTGTGTGCTCACCACCTAACCTTTTTTCCAGGCACATAATTTTGTTAAAGGCTACCATGACATACACGAAAAATAGAATACTGGTAACAGGAAACATTTTTGCCGATCTTCTAAAGGGAACTCGCAAGATTTTCTCCACTCTTTAAAAGGAAAACAAAAGTACATGTTACTGGCAAATGGGTTTCCAGTTCACCTTCATGGGAGTAAAATCAACCAGAAAGCATCTTCTAATGTATATTTCAAAATAATACACATGAAAGTTAATTTTGACCCTGAAGTAATGAAATAATGGGAAAGGGGGCAACAAAGAATGTGGGAGATACTAACTACATCATTTAAACGAGTCTACCAGATGCAATGCAAAAATACGAAAACTGCGCAAAACTACATAGGTGGATCAGTGGTCTATAGTTAGCGAACCTGCCTAGAAAGCAAAAAGTCCGGGTCGGAAGTGTGCGGTGGTTTGAATCCCCTTTGGGCCCCAAATTTTTCCCTACCAATTAGATGAGAAGTGGTCTAGGTAATGAGTCTTTCGGATGAGACAATAAACTGAGGTGTCGTGTGTTAAACATTTAGCGCATGTAAAAGAACCCACGACAAAAAGAGGGTTGTCCCTGGCAAAAATTATGTAGAAAAAAGCCACTCTGATAGGGAAACAAAAACAGTGGTGGACAGAAAAAAGATAATGGTGACGCTACACTTGTGGCGACGCGCTCTCACCAGGGAGAGCAGCCCGAATTTCACGTAGAGAAATTTGTGGCAACAAAATGTAAAAATAAAGTAAAATAAAGAAAATAAAGAATTTTACATGAAAAGGATGGTTTAAAAACATGGCTGAGCCATAAACGTCATATTGTTAGCCATGATACAGGAAACAAGCTACACGTATACATCATCCCTCATCTGAAAGTCAATACTATGGGCAATGCCTGGAATGGCTACATGCAACTGGACCAATTACACAGCTGCCCAGATAAAGACCAAAAATATCAAACCAAAATAAACGTTGAAATATCAAATATACATAAAAAAAAACCATTACCGAAAAACGTGTGGTAATAGTAATAATAAAAAAAAGAAAATTACAAAAATGATGATGATATGATGATGATGATAATTATATGATGTTATGAGACGATGATGAGATGATATGACGAGACGATGATATAAAAAAGTTATGATGAGACGATGATGATATGATGAGACGATGATGATATGATGAGACGATGATAATATAATGAGACGATGATGATATGATGAGGAGAAGATGAGACAATGATGATATAAGACGATGATGATATGATGAAACGATGATGATATGATGAGACGATGATGATATGATAGACGATGATACGATGATGATATGATGAGAATGATACGATGAGACGGTGATGGTATGATGATGAGACGTGATGGTATGATGATGAGACGGTGATGGTATGATGAGACGACGATGATATGATCAGACAGTGATGGCAGGATGATAAGATGAGGCAGTGATGGTATGATAGTGATATGATGAGACAGTGATGGTATGATGAGACAGTGATGGTATGATGATGATAGGATGAGACAGTGATGATATGATGATGATATGAGGCAGTGATGGTATGATGATGATAGGATGAGACAGTGATGGTATGATGAGACAGTGATGGTATGATGAGACAGTGATGGTATGATGATGATAGGATGAGACAGTGATGGTATGATGAGACAGTGATGGTATGATGATAGGATGAGACAGTGATGGTATGATGAGACAGTGATGGTATGATGATCATAGGATGAGACAGTGATGGTATGATGATGATATCATGAGGCAGTGATGATATGATGATGACAGGATGAGACAGTGATGGTATGATGAGACAGTGATGGTATGATGAGACAGTGATGGTATGATGCAACAGTGATGGTATGATGAGACAGTGATGGTATGATGATAGGATGAGACAGTGATGGTATGATGATGATAGGATGAGACAGTGATGGTATGATGAGACAGTGATGGTATGATGAGACAATGATGGTATGATGATGATAGGATGAGACAGTGATGGTATGATGATAGGATGAGACAGTGATGGTATGATGAGACAGTAATGGTATGATGATGATAGGATGAGACAGTGATGGTATGATGATAGGATGAGACAGTGATGGTATGATGAGACAGTGATGGTATGATGAGACAGTGATGGTATGATGAGACAATGATGGTATGATGAGACAGTGATGGTATAATGATAGGATGAGACAGTGATGGTATGATGAGACAGTGATGGTATGATGAGACAATGATGGTATGATGAGACAATGATGGTATGATGAGACAATGATGGTATGATGATGATAGGATGAGACAGTGATGGTATAATGATAGGATGAGACAGTGATGGTATGATGAGACAGTGATGGTATGATGAGACAGTGATGGTATGATGAGACAGTGATGGTATGATGATAGGATGAGACAGTGATGGTATGATGATAGGATGAGACAGTGATGGTATGATGATGACAGGATGAGACAGTGATGGTATGATGATAGGATGAGACAGTGATGGTATGATGAAACAGTGATGGTATGATGATGATAGCATGAGACAGTGACGGTATGATGAAACAGTGATGGTATGATGAGACAGTGATGGTATGATGAGACAGTGATGGTATGATGAGACAGTGATGGTATGATGAGACAGTGATGGTATGATGATAGGATGAGACAGTGATGGTATGATGAGACAGTGATGGTATGATGAGACAGTGATGGTATGATGAGACAGTGATGGTATGATGATAGGATGAGACAGTGATGGTATGATGAGACAGTGATGGTATGATGAGACAGTGATGGTATGATGATGATAGGATGAGACAGTGATGGTATGATGAGACAGTGATGGTATGATGATGACATGATGAGACAGTGATGGTATGATGATGACATGATGAGACAGTGATGGTATGATGAAACAGTGATGGTATGATGATGATAGGATGAGACAGTGATGGTATGATGATAGGATGAGACAGTGATGGTATGATGAAACAGTGATGGTATGATGAAACAGTGATGGTATGATGAGACAATGATGGTATGATGAGACAGTGATGGTATGATGATAGGATGAGACAGTGATGGTATAATGATAGGATGAGACAGTGATGGTATGAGACAGTGATGGTATGAGACAGTGATGGTATGATGATAGCATGAGACAGTGATGGTATGATGATAGCATGAGACAGTGATGGTATGATGATAGCATGAGACAGTGATGGTATGAGACAGTGATGGTATGAGACAGTGATGGTATGAGACAGTGATGGTATGAGACAGTGATGGTATGATGATAGCATGAGACAGTGATGGTATGAGACAGTGATGTATGAGACAGTGATGATATGATGATGATAGAATGAGACAGTGATGGTATGAGACAGTGATGGTATGATGATAGCATGAGACAGTGATGATATGATGATGATAGGATTTGACAGTGATGGTATGATGAGACAGTGATGATATGATGAGACAGTGATGATATGATGATGATAGGATTTGACAGTGATGATATGATGAGACAGTGATGGTATGATGATGATAGGATGAGACAGTGATGGTATGATGATGATAGGATGAGACAGTGATGGTATGATGATGACAGGATGAGACAGTGATGGTATGATGATGATGTGATGAGACAGTGATGATATGATGATGATATCATGAGAGTGATGGTATGATGAGGAGCAGTAATGGTATGATGATGATAGGATGAGACAGTGATGTGTACGATGACGATAGCATGAGACAGTGATGATATGATGATGATAGAATGAGACAGTGATGGTATGAGACAGTGATGGTATGATGATAGCATGACACAGTGATGATATGATGATGATAGTGATGAGACAGTGATGGTATGATGAGACAGTGATGGTATGATGAGACAGTGATGGTATGATGAGACAGTGATGGATGATGAGACACTGATGGTATGATGAGGTAAGATACAATGGGATGAGATGATTTGATGAGCTGATATGACGAGATGATATGGTATGATGAGATATTATGATAACGATGATGAGATGATAACGGCGATGAAATGATAACGGCGATGAGATGATAACGACGATGATGATATGACGACGTTCAATGATGATGACGACAATAATATAATAATAACGATAACGATAATAATGACAATAACAACAATAACAATAACGATAATAATAATAATAATAATAATAATAATAATAATAATAATAATAATAATAATAATAATAATAATAATAATAATAACAATATAATTAATGGATTTATATAGCGCCGAATATTGTAGAGTACACAAATCAAAGCGCTGCCAAACTCATTGCAGAAAGGGCAAATCTATGCTTGAAAGAAAGTTTTACTGGGTCACATTTAGTGTTACTGTGTTTGCTGTTTATGCAGAAAAAAATGTGATAAGCAAACTAATTCGGAAAAGAAACCACAGAACAAACTCATGTCCCTTACAGCCGGGGAACAGATAAGCCAATAAAAAAAAGGCAAATGCTTCAGGAGTAAAATCATGAAGTTACTACAAAAACTGTTCATGTCGGTGTTTTGGGAATACTATATAAGTAGAGTTGGTTACACCACTATTGACAATTCCCACAAATTACCAGATACAATGACCATTGAAAAAGGCAAGAAATAATTTACTTCACTTTGTGCTTGATACTTAAACTGAGTAATCAAAAAGCAAGAATGAAAGGCACTTTGTGCTTAACACTTAAAATTGAGCAATCTAAAAGTAAAAATGTAAGGAACACAGGCTTTTCATAATCAAGTACAAGAAAGCTATGGTAAATGTTTCCATAAAAAGTCAAAATACGTGATGGAAAAGGCGATAAGTGAAAAGACCAAATACTTTAAATACAAGACTGACTGTCCACCAACATTCCTTGCAGAAATGCATTTTTATGAAAAGTTCAAAGCACACACAAAAACCAAACGTTCCTACTGCTAAGTGTTTCCTACAGTTTTCTGTTTTTTATTTTTTTTTTAAATACAATGAGCCTCTAAACTTTTTCTCTCAATTTTGTTTCCCTTTCAGATTTAATTCAACAAAAGGCAAAACAAAAAAGGCTAATCAATAAATTTATGATCTGTAGAATAAATGGTAGGCCTAAAGGTAAACGTGTTTCCATAGCCTACGTGGTCGTGGGGAGGGAGGTAGCAGAGACCTCAGCTTCTATAGGGGTCAACATTATTAGGTGGCACCCATCTCCTTTCCCTCGCTGTTTCATCTAATCTTCCCTAAAGAGGGCAGATACCTATTTACAGCTGGGTGACTACTAACGCCAAGACGCACAAAGGGTTACTCATCTGCTTGGTAACCATGCTCAATGCAGCTTAACCTCAGCTTGAGGAAACAGTGCTTGGATCAATGAGCTATACCATACCCCAATAACAAATGAAAAATGAACGCAAGATTTAAGATTTATGCCGATTTGTTTCCACTAATCAAAATACCGCATTTCTTTCTTATTGTGATATTCCAATACTTCTACACCTCAAACCTTTAAAAAATCAATAGTGAGTTTTTAAAGTCAGTGTTGGTTACTGAAGCAAAGCCAGCTGTTTCTTTAGACCGCACAGAGATACT
>CM060327.1:13478662-13493662 GCA_030674155.1 Stramonita haemastoma | reverse complement strand
CCGAAAGCTGTAAGCACAGCATATCTCCGAAAGCTGTAAGCACAGCATATCTCCGAAAGCTGTGAGTACAGCATATCTCCAAAGCGTGAGTACAGCATATCTCCAAAAGCTGTGAGCACAGCATATCTCCGAAAGCTGTGAGCACAGCATATCTCCGAAAGCTGTGAGCACAGCATATCTCCAAAAGCTGTGAGTACAGCATATCCCAAAGCTATGATGTACAGCATATCTCCGAAAGCTGTGAGCACAGCACTATCCCGAAAGCTGTGAGCACAGATTATCTCCGAAAGCTGCAAGTACAGCATACCCGAAAGCTGTGGAGCACAGCATATCTCCGAAAGCTGTGGAGCACAGCATATCTCCGAAAGCATTGGAGCACAACATACCTCCATCCTGAAGCTGAAGATCTCATGATCTAATCTCCCAGATCCAAAGAAGATTTCCTTTATCCTCCATTTTTTAATCCTTTGATAACAAGGGCCTAACAAGGTTAAGTTATCACCATGATTCACACGGTACAAAATTGATGGGCAGTATCTGGCAAACACAAACATAAATGGGCTATAGATATGACATTGTCAAATAACAGGGAAAGTGTGTGTGTGTGTGTGTGTGTGTGTGTGTGTGTGTGTGTGTGTGTGTGTGTGTGTGTGTGTGTGTGTGTGTGTGTGTGTGTGTGTGTGTGTGTGTGTGTGTGTGTGTGTGTGTGTGTGCGTGCGTGTGCATGTGTGTGTGCATGTGTGTGTGTGCATGTGTGTGTGTGTGTGCAGATTATAATTATGTGTGAAGGTGTATAGATACATGCATGTGTATGTGTAGAGAGAGAGAGAGAGAGAGGGGGGGGTAAGAGGGAGGGAAGAGGAAGAGAGTGAGGGAGGGGGAGGGAGAAAAAGACAAAGTAAGACTAGGTACGGCAAATTCTTTTATTTCGAGGATAATGTGCAAGCACTCGCGTTGCTTTTTTACATCCAGTCCCCGCCCTTATCAGAGAAGAGAGGAGAGAGGAGAGAGAGAGAGAGAGAGAGAGAGAGAGAGAGAGAGAGAGAGAGAGAGAGAGAGAGAGAGAGAGAGAGAGAGAGAGACACACACACAACACACACACACAGAGAACAGAGAGAGAGAGACAGAGAGAGAGAGACAGAAGAGAGAGACAGAAAGAGAGAGACAGACAGAGAGAGAAGAAGAGAGAGAGAGAGAGAGAGAGAGAGAGAGAGAGAGAGAGAGAGAGAGAGAGAGAGAGAGAGAGAGAGAGAGAGAGAGAGAGAGAGAGAGAGAGAGAGAGAGAGAGAGACGGTGGTGGTGGTGGTGGGGGGGGGGGACAGAGAGAGGGAGGACGGAAAGTAAGTGATGGGGGACGAGAGAGAGAGGGAGAGAGATTGAGAGAGAGAGATAGAGACATAGATGCAGAGACAGTTTTATTTATCTATTCGCGTCTATTCATTTCTCCATCGAGTATAATGGAATAAGTAATCATGTGCTTTTTTTACAACCAGTTCCAGTAGGGTATGTATGCAGTTTTGTAAATTTTGTCACCTGTTCCCATCGGCACACAATGACCTATTCTTTCGAAAAGCGGAACATGATTTAACGCGTGTGCAAGATGTTCTGCGTGCGGTTTGTACACGATGCCTCGGTTGATTGTCTCATCCGAAGGTTTACAAGTTTGTTTTTTATCATTGAAAGATTTGCAGTGTGAAAAAAAAACGATTTCAAATTCATTCCGCCCATTGACTTCTGCTGACTACAGCAATTATCTTTTTTTAGCCAATTTTTATTCTAGACATGTAAAAAGAAAAAAAAGGAGGTGGAGAGGCACAAAGCATCACGCTTGTTGGTCATTGAACAGGATAAAAAAAAATATTCACTGTGAACTGAAGAAGAAATAGTAATACAACTTGGCACCAGATGAAATATACAGTCAAAAAGCTACTGTCCGTATGTTGTTGTTTTTATGGCTTAAAGAGGGGGTGGGGTAGCGAAGGTTTACATAAACTTGTTTAAAAGTTGAAGGGGGTGGCAAGATGCAGACAAGTTTTTTTGGTTTCGATAATTATGGCACTGTCAAAGAATTCAGCATTGGTAAGGAACTTGCATAGAGCTTGGCAGCAGAGAGTCCTCAAAAGAGAAATCCCATTAAACAAGTGTTTCGGGCCTTTAATTAATCTTCCTTACACTCTGTGTAGCAGGATTCTGATACTTGAAATGTAGCTAAGCCATAAAGGAATACGAGTACATTGGAAGTTTGCCCCACTACTTCGTTTTTCATCCCCGTATTTTAAAAAAAAATCTTAACCCTCTCCCTTTTCCAAATTCAATTTCAAATGTGTAAAAGTAGTAATGAATAACTAACCAGAGGTCATAAAAAGAATGGCATCACTTACCTGTGGCATCAAAACAAACCTACCAGGAGCAGCAACAGTCAATGTGTCTTGTCCAGCCGTGCGTAAAACTGGAATCAACTGACCAGAGAAGTGTGCAGGCCTTGTATATCAGTGCCCTCTGTGAGTGAACAGAACTAACTTTTCCTCGTGCATCACTGACCAAGGCGATGCTGATGGTTATTTCAATCTTGAGATTTTACCAGCTGCCGTGGCGCAGTGGTTAGAGCCTTGAATTTCGGAGTGGAAGGTTGGGGGATCGAATCCCATAAGACTCATAGGGATTTTTTTTCCTGGCCGAAATGAGTGTGCTGTGGGCTCAGTGGAAGTCTTGGACTGCACAGTCAAGCTTCTGTCACTTTAAGGATGCAACTTTGAGAGTGTTGCTTGAATTACCTGACCAACACTGCAGGTGTCTGTATCTCTCGGGCGTGGTTGACGCCAGGATATATGATAGTAAGCATAAAGTACAACTCTTGTAAAGAAATTTCAAAGCATTTGCCCTTCCACAGCAGCATCAATACATCATCCTCACTATCACTGAAGATCATGCAATAACAAAAACATTTCCTCTGAATCGGTAGTCCCAGTTCCTCTGGTCTCATGGTGACCTCAGATTTGAACTATCCATACGCCTCTGTGCCTGTAGTGAGTTTCTGTCAAAGCTTTTGGGGTTGGAGGTTCACGGGGACGGTCGTTGGAGGGACTTTGGGGTAGTTGCCATTTCAGATGGGCAACTCAATGTCTAGATCCGAGACTTACCAGGTGGTGTCCTGCGTATGTAAGCTCAGAACACCACCAAAGTGACCCAGCTTCAGTGCAGGGCTCCACTAGCAGGTAAACCTACGGTGGCCCGATATTGATGGGCTCCCTATGGAGTTCCGACCCTGAAGATGCGACATAATGAATCTTGGTATTGCTGTGGTGCGGAGATTGAAAAAAGCGGCGTGGGAACAACAGGATAGGGGCGTCATAGGAGACGAGACAGCACCAAAAATTTGCATCAGTTTTTTGTTACAAGTAATTCCTCTTGCACGGTGATACTGTGGAACGAAACCATTATTTCTAGAGAGGGAAATACGATCACATCACCATATGTTTCTAGAGAGGGAAATACGATCACATCACCATATGTTAGGCTCAGTGATTGATAATCGATTTTAATCATTGCAATTTTGACACCATCAGCACACGATAGCCCTACCTTGAACCAATGCGTGACTTTTTCAAGACAGGACATGTCAATGACAAAAACAAAGACAAAGAAAGAGGATAGAAGAAGGCAGAGACTTCCCCTGCTTTGGGAGTGGAGATGTAAACATATCTATACACCAGCAGGCTACAACTGGTCATGGCCGTCATCGCTCTAAACATTCCATCTTCTTTTTCTTTTTCTTCTTTTGTGTGTGTTGTTGTTGTTGTTGATGTTGTTGTTGTTGTTGTTGTTGTTGGTTGTTGTTGTTGTTGTCTTCAATTTAACGTCTGTTCACTCTAAGTGATATTAGATGTGTGTGTGTTGTGTGTGTGTGTGTGTGTGTGTGTGTGTGTGTGTGTGTGTGGTGTGTGTGTGTGTGTGTGGTGCATGTGTGCATGTGTGCGCGTGTGTGTGCGTGTGTGTGTGCGTGTGTGTGTGTGTGTGTGTGAGTGTGCACGTGCGCGTGCATACGTGCATACATACATGCTTACGTGCGTATCTTAAAAAAATCTTTTTCTCGTCCAAATACGTTGTGAAAGAATTGATATATCCTGTGCAGTATCTTTTAAAATATTATTCTTCAATATGAGCATGGCGGAGCAGAAAATAAGGTGACAACCGCACTGGTGCCAGAAAACTTATTAAAGAGTTTGCCAATGTATCTGTGTCTTTTTCATGCTTTCCTTCTGTATTTGGCTGGATTCTTTTATTTTTGTCCTTTTTACTTCAGGTTGTTTAGTGACTTTTTTTTTGTAGGTTGTTTCGAGAGTGTCTTTGTTGTATTTGTTATCATTGTATACTGTTTTTACATTTTTGTTTTTGTCATTTCCTTTTTTGGTTTGTTTTGTTATTCTTTGTGGTTTTCTTTTTTTTCTTTCTGTTTTTTTTTCTTTTCCTTTCTTCTTTTTTGTTTCGTTCTTGCATTTCTTCCTTACTTTCCATCTTTTCGTTCTTTAGTTCTTTCTCTCTTCTTTCTTTCTTTTCTTCCTTCCTTCCTTCCTTTCTTTCTTTCTTTCTTTCTTTCTTTTCTTCCTTCCTTCCTTCCTTCCTTTCTTTCTTTCTCTCTTTCTTTCTTTCTTTCTTTCTTTCTTTCTTTCTTTCTTTCTTTCTTTCTTTCTTCCTTGTTCCTTTACATCGTTCTTTCTTTCATTCCTTTCTGCTGTCTTTTTTCCTTTTTTCCTTCTTTTCATTCGTTTGGTTTTTTCTTTCTCTCTTTCCTTTCTTTCTTACTTTCGTTCTTGTTTGTTTCCTTAGTTTTTGTTTAAAATCTTCATTTCTTTGTTTCTCTCTTCATTCTTGCTTTTCTTTTCCTCTTACCGTTTTTTCTGTTCCTTCCTTCCTTTTTTCTTTATTTCTTTCCTTTTGTGTGTCTACTTGGGGGCCGGGATAACCTAATAGTCAGACCATTGCACTCGAAATTTGACAACACGGGTTCGATTCCTAATCGAGGGGACTTTTCCCCCGGAGTTAACATCAGTGCTAACTCCACTCTCCCAAAAATTCCTTCAGATGAGACTATAAACCGAGGCCCCTTGTACGTGTGCGAACGCACGAACAGCATCTTGCACACACATTGAATCCTGTTCCGCTTGTTGTAAGAGTAGGCCATTGTGTGTCGGTGGGAGCATATGACAAAATTTACAAAAAACTGCATACACAAGGGGATTGGAGGTAAAAAAAGTACATGGATGCTCATTCTGTTATCACTCACTCACTCACTCACTCAGTCCCATGTCCCAAAGGACGTAGGGGGGACATGAGAGAAGACGCAACGGAGATCTTTTTCCATGCTTCACGATCCTGTGTGGCTAGTAGGAGGCGTTGCAGGGGTTGGGCAGTCCAGTCTTTGATGTTGTCAACCCATGATTTCTTTTGGCGGCCTCTTCTTCTTTTGCCCTCGACTGTTCCTTGCAAGATGGTTTTTGCTAGGGTGTTGTGTCTTGTGGTGTGACCAAACCACATCAGCTTTCTCCTCTTTATGGTGGAGAGCAAAGGCTCTTGGGGGCCCACACGCTTTTTGATTTCCTCTTTCACATAGTTATTGGTCTTGTGTTCTTTGTATGATATTTTGAGGAGTCTTCTGTGGCACTTGTTCTCGAATGCTTGGATTCTTCTCTCTAACTCTGCTGTCAGAGTCCATGATTCACAGCCATATAGGAGGATAGATATTACGAGGGATTTGTAGAGGTGGTATTTGGTGCAGAAGCTGATGTTGTTGCTTCTGATGATCCTCTGGAGTCTGACTAGAGCAGATGTTGCTGTTGCAATGCGAGCTTTCACTTCATTGTTTGATGTGCCATCTTTTGTTAGAATGGAGCCTAAGTATTTGAATTGGCTCACCTCTTCCAATATTTCTCCATTCATCTTTATTTCCGTGCTGTCATTACTCGCGCTGTTGACCATGATCTTCGATTTCTCTGTACTGACCTCCATGCCGTATGCGCTCGCTCGGTCTGTTAGACTGTCTGTGAGGATTTGCAGTTCTTGTTTGCTGCTGCCCATGAGGTCAATGTCATCTGCAAATCTGAGGTTGCAAAGGGGTCTTCCACCAATGGAGATGGAAGTGTGGTGGTTTTGCAGTGTCTCTGTCATGATGTTTTCGAGGAAGAGGTTGAAGAGTACAGGTGAGAGAAGGCAGCCCTGGCGGACTCCAACCGTGGTCTTGAAGAACTCGCCCACGTGGTTGTTCATGAAAACTGCACTTCTTGCATTCTCGTACAGAGCCTTGATGACTTCAATTAGGCAGTTGTCAATGTTGAAGTGCCTGAGTACTTGCCAGAGGCCGTCATGCCATACCCTGTCAAAGGCCTTTTTGAAGTCTATAAAATTGTGGTACAAGTCTTTTTGGTGTTGGAGATGCTTCTCTATCAGAATTCTCAGGTTGAAAATTTGTTCCATTGTGCTGCGTTTTGGTCTAAAGCCCGCTTGTTCTTCTGCCAGGAGTTTTTCTGCTTGGTTTTTCAGTCTGTTGAGGACTACCTGCAGCATGATCTTGCTAGGATGGCTTATGAGACTGATGGTTCTGTAGTTCTGGCATTGCTTGAGGTTTCCTTTCTTTGGCAGGGGTATTACAAGAGACTGTGTCCATTCTTTTGGCCATTCTTTGGTGTCGTGGATCTTCTGACAAAGGTCTGTGAATCGCCTTGCTGTTTCATTCCCTCCATTTTTTATGAGTTCAGCTGGGATGTTATCGATTCCAGGGGACTTCCCCTTCTTCAATTGCTTAATAGCTGTGTCTACTTCACACCTTAGTATTGGTGGGTCTTTATCTTGGTGTTCAGGGGGTTTGTTGGAAACTATGTTGGTATCTGGGCGTAGTGGGTAGTTATACAATCCCTCACAGTATTCTGTCCAGCGCTGGAGGATGGCATTGTTTTCCGTTAAAAGATTTCCTTCTTTGTCTTCAATAACAGAGGCTTTAGGCTGTGTGGTTTTCGTTAGTGCTTTCAGAGTGTTGTAAGCTGTTTTGCTGTTTCCCTTGGCCATTCCATCTTCGATGTTGTTGCATTGTTCTTCTATCCACGCTTCTTTGGCTTCTCTCATCTTTTTCCTCACTTCTCTGTGGCTATCCATGTACTTGTTGTTGGCTTCTTGACTTGTGAACTTTTGCTTCTTAAGTTCTCTTCTTTTGTCGCAGAGGTCAAGAACCTCATTTGTCACCCAGGGTTGTTTCTTTGTTCTGCTTCTGCCTAATGTTTCTTCTGCTGCTGTCGTTAGCACTTCTTTGATGTTGTTGGCTAATGTGTTCACATCATTGTCAATGGCTGTGAGTGCGGCGAACTTTCCTCCAATGTTGGCTTGGAAGATCTCAACCACTGTTGGGTCTTTGAGTTTTTCCAGGTCGAATCTTATGCGTGGGCTTTTTGGCTGTTGTTTTGCTTTCAGTTTCAGCCTGATGGTGGTAAGTACAAGGTCGTGGTCACTGCCAATGTCAGCTCCTGGGAATGTTCTTGTATTTGCCTTGTTTATGCTGGATTTGAATCTTTGGGGTGACAGAATGTAGTCAATTTGATTATGAATCAGACCATTTGGTGAGTGCCAGGTTGATGTTCTAGATGGCTTGTGAGGGTGGAGTGTGTTAGCCAGAGTTAGTTTGTGCTTCTTTGCGAATTCCAGCAGCCGCTGTCCTCTGTCATTTGTTTCTCCCAGTCCAAAGCGTCCTGTGGTTCCTGCCCAGGTGTCATAGGCATCAGGTCCCACCTTAGCATTCCAATCGCCTTCCACAATAAGGATGTCTTTTTTGGGCGTTTTGGAGATGACGTTTTCAAGTTCTTCATAGAATTCTTCTATCTGGTCATCATCGTAGTCAGATGTTGGAGCATACACTTGGATGATGGTGAGATTCTGGGGTTTTGCAGAGACTCTGATTGAGATGAGTCTGCTGGATATTGGTGTGCAGTTGATGATGCTTGACACAATCTCTTTCCTGACAATGAAGCCTACTCCGTGTTGGTGTAGTTTCTCATCTCCACTGTACCATATTTTGTGGCCGTCTTGCGTGGTTGTTTCTCCGAAGCCAGTCCATCTGACTTCCGCAAGCCCTAGGATGTCCCATTTATACCTCTGTAATTCATGTGTGAGTTCCTGTACTCTTCCTGTTTGGTACAGAGTTCTAACATTCCATGTACCAATGGTTACCCCTTTAGCTGGAAGCTTTAGGGTTAGTTCTGCTCCAGTGGCACACTTGTCACTCCCACCCTGGAGGCTTGCAGTGGGTAGCGCGGTCGTTGTTGATCCGGGCCTCGACCGATCCGGCATGTGTTTCTGTTTTGCTTTTCTCATCATGTCCTTGCAGTGGGCTTGAGGAAGCTTGGTGGCGCCCATCTCCTCTCCAAGACTCCTACTGGTGATTAAGAATGCACCAGCCCCTCACAACGTTTCGCCCGCCAGTAGAAGCGGTTACCGGGGTGTGGGTGGGTTAAGGACCCGGACCCAGAAGTGAGAGTTGAGTGCCAAGTGAGGACCAGTGCTCCCGTCCATCCCGAGGGATGCTACTGCCAGGTTTACAAAGGTACCACCTCTCCTTAAGCACCCCATACACCCCGCTCATTCTGTTATACTGGATATAAAAGAATAAATTCTTGTCCATTTACTTATTCACCTCTTTTTATTTCTTCCGTTTTTTTCCCTATTTAAATGTCTCTCCATATCTAATTATAGCTCCCACCCCCCCCTCCTCTTTATTTTCTTTCTTTATTCTCATTATCTCTGACAGAGGTATGAGACAGATGTCAACGTGAATTACATACTTTCACACAAACAAAGAAAATGAAAGCCCCCCCAAAAAAGAACAACAACAAAACTTTGCTTATTTCTGCTGTATCTGATTATCTACCATTCTTTTCTTTTCTTCCTTTTTTTCAGCTTGTATGAATATTTTTTTTATCCCAAACTCTCTCCCTATCTTTTTACCTTCCCCCCCCCCCCACACCCTCCTGCACCTACTCTTTTATTCCTGACTTTCCCTCTAATACCAGTCCCCCCCCCCTCTCCCGTCGTCTTCCTCAGTTTTCCATGAGCAGAGGAAGATTATCGATCCCTCCAAATCACTGGATTCTTGCATGTTTAGCCTACACAAGGGGAATATTCCCGACTTTCTGGCAGACTAAGGGGTACGGCTTGGAAATGGTGGTTTTAGCTTCAGTTTACCGGCCGGAAAGGTTAGAAGATCGCCCTAGTGACTTTCAGAAGGAAAATTGTGCAAATAATATATCATGGGACACTATGGGACATAAACTGGGACTTTGTAAGCTACAGAGGTAAGATGTGGATTTTTGTGAGCTACATGCATATTCATGAGTTCTTCATGACCTCACTCTGAACGTTTTAAGGAGTCACTGGAGCATTTAATGGTAATTTTCAGACAGTGTATCTTGAAGCATTTTGACCCTTGAAGAGCCCATCCCTCTGTATGATAAATTTCTTACGACCTGGGAAGATGCTTTGTGTGTGCTTCCCCGTGGGATTTTGGGTTATAGTCTTATTCAGAGGACTACTGCATATTATATAGCATACAGGAAAAAAAAAACATGGGAAAATACATGTCAGATAAACACAGAAACTGAGGAAGCAGAGCTATTGGGGAAAAACCTGGTAGTCTTAAGATGTGTTTTCCTTACAAACTGACACATATTGACCAAGTCACTGTATGAAGTCACATGGCTTAACTCCAATGCCAAGGAGACACCTGTTGCTAGCAGAGAAATGAGCACGCACACACACACACACACACACACACGCGCGCGCGCGCCGCGCGCGCACGCACGCACGCACGCACGCACACACACACACTTGAGGGAGGGACAGAAAAAAAGTAACCAAGCAGACAGACAAACAAACACAAAGGCCGACAACTTAATACAGAACAGAGTGATAAAAGCAGAGAGACAAACATGCAAGCTCAGAGGAAAACAACAAAGAAAAATACAACACGGCCACATGAAAAATATATAAGAAAACTATGAATCAAACAAGATTATAAATCAAGGGGTACATTCCTAAGATTTTTTCTCTATTTTTTCTAATCTGTCTTCCACAAACTGACACATTGCTATGGAGTATCTCTCAGCAGATTCTTAGATAGACAGACCGGTTTGTTTGTTTGTTTCTTTGTCTGTTTCTTTCTTCGTTTCTTCCTTTAATTTCTCTTTTCCCTGACCATTTTTGTGTTTTGGGAAACACAATATCTGCTATACTGCTAAACACAGACAACATTTGATATTAAAAGATAAAGGTTGTCTGTGTAGTCTGTCTATCTATCTATCTATCTATCTATCTATCTGTCTATCTATCTATCTATCTATCTATCTATCTATCTATCTATCTATCTATCTATCTATCTATCTATCCATCCATCCATCCATCCATCCATCCATCTATCTATCTATCTATCTATCTATCTATCCATCCATCCATCCATCCATCCATCCATCCATCTATCTATCTATCTATCTATCTATCTATCTATCTATCTATCTATCTATCTATCCATCCATCCATCCATCCATCCATCTATCTATCTATCTATCTATCTATCTGTCTGTCTGTCTGTCTGTCTGTCTGTCTGTCTATCTATCTATCTATCTATTTATCTATCTATTTATCTACCTACCTACCTACCTACCTACCTACCTACCTACCTACCTACCTACCTACCTACCTACCTACCTACCTACCTACCTATCTGTCTGTCTGTATATCTGTCTGTCTGTCTGTCTGTCTATCTCTATCTATCTATCTATCTATCTATCTATCTATCTATCTATCTATCTATCTATCTATCTATCTATCTATCTCTCTCTCTGTCTGTCTGTCTGTCTGTCTGTCTGTCTGTCTGTCTGTCTGTCTGTCTATCTTTCATCTATTTCTCTTTCTTGTGTTTTTTCTGTCTGTCTTTCTTTCTTTTTATTTGATTTCTTCTGTGCATTTGCTCATTTGTCTCTTTTCATGTTGTCTTTTTGTTCTTTCGTTGCTTTTGTCTTTTATAAACGCAAGTTTATCTTACTTTCCCTCCATTTTCTCTTTTTTCTCTCTTTGTCCCTGACAGAGCTGTGAGACAGATGTCAACGTAAATTAATATTTTCAAACAACAAGCAAAGAAAAGAAAGTCAAAAAGAATCATTTCTGCTGTATTCTGATATACTTTTTTGCTTTTCCGTCTGCAGTTGAGAATAATTTTCATCCCGACTCTCTCCTTATCTTACGTACCTTCCCTACAGCCTTCACCCTCATACATATACGTTTTTATTTCTGACCTTCCCTCCATGACCCCCCCCCCCCTCCCCCCTCTTCCTCTATTTTTTCCGATTTCAGAATTGAGGCAGAATATCGATTCCTCCAAATCACTGGATCAGAGACAGTTGAGCTGACACAAGGGGAATATTCCCAACTTTCTGGCAGACTTAGGGGTAGGGCTTGGAAATGGTGGTTTAGCTTCAGTTTACCGCCCTTTCCTCTTTGTGAGAAAACGTACAGGCAGAAAAGGTCAGAAGATCGCTCTAGTGACTTTCAGGAGGAAAATTGTGCAAATCTATCATGGGACACTATGGGACTATAAATGGGACCTTGTAAGCTACGTGGGTGCGATGTGGATTTTTATGAACTGCATGCATATTCATGAGTTCCTTTAGACTTCATCTTAAATCTTTCAGGAGCCGTTGGGGGTACTATATGTACATTTTCAGACCAAAAGTTTCGAGGCAGTTAACCCTGGAAGAGCCCAACTGTCTTATAAAAGATTTTTTACAATCCTCCGTGTGCTTGCACGTGGGAGTTTGGTTTATAGACTTATTCAGAGGACTAATGCTTGTACAACGTACATGGAAAAACCATGGGAAGAAAATAGAATTCACACAGACAGAGAAATGGATAATACAGATAAAAAAAAAAGGAAAACAATTGACCTGGTAGAATAAAATATCAAATCAAAACAAAATTCTCCTGACCCATCTGAGACACACATACTGGAAATAATCCCAAAGGAGGATGGGCTGGGCTTGATTTGTCCAACCTTAATGGTATCTCAACACTCATTTTGATTATATTACTAAAAACAAGCATGCAAGATTTCAATGCAGTACCTTTTGTTTTGATAAGTGTATGTTCTTCCAAAATATGGATTAGGGGGAAAAAGAGAAAACGGAGAAAATGAGGAAAGAAAATCAAGTATGCATTCACACTTAATAAATGTTGTCATCTTTATTGTCAAATTATCATGATTTATGTTGCTTTTTTCGAAAAAAAATTTATGGGACATGCAAGAATATATGTTTAGGGTTCCATTTCCACAAAAAAACACAATTAATCATGAAAAATCATGATTTTTCACGGAAATCCGACCCGTGTCTGGCCGACAAACAACAATCGCTGCTGTCTGAGCAACCAAGGAAGAATCTTTATTTTCAGCGGTTATGGGTCACACTCAGATCAGAAGTTCTACCTGCATTTTTTTACTGTCTTTTTCTTCCCTTAATAAAACACGGGAATGGAACCCCCGCCCTTTGAAGTCTGGGAACTGTACAATAAGTTAAATGACTTGTTCACTCTGCCACGAAGAAACCTGTTGTTAGCACACTTCTCAGACACACAACATGTCCTCCAGCAATATTTTAGGAGCATTTTTCCACATTAAAGCAAGTTTATCACGCACACATATCAAATTAATGTTACTGCTAAAAAAATGTTATCAGACACAGAATGTCAGATAATGGAAATAATTATTGCTAAAGCGTTCTCTTCTGGGAGCCAGACCCGATGAGAAATTGAACAATTGTCAAGAATTCCAATAATCGCAAACATCTGACATTTTCAAATGAATCATTTTTTGTTATTTATCTGCTGTTGTGAAGCTGATTAAAGCTTAATTGTCAATGATCTTGAAGGAGGAGATTTATTTTGTTGGGGGTATTTATTGTCGCCACTTAAGCATTTTTGTCTGGAATTCCTCCTTCATTTTTGGCAATGTCCAGCAGACATCTGGCACCATCAATAGTCTTCGAGGACATCTGGTTAGCGTGACCTGCAGCAGAGTGCGCGTGCACGCACACGCATAATGAATCCAGTATATGTATAGACACACGGACTGGCACACAAACATACACTTAAAAAAAAAAAATTCAGGCTTTTTACACATACATGCAGACACTTCACACCCAAGCTTGTATGCCTGCACACAAATGCATTCATGTTTCCGTGCATGTGAAGTATCTTTTAATTATTTTTAAATTTTATACCACTTTAAGTTACAGGAAATTTTTCTGCAAGGAATTCGGGTTTCTCTCTCTGTGGGAAAGCCCGTCGCCACAAGAGCAGCGCCACCTCTCTCTCTCTCTTTCTCTCTCTCTCTTTCTCTCTGTCTCTCTGTCTTCCTGTCCCCTGTCTCTCTGTCTCTCTGTTCTCTGTCTCTCTGTCTCTGTCTCTCTCTCTCTCTCTCTCTCTCTCTCTCTCTCTCTCTCTCTCTCTCTCTCTCTCCCTCTCTCTCTCTCTGTGTCATAGAGAGAGTGACACACATTTTTCTAACTGATAAAACTAAAGAACAAGAAAAGTTATCTCAATCTATTTGCCCTTTTGCAAATGGGTGTGAAATTTAGTTTGTGTAGGTTATTCTTTCCTTTCTCTGTATTGTTCTGTCTGTGTGTCTGTCCCTCCGTCCGTCTGTAGGTCTGTCTGCAGGTTTTCTTTATCTGGATGCTGTTCTTTCCTTCCGTTTTGTGTTTGCTATTTGACAGAGCGTGTGCGATCTGTCTCTCTCTCTGTCCCTGTCTGTCTGTCTGTCTGTCTGTCTGTCTGTCTCTGTCTCTCTCTGTCTCTCTCTGTCTCTCTGTCTCTGTCTCTCTGTCTCTCTGTCTCTGTCTCTGTCTCTTCTCTCTCTCTCTCTCTCTCTCTCTCTCTCTCTCTCTCTCTCTCTCTCTCTCTCTCTCTCTCTCTCTCTCTCTCTCTCTTCTCGGCGCGCGCGCCGACTCTTTTTTAAATTTTATTTTATTAGAAAAAAATATTTACAATTTGAAATAGTGTGTGTGTGTGGTGTGTGTGTTGTGGTGTGTGTTTTGTGTGTGTGTGTGTGTGTGTGGTGTGTGTGTGTGTGTGGTGGTGTGTGTTGGGTGTGTGTGTGGTGTGGTGTGTGTTGTTCTCTTCTTTCTTTCTGCATGTTTCTCTTTTTCTTTTATCGTTTCTTCCTTTCATTGTTTATTTTCTTTTCCAAACCAGTCTGCATTTTGGCAAATAACATTTGGCATCATGTCTGGGTGTTTCATTTTGCTCTTTAACTTTTTCTTCCTTTTTCTCGATTCTTTTTAAATCCTTCTGTCTGTCCTTGTGCTTTATAAATTCTGCATTTCTTCTTCGTTTATTTTCTTCATCTCTTCTGTTCTTCTCTTATTCTGTCATCTCTCTTCTCTCTCTTCTCTCTGTCTCTCTTCTCTCTTCTCTCTCTCTCTCTCTCTCTTCTCTCCTCCTTCCTTCTCTTTCTCTCTTCAAATGTATCAGTTTTTCCCTTCTTTTTTCTTCTTCCTTCTTTTTATTTCTTTCTCTCTTGGTTTCTTTCTTCTTTCTTTTTTTTCTTCTTTCCTTCTTTTTTCCTTCCTTCCTTCCTTTATTCTTTCCTTCTTTTTTCTTCTTCCTTTCTTTCTTCCTTCCTTCCTTAATCATTTGTTTTTCTATCTTTTTATCTTTCTTGGTTTGCTTCTTTATTTCGTTCTGTTTATTTTCATTTCACCAAACGACGCTTGGTGCAGCTAAGAACTGATTACCATGCTAGGTCACTCAGCCTGTAAAATCTGTCACTCCTGTCCAATATACGTCACCTAACCACGTTTGTTCAATTCTCCAGGTCTGAACGCTACCATATCATACACAGCCCAGACACAGCACCACCAAATACGAACACACCAAATACACACTCATACATACACAACACACACACACACACAC
>CM060327.1:13431162-13476162 GCA_030674155.1 Stramonita haemastoma | reverse complement strand
TGAACATGCCCTACATAGCTGCCATGGAACATTTTTCTCTTTAGCACCAGTCACTGGGGAATCTTCACATGATGGCAGGCTGGAAGTGGTTTTTGTCCCACGTGAATTATTAGGAAAAGGCATGATGAATTGGCATCAAGAAAGCAGAACAAAATAAAAAAGATGGAGAATTACGAGATATGCATCTCAAAGCTAATGGACCTGTTTGCTTTAACTCAAAAGGTTCCGTTTGGATTATCAATCAGAAATCGTCTTTCAAAAAATGATTGAAGTTGTAAGCAGTTAGTTTTGCTTGTTTTTGGCCACTGCTATTTCTTCATTTAACTTTTTAGTTTAAATATAAATCAAAATAAAAATCTGATTCTTTGACTGGCACGCTTTTATTTAGAAACATTTTATCTGGTCTGAATTAAAAATCCTGTTAAACAGATTTTGAACTAATTTCTTTAAAGAGATACTTTATACAATACCTTCAGCTTGAGTACAAATCTTTTTCTTGCAAACCTGTTATTTTAGACCCATACAAACACCATACGTCTTCTTGTTACATCAAAACGAATATAGTTTCAAAAAAACCCCACTATATCAGGCATGTTGAAGAAATGATGTACAAATGCAAAAGCAGTTGTTTTTTTTCCTGGTAGTGAAAAAATGCGAAGTGCAGCAAAACTGACAAGAAGAAACGAACACAAGAACAGACAGGAGATCGGGTGTGAAGATTTTTTCAGCCAGAAAGAACACTCTGAACTCCAGGCCAGATGAAAGATTACAGAAGAAAAGAAAAGACAAATTTTCTGATGTAGGTCCAAAAAAAAATCGATACAGCTGCAATATCCCACGAAATAATCCGAAAAATCCCCCACCCAGTGTGTGTGTGATGCAATACGTGAACAATGCTGAATGCTTCTTCTACAGTTACCCCACCCCCTCTCTCCACTTGCTCCCCCTCCCCCTCTGACCCCCCCCCCCCTCCCACGAAATGAGCAAACTAGATTCTTTGAAAATCATCCATCCACCTTACCTTCCCCTTTCATGTTTTGTTTTTTTCTTATATCTTCACACATGCACATTTCTCTTTTTCTCTGTGAGCATTTTCTGAAAAAAAGGTTTTGCAGGTTACGAAGAGTTCTTGTATAGTGGTGTTGTGGTGTGTGTGTGTTGTGTGTGTGTGGTGTGTGTGTGTGTGTGTGTGTGTGTTGTGTGGTGTGTGTGTGTGTGTGTGTGTGTGTGTGTGTGTGTGTGTGTGTGTGTGTGTGTGTGTTTATGCGTAGTTCCAGGGACTAGCTATGTCTGCCAGTAAAATAAACGTTGTTTACCAAACTCCATTTCCCTGAACATGTCCTACATAGCGGCTATGGAAGAACTTTCTCTTCAGCACCAGTCACTGGGGAATCTTCCCATGATGTCAGGTTGGAAGTGGTTTTTGTCCCACGTGAGTTATTGGGAAAAGGCATGATGAATTGGCAACAGGAAAGCAGAACAGAATTAAAAGATGGAGAATTACGAGATATGCATCTCAAAGCTAATGGACCTGTTTGCTTTTAACTCAAAAGGTTCCGTTTGGATTATCAATCAGAAATCATCTTTCAAAAAATGATTGAAGTTGTAAGCAGTTACCTTTGCTTGTTTTTTGGCCACTGCTACTTCTTCATTTAACTTTTTAGTTTAAATCTAAATCTAAATGAAAAGCTTATTCTTTGACTGGCACGCTTTTATTTAGAAACATTTCATCTGGTCTGAATTAAGAATCCTGTTAAACAGATCTTGAACTAATTTCTTTAAAGAGATACTTTATACAATACCTTCAGCTTGAGTACAAACTCTTTTTCTTGCAAACCTGTTATTTTAGACCCATACAAACACCATACGTCTTCTTGTTACAGCAAAACGAATATAGTTTTTAAAAAAACAACACTATATCAGGCATGTTGAGGAAATGATGTACAAATGCAAAAGCAGTTGTTGTTTTTCCTGGAAGGAAAAAAATGCGAAGTGACAGCAAAACTGACAAGAAAAAACAACGCAGGAACAGACAGGAGATCGGGTGTGAAGATTTTTTCAGCCAGAAAGGACACTCTGAACTCCAGGCGAGATGAAAGATTACAGAAGAAAAGAAAAGACAAATTTTCTGATGTAGGTCCCAAAAAAAAATCGATACAGCTGCAATATCCCACGAAATAATCCGAAAAATCCCCCACCCAGTGTGTGTGTGATGCAATACGTGAGCACAGCTGAATGCTTCTTCTACAGTTACCCCAGCCCCTTTCTCCACTTCGTTCCCCCTCCCCCTCTGACCCCCTAGGAAATGAGCAAACTAGATTCTTTGAAAATCATCCATCCACCTTACCTTCCCCTTTCATGTTTTGTTTTGTTTTTTCTTATATCTTCACACAGTCATGCACATTTCTCTTTTTCTCTGGTAGTGATGCGAACATTTTCTGAAAAGAAAAGTTTTGCAGTTACGAAGAGTTCGTGTGTGTGTGTGTGTGTGGTGTGTGTGTGTGTGTGTGTGTGTGTGTGTGTGTGTGTGTGTGTGTGTGTGTGTGTGTGTGTGTGTGTGTGTGTGTGTGTGTGTGTTGTGTGTGTGTGTGTGTTTGTGTGTGTGTGTGTGTGTGTGTGTGTGTGTGTGTGTGTGTGTGTGTGTGGTGTGTGGTGTGTGTGTGTGTGTGTGTGTGTGTGTGTGTGTGTGTGTGTGTGTGTGTGTGTGTGTGTGTGTGTGTGTGTGTGTAGATCCAGGGACTAGCTATGCCTGCCAGTAAAATAAACGTTGTTTACCAAACTCCATTTCCCGTGAACATGTCCTACATAGCTGCTATGGAAAGATTTTCTCTTTAGCACCAGTCACTGGGGAATCTTCACGTGATGGCAAGTTGGAAGTGGTTTTTGTCCCACTGAGTTATTGGGAAAAGGCATGATGAATTGGCATCAGGAAAGCAGAACAGAAAAAAAGATGGAGAATTACGAGATATGCTAACTCAAAGCTAATGGACCTGTTTGCTTTTAACTCAAAAGGTTCCGTTTGGATTATCAAATCTGAAATCGTCTTTCAAAAATGATTGAATTGTAAGCAGTTAGTTTGCTGTTTTTGCCACTCTATTTCTTCATTAACTTTTTAGTTTAAGTATAAATATAAACAAAAAGCTGGTTCTGTCACTTGTGCGTTTTTTTCAGAAACAATTTGTCTGATCTAAATAAAGAATCCTGTTACACATACCTTACCTTATTTCTTAAAATGATACTTTATACAATACCTACAGCTTGAATAAAAACTTTAAATCTTGCAAACCGATCATTTTAGCCCCATTCAAACCACATGGTCTAGCTGTTAAAGCAAAACGAATATCGTTTCCCAAAAAAACCCCAACCATATAGCATATTCAGAAAATGACGTAAAAACAAAATGGCAGTTCTCTTTTCCTATACAAAAAAATTCGAAGTACAGCAAAACTGACCAAGAAGAAACGAAACGCAGGAACAGACAGGAGATCGGGTGTGAAGATTTTTTCAGCCAGAAAGGACACTCTGAACTCCAGGCAAGATGAAAGATTATGGAAGAAAAGAAAAAGACGAGTTTTCTGATGTAGGTCCAAAAAAAATCGATACAGCTGCAATATCCCACAAAATAATCCGAAAAATCCCCCACCCAGTTGTGTGTGATGCAATACGTGAACATGGCTGAATGCTTCTTCTACAGTTACCCTCACCCCCTCTCTCCACTTCGTTCCCCCTCCCCCTCTGACTCCCACGAAATGAGCAAACTAGATTCTTTGAAAATTATCCATCCACCTTGCCTTCCCCTTTCATGTTTTGTTTTTCTTTCTTATATCTTCACACACATGCACATTTCTCTTTTTCTCTGGTAGTGATGCAAACATTTTCTGAAAAAAATATTTTGCAGGATACGAAGAGTTCTAAATATATATATATATATATATATATATATAGAATATATAATATAAATATAAATGAATATAATATAAATAGAAATAGAGAGAGAGAGAGAGAGAGAGAGAGGTGTGGTGTGTGTGTGTGTGTGTGTGTGTGTGTGTGTGTGTGTGTGTGTGTGTGTTGTGTGTGTGTGGTGTGTGTGTGTGTGTGTGTGTTTACGTGCGTGCATGTGTGTGTGTCGTGTGTGTGATGTGTGTGGTGTGGTGTAGTGTTTGTATGTGTGTGTGTGTGTGTGTGTGGTATGTGTGTTGTGTTTGTGTGTGTGTGCGTTGTGTGTGTCGCGCGTGTGTGTGTGTGTGTGTTAAGAGAGAGAGAGACAGACAGACAGACATAGAAGTTGAAACAGAGAGGGAGACAGAAAGAACGGAGAGAAAGGGGGAGGAAGTGTGAATGGTGAGGTGATGTAGGGGAGAGAATTATGTAGATTTTTTTTAAGATTCCAGAGATTTCTAGACACAAATCCTTAATCTGTAGCGATTCCTCTACTTTCTTGCTCTTGCTCTTCTTTCTTGTTGTTGTTATTGCTGTTGTTGTTGCTGTTGTTGATGATGATTTTGCTGTTGTACTTCTTGTTGTTGTTGTTGTTGTTTGTTGTTGTGTTGTTGTTGTTGTTGTTTTTTGTTTTCTTCTTCTTCTTTCTTCTTCTTCTTCTTCTTCTTCTTCTTTCTTCTTCTTCTTCTTCTTCTTCTTCTTCTTCTTCTTCTTCTTCTTCTTCTTCTTCTCTTCTTCTTCTTCTTCTTCTTCTTCTTCTTCTTCCTCTTCTTCTTCTTCTTCTTCTTCTTCGCAATCGCTCGCAATTCTTCTTCTTTGCACTTATTCTTTTTCACAATTGTTCTTCTTTGCAGTTCTTCCTATGCATTAATTCTTTTTTGCATAATGTCGCAGTCCTTCTCGTCTTTGCATTCTTTCTCTTCTTCACATTCTTCTTCTTTCTTTCTTCTTTTACTTTTACTGTGTGTTCTTGTGTTATCATTTTTGTTGCTGTTGCTATTATTTCCGAGGTTAAATTTCCTAGGCAAAATACAAAATAGACATGTCTTTGCTTTTTTGCTGAAAGAAAAGAAAAACAAACCCGGCTTTACTGACACAGGCAAAACTCTCCACTCTTGGCGTTTCCTCTGTTCATCCTCGGACCCTCTATCTTTGCCTTCAGCAAGGCTGTGTTGGATCCCCTCTGTGGCAGATTTTCTTTATCGTTCCCTGGATGTAGCTCCGAAGCTCACTTATGGTGAGATTTTGCATATGCGACCGAGATTTTTGTTGTTGGTTTTTTTGGAGGGCCAGCTTGAATGGTAGCGCAATCCGTATACTACTACTACTACTACTACTACTACTACTACTACTACTACTACTACTACTACTACTACTACTAACAATACTACTACTACTAATAATAATAATCATGATGATGATGATGATGATGATGATGATGATGATGATAATAATGATAATAATAAAAATAATAATATCATTATTATCATCATCATCATCATCATCATCATCATCATCATCATCATCATCATCATCATCATTAGTAGTAGTAGTAGTAGTAGTAGTAGTAGTAGTAGTAGTAGTAGCAGCAGCAGCAGCAGCAGCAGCAGCAGCAGCAGAGCAGCAGCACAGTAGTAGTAGTAGTAGTAGTAGTAGTAGTAGTAGTAGTAGTAGTAGTAGTAGTAGTAGTAGTGAGCAGCAGCAGCAGCAGTAAAGTAGTTATAGAAATAGCAGCAGCAGTAGCAGCAGCAATAGAAGTAGTAATAACAGCAGCAGAAGCAGCAGCAGCTTATTCAATGTACCATCAGGAAATAAAAACTTCGACTTTGACAGAACCGAACAAAGAAGCACAGAGAGAGAGAAGCACTGGCTGAACCCGTGGCCAGTCCTATCTGACCAGTGATGCTGTATGCAGCACTGACGTTGCCAGAACGGATTCAGCAGCAGCAGCAGCAGCATGCTGTAGATAACAGCCGTGGAATGGCTTCATGTACAGTCCCGGACACTGGGGAATGGAAGCTGACAGCGAGTTTAGAGCTAGAGCAGATTTTTTTTTTAATCATTGTGATTTATTTGGGAGAGGAAAGGTTCAGTTGGCTTGACGTCAGGAAGGAAGTTTTGGATGACGTAAAGTGTAGATACGTCATAGAGTGATGTTGAGAGTTATTCTATGTTATTTTTTGTTACGATGTATAGATAAATTGATGCTTTTTTAAAAATAGATTTTAAAAGAGGATTTCTAGTTTAGGTTAGTTTTTTTTCTTCTTGTTTGTTTATTATTGTTTTATCTTTATTTTTGTATTAGAGGGAGGGGACGGGTCGGGTCTGGTTTAAGTAATTTCGTCCAAAGTTCCAGTTTGACAAAAAAAAAAAATAAACATGGATAAAACTACTATAGTACTATTTCCAAATAGTGGTGTGGTCATGCTCAAATTTACACCGGCAATACATTTGTCCCTGACCAAATTGATAAGAACATTAATTTTGGTCTTCTTTTTTCAATTAATTGCCTCGAACACTCAGACAGCAACTGGTAATGTATATTATATAGAAAAATATATAATCCATTGTGCTGCCATTAAGCGCCTGACAAATCAGGCATAGTGCATCAGACCTTTTTCTGGAATAAATTATTTTTTAAGTCTTTCTGAAAAAAAGCCAGAAGAATGGACCAAGAAGACAGAAAATAGACAAAAGGGAGTGACAGGAAGAAAAGGAACAAGGCAGATTCGAAGATAGGGATTAAAAGAAAGAATGCTTAGCACGTATAGCACAGAATTTCCAGAAGGTGGGATGCAGTTTATACTCCAGAATCCTCATGGGTAACTTTGATTCCAAGTAGATTTCTCTTTGCTAAGTGTAAGAAACCGAGAGGGTTGTGACAAAGTATTTCAACATTTCATGATCCTATATTGAACTACACCAATACACCCGAGCGAAAGAATAACAGGACATGCAAAGCCTTTTTTATATTCTTTTATAGAAAAAGCATTTTTCTTAGTGTCTTAGAAATCAGTGATGTTAAGTAGCCTTTCCATTGCAAACTTTTAGATACTGAAGAGTTCAGACAATGTGTGTCAATGGGTTTGGAACAATCTACATCTAAAGTTAAGCAAGTGAACAACATAACAGCAGAACATTCAAAGTTTTTGCTTTTTTCGGTTCTCCTTTTCAAGAATTCAAGTCACCTACTGCTATCACAACCAGCAGAACAATTGAGGGAGGAAGACGCAGGGGCACACAGACAGATGAAGAACTAGATGCAGAACATCAAAAACTGGACCGGCCTTGACATGTGGCTTTGTTGTTGCAAAAGGCTGAAGACAGACAAACCAGCCTGGGATAAAGTATTGATCAACGCGTTCCACAAGTCTCTCTTGCAATCATCTTGGTCAAGGGACTGTTGATGCTGATGGCGATCTCAATTAACACATTGATTTATACGAAGAAGCCGTATTTTCACAAAGTGTGACGTAATGAGGAGTTGTGACAAAGTGCGTCAATGTGTCGCGGCACAATCTGGAGTTTTAAGTCAAGATCGTAAGCAAAGTGCAAGCATGGCAATTAACGACCCCCCCCCCCCCCCCCCCCCCCCCCCACCTTTTTTTTTTACATAAAATGACACCTAGCCATTATATGCCATTATAATGGTGCCATTATAGTATACACATATTTCGGTTATAATTGCTTTATCTTTGCATGCTGAGGGACTGAGGAGTTCTGACGAGTCACAGACTAGATCTGTGGCCAAAAATTCGTCAGTATTGACAAAAACAAACTGGCGATCATTAGACATACATTAAATGTATTAGCTAAACTATATCGTTAAATTTGTATTCAGATAATTAGACAAGCTCCTAGCACAACAATCATACACCCTAATAACATAACATAAAGTAGTTAATCTATAAATTTCTCTGTTTTAGAGATAATAAAATATTTTGAATTTGAATTGAATTGAATTGAAAGTAAGAAACAGCAACCCATGCGGCGGGTACTTAAGAACAGTCACACAACTACAAATTCCCCATCCAGTGTGAATTTTAAACCTCGCAGTGATTCCCGAGAGGGATGAGTGTTTCAGGGTGCTGTTCTGGGTGACCCCCCAGGGTGTTAAACTGAGGAACGACAACAACAACAACCACCACCACAAGACAAAAGACCAGTACTGGCACCTGCTACCATCCCCCTACACCTCAGTGGCAGGGTTGCTGTCTCTCTCCCTGGGTACTACTCTACTTCTCCCTGCTCCTCCTCACTAACACGTAGTTGAAGGACAAAAACAAACCCAGACCACCGAAAAAACGATGTTAGAGAACCCCCCCCCCCCCCAGCAGGGAACAGATGTTTTCTTAGCCCCACCTTCCCTTCACCCACACCATACTTTTTAAACTCTAAGGAAGCTGGTTGTCGTGTGTAAATGTCAGGAAAAGGTCGATGCTTGTTATCACCTCAGGAGAACAGCTATTTCCTTCCCCATGTTTTCTACTGCTAGATCATTAGTGTCACCGACAGGGGGGGGCTTATTACATCATATCTTGCCAACAGGCATCAGGGAACTATTAAAGTATATCACCAATAGGACACTAGGTCTTTTGGGCCTGGTGGTTTCATGGCAGCAACATTGCATTGATGGCTGCATTTTGGGTTTCAATGGCTGTAAAAAATGATTCGGTACAAAAATGAGTGGCATTAACTAATGGGGATAATTTTGTTGGGATGAAAAGTAGAGAAATATAATTTCAGGCTGAAAATTTTTGCTTTGACTAAAAGTGCAACAGAATACGTTGCACAATGCACTTTGATTTGAGCCAAAGCTGAATAGTACAGTAAAAAAACAAAACATTATACAATATCAATCAATACAAACAAGACAAGCAAGACATGGCAAGACAAACACAGTGCAACGAACGCATACAATACAGAACATCACAATACAATACAATACAATAGACAATACATACAATCAACTAAGCATACAATACAATACAGTGAAAAATCAATGCCCCAATGAGATGCAGGGGCCTGTAAGTATAAAAAAAAGCATCCCCACCTCTGAACATTCTGTGCTAGAAGGAAACCCTCTTTTCTATCCCTCCCTTTGTTTCTGTCTTGTTCTTTTTCTTCACAATCCTTCCTTCGTTTCTAGTCTTTTCTGCCTTCCAAGCCTTTTTTTTCCCTCGAAGACTTTAAAGAAAAGACAACAATACTTGCTGACCTGTCAGGCGCTTAGTGTCAACGCAGTGCATTGTGGTTCATATGACAGACAACAATAGTTGCTGTCTGAGCGTTCGACGAGGAAGAAGAAGAAGATGTCTATCCAAACCTGCAAAGGCAGCAAATCTAATTGATCATATCTAGCACAAAATGTGCAGAAGAAAGATCGATCAGAAAGCGAGATCTTGTGAGTTCAATTCCTGCCTGACCCTAAGTTTTGTTTTTCCTAAATCCACTAGTTCTGGCGGCAATATGTCTCTGTCTCTGTCTCCCTGTCTCAGTCTGTCTGTCTGTCTGTCTGTCTGTCTGTCTTCTTCTTCTCTCTGTCTTCTCTCTCGTCGTCCTCTCTCTCTCTCTCTCTCTCTCTCTCTCTCTCTCTCTCTCTCTCTCTCTCTCTCTCTCTCTCTCTCTCTCTCTCTCTCTCTCTCTCCTTTTCTTTAACATCTTATGCATTCATCTTTGTCTCATTTTCTTTTCTTCTTTATCGTTTTTAACCACAGTATGTCAGGAGTTGTTCGTGCCTTTCCATATCTAAAATGGCTTTTCTCCCTTTTCATGGTGCAGCCCCTTTCCTAACCACTTTTCGGTCCATCTGTTTGTCTGTTTGCCTGTATGTCTCTGTTGTCTGTCTGTTTACCCGTCTGTTCTGTCTCTGTCTGTCCGCCTGTCTGTTTGCCTGTCTGTTTCTGTCTTTGTCTTGCCTTTCTGCCTGTCTGTCTGTTTGTCTGTCTGTCCCTTGTCTCTCTCGTTATGTCGGTATGTCTGTATATCTGTCTGTCTCTCTCCTTCCTTCCCCCACATCTTTCTCTCTTTCCCTTTGTCTCCCTCTCTCTCCCTCTCAGACACAGTTGTACATAAACACACACAAATTTAAAAAGATACAAATCTATTTAATATCAAAACTTAGAACAATCCATTTTGGATTTTTTGTTGAAGAAATGTCACGTTTTCCATAAAAAAAATGTTACTGCATTAGTTTGTCTGAAATGTTAATGATGAAAATACATCCAATTAGTGTGAGATATTGTCATAAGCTTTTAAGATTTTCTCAAACATACGTCTGATCAGTTTCGAGTACAATAAAACGCGCTCCAAGCATTGTGAAAATCTGTCAATTTACCACTTATTCTTGCATTAAAAGTTTCTCTTTGTATTTCTAGATTTTTTTCTGGTTCTGAAATACAAACATAATTGGGACTTTAAGTCTTTTTACTTTTAAAAACATGCAGTTTAGCAAACATTACAATAAAATCTAATATATCATTTGTTTCTAGATTTTGCTTGACTCCAAAAATTACCTGTTTTCGTGACATTTTAAAAGAGTGTTTGTTGTTATTGTAGATTTCCTGTTACAAATGCAGAAAATTGATGTGTTTGTTAGTTTGTTTGTCTGGTAAAACTATTGCTCTTCTAATACAAAAACAGCAAATAAGTGACTTTATTGATCTGTTATCAATATGTCAGATTTAAAACCAGAAATAAACGGGCTTATGTGCTATCACTCTTGATTTCCAATGACAAAAACAGAAAAAGATCAGTTTTTTTGTCCATTATTACAATTATCATTATTTCGATACAAAAGTAGAATAATGATAATCTTGTCTTCGTTAATATTTTTTTTCTAAACGTCAGGCGCTTAACGTAAGTGCAATGCATTTTCACTCATTGTCACAGACTTTAATAATTGCTGTCTTAGCGTTCATTAAGGAAGAAAAATCAATGAGGAACAAGCAGAAATCAAAGAGAACTCACCACTCAAACCTTACTGTTTCTCAAGTCTGGCTGATTTCCCTAGTTACAGACTCTGGCTCCTAGAGAAAAAAAAGTGGAGAAAAAAGCTGCTTCAGCTTTCAAACCCAGACTCTTATAAGACAAACACAGGTGTTCTTTTCGTGACCAGGGCTTGCTCATGACATACTGGATGGATCAGTATCTAGAGGTAACGCGCCTGCCTAGAAAGCGAAAAGTCCGGGTCGGAGTGTGCGGTGGTTCAAATCCCGTTTGGGCCTAAAACTTTCCCCCCATCCATTAAACCATGAGTGGTGGTCTGGGCGATAGTCTTTCAGATAAGACGACAAACCGAGGTCCCGTGTGTGACACATCATTATTTAGCGCATGTAAAAGAACCCACGGCAACAAAGGGGTTGTCCCTGGCAAAATTTTGTAGAAAAAAGCCACTCTGGTAGGAAAACATATACATTTGCAGACAGGAAAAAATGGGTAGGTGCTGCACTTGTGGCGTCGCGCTCTCCCCGGAGGGAGGGGGGGGGGGCAGCCCGAAGTTCACGCGGAGGAATCTGCTGTGACATAGAGTGGTATACAATAGAATAGAATAGAATACAATACAATAAAATACAGTACAATACTACACTCGTAAACTCCATCGTGGTCAAATGTTCTTAGCATTTTTCTTTTAATCAAATATGAATCAAATACTATATAACCCTGGTTACTAAAGCCTCTCAGTAGTTTTGCTGACCGGTTACACTTGACAAAATGACAATCAGTAGTAATAGTAATTAATTTTTGTCACCAATCCGTGCCTACGCACATGTTTTCAAGAATTTTTGTTTTTTCAGCATCTCCTCTTGTGAATCTGATTATCATACGTCAGCAGGGCTCTAAGATTCCTAAGATATATACGTTTTGTTTGCGCCGGTAAGAGAATATTACCAGACATTTATTTGTCATCTTTGACACCGTTAGGTCAATTATGCATTGACAAAAGTCGATCCGTTATTTGGGAAAGAGCACAAACATTGATTAGGATTGATTACTAATGTGGCCCTGACCTCATTTTCACCGCCTTTACCTCACATACACGCACAAATTTACACACACTGTGTGAATGTGTTCCCAGAGAAGAGACTGGTTATGATCCTGATATTAAGGCCAAGTATGTAAGTAATAAGCACCACCCGTGTCTCTCTGCGTCACGAATTCTTTTTGGGTCAAGCATTGGAAAACACGTTTTCTTTTGCAGAAAAAAACAAGGTGTTTATCAACTGTTCCATGGCACTTACCGACTGAATCATCGTTGCTTAATCGTCATTGTCATCATCAGTATCATCGCCATTCTCTACGCCATTATCATCATTACCAACACTACGATTCTAGAGCAAACACTTTCATGTGGAAGTAAATGAACATGAACGAGTAATTACGTAAGTGCACACCCACTCCTCAACCTCTCCCATTGTGCTGTGCATACAATGAAAGGTAAAGGTGTTTCATAGCCTTTGTGTTCGTTGTGGGGTGAGGTGTCAGAGACCTCAGCTTCTCCAGGGCCCAGCATATTGAGGGCAACGCCCATCTCCTCTCCCTCGCTGCTTTATCTTTCCTAACCCTAAAGAGGGCAGGTACCATTTACAGTTGGGCGAACTGAGGGACTGTACTGAAGCCAAGGGTGTGTAAACATTCACACATCCACTTGATAACCACACTCAATGCTGCTTACCCTTAGCTTTGGGAAAAGCTAGTGCTCTGACCACTGAGCTATCCCGTTCCCTAATACAATGAAGAAGCACCACTATTCTCCATACATTATGAAAGTAGTGTCAGCAGAGGAAGGTGATGGTCGGAGACAGACAAGAGGCTGGCGAACAGACAGGAGACAATGCGAAATGAAAGTGAGTTTATTGAAAGACTACGGACCTATCCACACTACTTATAGTGACAGTAAGGTGTAGCTATGGACCTATCCACAATACTTATAGTGACAGTAAAGTATAACTACAGACCTATGCACAATACTTATAGTGTCAATAAGGTATAACTATAGACCTATGCACAATACTTATAGTGTCAATAAGGTATAACTACAGACCTATGCACAATACTTATAGTGTCAATAAGGTATAACTATGGACCTACGCACAATACTTATAGTGTCAATAAGGTATAACTATGGACCTATGCACAATACTTATAGTGACAGTAAGGTATAACTATGGGCCTACGCACAATATTCATAGTGACAGTAATGTATAACTATGGACCTACGCACAATATTCATAGTGACAGTAATGTATAACTATGGACCTACGCACAATATTCATAGTGATAATAAGGTGTAGCTACGGACCTACGCACAATATTCATAGTGATAATAAGGTGTAGCTACGGACCTACGCACAATATTCATAGTGATAATAAGGTGTAGCTACGGACCTACGCACAATATTCATAGTGACAATAAGGTGTAGCTACGGACCTACGCACAATTCTCATAGTGACAATAAGGTGTAGCTACGGACCTATGCACAATTCTCATAGTGACAGTAAGGATAGCTATGCACCTATTGTCCACAAGACAAAGGGATAGGTGAATGTGAAGATATAATTCTGTTATATCGAGGATTATGTTATAAGTTCTCAAGTGCTTTTTTACATCCAGTCCCTGTGTGTATGCAGTTTTGTAAATTTTGTCATCTGTTCCCACCAGCACACAATGGCCTACTATTTCGAAAAGCAAATCAGGATTTTGTGACTGCGCAAGATATTCTGCGTGCGCGAACGCACGGGCATCGTCTTATGGTCTCATCCAAAGGACTTTTGGGGGGGAAAGTGGCGTTTGCAGTGATGTTAACTACACTTTATGTTATGGGCCACGGTTTTAAGCTCTGATAGATGTGACTCTCTAACTAAGTTGCTGAGATTTCTGTACATATGTCTTCTTTTCAGTAAAACTTTCCCGCTGTTTCTTAGCCAAGTTTTCTAAAACTTTTATAACTTTGGTATTCTTTGAGCGTAGTTTTGCTCCTGTTATATTTCTGCCCCAGTCTCGTAGACAAAGATGACAGTTACAGGGGTTATCATGAAGCCATCTGCCCTGCATTTGTGTGATATGTTTTGTACGGTCGTAACGGTAACTGCCTGTGTGTCTTCTGCTGGGCTGATATCTATGCTTTGTGGCTCTGAGATTTGCCACGTGTCAGACAGACTGGGAATCAGAAATCCCTATCAGGGATTCCAATGACAGCATTTCCTACACTGTTTAGCCCACTGACCCTTCCTGATAGGAGAGGTCTGGCCTGGCCTATATGTTTCTTTTTTTGAGACGTGTATGACAGCGACTCTCTCTCTCTCTCTCTCTCTCTCTCTCTCTCTCTCTCTCTCTCTCTCTCTCTCTCTCTCTCTCTCTCTCTCTCTCCTCTCTCTCTCCTCTCTCCTCTCTCTCTCTCTCTGTTTTAGGTGCTTTTTCCCCCCTTGTTTTGTTTTGTTGTTGTTGTCTTTTGTTTGTTTGTCTGTTGGGTTTGGGGTCGTTTTTTTTGCTAGATAGATAGCTTGATAAAAAAAGTAAATTTATTGCTTACTCAATGTACCATCTGGAAATAAAATTTTGATTTGATTTGATTTGATTTGATATGATTTGATCTCTCTCTCTCTCTCTTTCTCTCTCTCTCTCTCTCTCTCTCTCTCTCTCTCTCTCTCTCTCTCTCTCTCTCTCTCTCTCTCTCTCTCTCTCTCTCGTTTTCAGCGAGAGGTATCCTTCATATGTTCACTGTTATTGTAGTTTTGCATCTACTGCATATTTTTTTAAAATTGTATTGATGTTCTTTCATATCACTTTCATATTTACCGCTTTTCATGATACCTCGATACTTTACAGAATTGCTTTTCTCCCTAATGATGTTATCATAATGATGATAATTATGTGCATAGTGTTTTGGATTTGGTGACATGTGTATTTATGTTGGTATTACCATATGTGAAAAGATTTCATTTGTATATGTAAGCCTGTCTGAAATCTATATTCATTCTCTTACTTTCGTTATCTCTTATTTTGTTCAATTATTTATAATTACGTCCTTTCACGTTTCGTTTTGGTCTCTTTTCTGTTTCGTTTTATTCTTTTTGCTTCTTTTGTTTTTCTTTGTCTTTCTCTGCCTGTTTTCACCAGTTTCTTCCTGTGGGTTCTTTTCTTAAGTTTGTTTTTATTACTGTTTAGTTTTCTTTCCTCTGTCTCTCTCTCTGTCTCTCTCTGTCTCTCTCTGTCTCTGTCTCTCTCTGTCTCTCTCTGTCTGTCTGTCTGTCTCTTCTCTCTCTCTCTCTCTCTCTCTCTCTCTCTCTCTCTCTCTCTCTCTCTCTCTCTCTCTCTCTCTCTCTCTCTTATTTTCGTGCATATTTTTCTGTCTTTTTTCTGTTTTTCCTTTCTTCATTATTTTTTCAAGTTTGTCCTTCGCTTTTTTTCTTATGGTTTTCTTTCTGTCTTTTTTCCCTTTTCATTTCTTTCCTTCTTTCTTTTCTCTTGTTCTTCTTTTCTTCGTTCTTTCTTTCGCTAGCTGTTCCAGACATAAGAGTGCTTCTATTCCACATTAGTTCCAGACTCGTAAACACCAGTTTGTTACGTGCGTGTCAATAGCTATTTTAGGAATCATAAAAAGTAGCTTCTTTCATATCTGGCGTTGTTTTCTGCATTCTGTTCTCCTTTTCTTTTTTTCTTTCTTCTTCCTCTCTCCTGTTCTTGTTTTGTGTTTTCATCGTCTTGTTTTTTTGTTCGTTCTTTTTTTTTTTATATCTTCTATCTTTGTAGAAGTTTTTTCCTCTCATCTTTTTTCCACTCTGTTTTCCATATCCTCCTTCATTTCTTTTGTTAATGTGGCTTATTCTGATTGTGTGTAATAAAAGGTACGTAGTCTTGTAAGTTTGTGTGTTTTTTGTGTTTTTGTTTTACTTTTCTAGATTTCGATTCTTTAAAATCTCATGTTTAGTGTTCTTTTCTGTTTTTTTCTTTCGTTCTTTCTTTTCTTCCTTGTTTTTTTTCTTTCTTTCTTTCGTTCGTTCGTTTGTTCGTTCACTTGTTCTTTTATTTCTTTGTTTCTTTCTTTGTTTCTTTCGCTCGTTCGCTTCGTTCGTTCCTTTGTTCTTTCTTTCTAAAGCCGCTTCACCGGCTTGGGCCTGTCTACTTTGTAATAACTTGCCCAACTTGTAAATTGTGTCTTTTCCTCCGTTTGCTTCTTGCAAAACCAAGCGTTTTGTATTCTTTGCGTGTAAAATCGTGTTTAAACACAGATATTTAGGCAGCTTTCGATCACGTCATATCGTCAACTTTGCCCTTAACTCACAGAAAAATATATTTTCAAAATGCCCAACTTTCCTGGCTGTTACCTCTCTTTTATTACTATGCCAAGGTCGAGAAGAATCCTGTTGGGGATATTAACGGTATCTGATTCAAATTTAACGGAAAGTTTCTATTCTGTTGATCTTTCATTCCAAGGATGAAGAGACAAGAAATTATGTACGTTTTTTGCTTTTATCCAATCCCGTGTGCATGATGCAGTTTTGTAATGTCAACCGTTTCCACTATCTAAAAATTATCAATGGCCCACTTTCCTGAAAGGTGGAACAGGTTTTGAAATATGTGGGTAAGATGTTCTGCCTGGTTTCGCACTTAAGGAGTGGCCAAATGACAGTGCATGTCAAAATTCAAAGTACATCTGTGGTGTCGTTAAATGGCTGATGTCCTAAAGTGGACAGGATCAACGGAGTTAAGAACCTCTTCCTGGGCCAGAAAGTCAAAGCGAAAGTCAAAGTTCACGTCAAACTTTTTTTTTTCTAAATGGGACATTGAAACACAGAAAATTCCTGTAGAAAAGTATCTCCTTTCCTTCACCAGGTGGGCTGCCAAAGCACAGCCTGCAAATTGCAAGACAAAGGATTCCAACTCTGACAGTTCATAGTGTCTTTGTGAGCATGCAAGTAGGTTAAAATAACAGAAAACAAAGGATAACTTTTGTTTTATGTTCGCCGTCTCGCCTAGGCTTTTACTAAGTAATATTTTGACTGGTATTATCTTGAGTCGTATTTTTATGTGTGTTAATAGAAAAGATGTGCAAAGCGGTGGTTTAAAGAGGATTTCCAATTCTGTTTTGACCAAGGTTGGCGCAGTTAAACGCCTCAATCCTGTTATTGACAATATAAGCATTGAAGGACACCACGTATGTCCTCTAAGAAGGCTTGGCTTAGAAAAAACAACAACAACCTCCCTGATCCAATCTGACCCAGAGGCGTGGACCTCCAGCGGAAGGGTGGTCAAGAGGTCACACACCTGCCTAGAAATCCACGTGTCAGTTTGACCTTTGCTTGAACTCGAACTTTTCTTACCCCGTCCATTAGACCCTGTGTTCCAGACAGTGTGCTAGTCTTTCGGATGTGGCAAGAAACGGATGTCCTGTTTGTAACATATATTAAGCAGGCGTAATAGAACTCGTGCACTTCTTCCCAATGTGATGGGGTGGTAAGTAGATTATCTCCCATGTGCTCGAAGCGCAGCAATCGCAGCGTCGTGTTTCTATTTTGGGACACACCTGTGAATTGTGCGATGCTCTGTTCCTTGGGTGGTGTGGTCGAGAAAGCTCTATTGCCTACACATTGCCTTCACAGTGAAATGTACTTATGCAACCTCTTTTAAGAGGGCACATTCTATCCATGAATAAATACACTAAATCATCATAAACCATGTTTATTATAAAACGAACATATAATATGATATAGCAAGAGATATTCAAATAGATAGGTCGATTGGGTTAAAAGAAATTCAATTTTGAGCAACGCAAGCAGATTGAAGACTTACTGTACACTGCACTACTACCAATAGTAGGATAATTAAGAAACATCGTGTGGAAGACGTTGCATCATTACTTTGAAACTGTCCTCTGGAGACATTATCTTTCAGACGGAAGAAGAAGAAGAAGAATACAAAAAAGGGATTTATTACTGCATACATGTGGAAGGAAAGTAGCCGGATGGTTAAGATGCTCGCCTGCCAATATGTAAACTGTGAGTTTCTGGGTTCGTACCCAGCCTCACCCTTTCTTACCAATTTGACGGAAAAATCGAACTGAATGTCAAAGTCATTCGGATGAGACTATAAACCGAGGCCTCGTGTGAGAACGCACGCAGAACATCTTGCACACACGTTAAAACCCCGTTCCGCCTTTTGGAAGAGCAGGCCATCGTGTGCTAGTAGGAGCGGATGACAAAATTATATTAAAAAAAACTAGCATGCATACAGGTGTCGTGTTTAGACACCACCCCTGAGGGGGAAAAAATAATAATGGGTAGACGCTGCACTTGTGGCGACGCCTCTCCCGGGGGAGAGCATCCCGAGTTTCACGCAGAGAAATCTGCTGTGACAAAGTGGAAGGTGTGCAAGATGCGTACTTACAAGGCTTTCTCTCACTTTTTTTCATTTTTGTCGGAAGATGGGTAGCAAAAGGCTATATACTGAGCTGCAAACATCTACGATGAACAGTTTTTCAAAAGCATGTTAGGAAATATTCCGAAAAAGTAGAATTTACCATTTGGTTTTCTTATTTTTCCAACACCCATCGTTACACATTGCGCTAATGTGCGACGCTTTGAATTCCCTCCCCTGACCATGAAAAACGCTGTTGCCTTCTTTAAAACTACTAAATTTCATATTGGCTTGTCGCCCCATGCTTTGAATTGCCTCCCTTACCAAGAACACTGTTGCCCTCTTTATTCTTACTAAAATTCATAAAGGCCCGCCGTTTCAGGGGAATTAATTAAAGAAACCCACAAAATATTACTCGATGGAGAATTTTTCCGTGTCGGACGTTGCATATATTACATCATTTGCATCCCCAAAAATATAATTCTGACCGTAAATATCCCATTTTGTTTGACTTCAAAAACTTTTTGTTTTAAACTCAAAGAAATCATGCCGATACATCGCACGCTCTAGTCGATGTTTTTTGTTGTTGTTTTTTTTTTTTGGGGGGGTTGCTGAAGAGAGAAAATGAATGAATGAATGAATGAATGAATGAATAATCTTCATTTTACAAGGGTTACAGAGTAAGTATTCACATTTATTTTTTCGTCAAGCCCTTACCCTGACCAGAGAATATTAGAACAAGAAAAAGCCAACACCCCCCCCCCCCCAAAAAAAAAAAAAAAAGTGAAACAAACGTAAAAATACAAACAAACCCCAACCAAAACAAACCAAAACCAAACCAAAAAAATAAAATAACAGCACCTCTTCTCTCACATTCTTTCAAACTTTAAAATATTATATGAGAGATTAAAACTTATAGAATAACAAAAAAAAACTAACAACAACAAACATTACAAAACATCTACAACATTAAGACGTAACGCCTCATTAAAATACCCAAACTTTGCATTTTTCAAACTGTGTTAGAGAAAATGAATTTTAAAGTCCAAAAGGCATAACATATGTGTAAGGGGAATATACCAAACGAACAGAGCAAACATAAAACAAAACGAACGAAATAGCAAAAAACAATCAATCAAAAAAAACAAAAAAACAAACAGCCCCCAAACCCAACAAAAACAGAGAGAGAGAGATAAGAGAGAGGAGAGACGAGAGGAGAGAGAGAGAGAGAAGAGAGGAGAGAGAGAGAGAGAGAGAGAGAGAGAGAGAGAGAGAGAGAGAGAAGAGAGAGAGAGAGAGAGAGAGAGAGAATAAATAATCTTTATTTGAATGAGTAATCTTTATTTTTATGAATAATCTTTATTATGATGCTTACTCTGTAACCCTTGAAAACTAAAGATTATTCATTCATTCAATAAAGATTATTCTCTCCTCTCTCTCTCTCTCCTCCTCTCTCTCTCTCTCTCTCTCTCTCTCTCTCTCTCTCTCTCTCTCTCCTCTCTCTCTCTCTCTCTCTCTCCTCTCCTCTCTCTCTCTCTCTCTCTCTCTCCCCTCTCTCTCCTCTCTCCCTCCCTCTCTCTCTCTCTCTCCCTCCCTCTCTTCCACACATCAAGTGTATAATTATAAACAAAGCAGTCTCAACAAGCACTGACGACTTGCACGCAGGTGTGGCGAAGCGTACAGCCAGCAGCTGTGCGCCTGTGATAACCACTGTCCAGTCTACCAGGACTGCTGCCAGGACTTCAGCGCCGCCTGCCCCCACCTCCTCCTCCTTATGGCCCCCACCACCCTCCCCCGCCCTCCTGCAGGACACACCGGCGATCCGCTGACCAGAAACAGACCCCCATCACTGCCCCTCTCCCTCAGGTCTCTACTGCTGGGGAAACACACCACTCTATCCCAGAATGGTTCTGTTGCTGCTGCAGTTAATCCTTTCACTGCCCTATCCCACAATGGTTCTGCTGCTGTTGCAGTTAACCCTTTCACCGCCCTATCCCACAATGGTTCTGCTACTGCAGTTAATCCTTTCACTGCCCTATCCCACAATGGTTCTGTTGCTGCTGCAGTTAACCCCTTTCACCGCCCTATCCCACAATGGTTCTGCTGCGGCAGTTAGCTCCTCTATGACACTATCCCAACGTGATTCGCTGCAGTTAATCCTTTCACCACCCTATCTCAGAATGGTTCTGTTGCTGCAGTTAACCCCTTCACCACCCTATCCCAGAATGGTTCTGCTGCTGCAGTTAACCCTTCACTGCCCTATCCCACAATGGTTCTGTTGCTGCATTTAACCCCTTCACTGCCCTGTCCCAGAATGGTCCTGCTTCAATTAACCCTTTCTCCACCCTATCCCAGAATGGTTCTGCTGCAGCAGTTAACCCCTTCACAATCTCAACCAGCACCTCTTCACAGAAAGCTGCTGGCACTGATCAGTTGCTGCTGCCAGCCCAAGAGAGACAATCAACAAACTGGTCATCTTCACTGCCACAGATGTCCAGTTCTGTCAAGGAGGAGACCACCAAGAGATGGAGAAGGGAGGCCTTGAGTTTACCAAGACAAAAGCTGATCCAGTGTTTGGTAATGGCTCAGACTCTGATCCAGCCAGAAGTAGACCCAGCCCCATCAGTCTGCAGAACGTTCTGGGTACAGTACAATGCCGGCATCGCACTCGCCTCATCGCCAAGTGTCCTCGACAGCCTTTCCCCTTACCCAAGTCCCCTCTGCTGTATAGGGGCAGGCTGATAGCCAATGAGGATGTGGTTCCTGGCTGTGAGACAGCGCTGGAGCAGTCCGAGAGTGGAGACATTCTTCAGTACGTCCCTGTGACAGACACTGCTTCAGGCTTGCACCTGGCCAACATTTACTGTCTGCTGTGTCATGGAGGACAGGTAGAGCATGCCAAGATGTGGAATCTAAGCTTCATTTGGAACGCCAAAAAAAAGTAAAGTTGATTACAACGAACTGAAATCTGTTCGTGAGTTCCTGCTTCGGGCACAGCAGCTAAACGCCAGGATCATTGCCCATCCACCAGCTACCATTCAGCCAAGACGTTGTCTGCCCAAAGAGTCCTTCTATACCTCACGTTGTCAATGCTCACAGTTAGACCACCTGTGTAAGAATGGCCCTGAAAGCTACTTATTTTATGACAATCTGCCTTTTAGAAGTGTGCACTGCTTGTTGTGTCACATTATAGACAAGGACCTGGAAACCACTTCAGATAAGCTAGTTTTTGCTGAAGTGGAGATCCTTGTCAATTCAAAAAGTTCTTTTGAGTTGAGTTTATTATTCAGTTTGACTTCTGATTCTGTGGACAACACTCAGAGAGTGATACAAATGACATCTCAGCTGAGGGGTCTGACACTCCCCTCATTTGCATGGGCAAAGAGAACATGCAGATCCCAGGAACACCCCATTGATTTAATAACACAAAGTGTTTCAAACTCTGACAAAACTAAGACAACTGTCAACATTTCCACATCAGTTCTTGACCACACTCGTACGACAGAACAAAACATCAAGAACATTATCCAGTCCAGCACACACTCTATATTGCAGGACGCATTCCTTGATGATGTTGATGATACTGTCAGCCAAGGAAAACAAGGCAATGCAGAGACCAACAAATCAGATCCTAATGATCCAACAAGCAACACAGTCATGGAAAGTGAAGACATCTGTCATAGCTCGGAATGCTTCTCTGGAGTTCCCCTCGTTAATCACGAATGTAGGCGTGAACTGGTATACAATTTTGTCAACATACTGATGACGTGCTGGCCTCTAGAGAGCCCTCTAGATTCGCAAGATCGCAATCCACAATCAGTTCCCTCTGATCTGCTGATCAGCTTCAACAGGTCTGTCCAAGAGCAGATTGACAAGGTGAGGGACGATTTCACTGTTACTGACGTCACAATTGACGGTACTGATGATGGCTGTTTCTGGAACTTAACGGTGGTTATATTGGGGTCATGGGAGGGGTTCCTACAGGCCAATGAGGACAACGCCATCGTCAAACTCGTGTACAGCCTGGCAATGGACACGCTCAAGCCCCTTGCGGGTGGCAAAGTAGACGACAGTCTTCAGGTGTGCGGGTCAGCATCTTATCAGAGACACTTCTCTCAAGCAACAACGCTGATGAGGCCAAAGTGTATGCTGTCCATGGTGTATCATCCCCCAAATCAGGGTGCCAAAGCTTCTGGTGGCACCAGCATGATGGTTATAGCTCTAGCAGCCTGCATGCTCTTCCTCTTCACATAGTCTGTTGTTTTTTTTCACAGTCACAGGACCTTGCGTCTCAGTCTGAAACAGACACATGCTATCTTAAGTCTCGGCCATTGTAATGGCTACTGTCATGGCATTGCTACTCTTAGCATTACCAGCTTTGGATTGTATCATAAAGAAGAATATGATATTCCATCGACAAAACTTTGTATGCCTGATTATGTCTCTGTCTCTTGTCTGTCTGTCTGTCTGTCTGTCTGTCTGTCTGTCTGTCTCTGTCTGTCTGTCTGTCTGTCTGTCTGTCTGTCTGTCTGTCTGTCTCTGTCTCTGTCTCTGTCTCTGTCTCTTCTCTTCTCTCTCTCTCTCTCTCTCTCTCTCTTCTCTCTCCTCTCTCTCTCTCTCTCTCTCTCCTCTCTCTCTCCTCCTCCTCTCTCTCTCTCCCTCCTTGTCTTCTTTGATAAGCCTTTCGATTTTGGCCTTTTCCCAAGGTAGTTGTCAAGATCAATAATTGTGCCTACTTGTATAAGAAAAGAGATATGGACCAGCTGGGAAATTATTGTCGGCAAGGCCTACATGGTTGGTTTAACCAAAAGGCTTTCTATACAGATTCATGAGGAACAAAAAATTACCGAACAAGAAGCGGGCTTCAGAGCAGGCAATTATACAATCTTATTTTGTTTTATTTAAACTATACCTCTTTATGTCACACCAGATATCACTGTATGAAACTCGGGCTGCTCTCCCCGGGGAGAGCGCATCGCCACTAGTGCAGCGCCACCCATTTTTTCCCGTTTTCCTGTCTGCACTGTTTTTGTTTACCTATCAGAGTGACTTTTTCCCTTTTTGGTATTATTCAAATAATTTTGCTATGAAATGATAAACTTATGTTACCATTGGTGATTTCCGAAAGGCATTCGACTCTGCAGATAGAAAAACACTATTCCTGCACCGAGGTGGCTGGTGGCCTAAATGCTGAAATATCACTTTGTGGGGCCTGAGTTTTGGAGTTTAATGTCATTTACAACCCCCTCCCCCGAAAACAAAAAAGAAACCCGACCCCCCCAAAAAAAAACCCTTTGATGATGAACTGCACTGGAATGATTCATGGAGAAATATTGTGCACAAAATAAAACAGAGATAAAACAACGTAAAACAATACAATTCAATAAAATACATTATATTGCATTACCATACAATATGATACAATACAATATGATAAATATATTTTGATACGATACAATACAATACAGCATAGTATTCAAAATCAGTCCTCTCTGCCTGACACCTTCAAGATATCTATGTATGGGACAATCCATCCATTGCTAGACTGTTATCATTTATCTATTTATTTAATTTATTTATTATTTTATAAAGAGGATAATAGAATAAGCACTCATGTGCTTTTTTTACATCCAGTCCCCGTGTGTATGCAGTTTTGTAAATATTTTCATCTGTTCCCACCGACACACATTGGCCTAATCTTACGAAAAGCGGAACAGGATTTAACGTGTGCGTGTCTGTATTCTATGCTGCTGCTTGCTTTAGCAGATGTTGAGCCCACTTTTTTTTCTGAACGATGTCCTCGGAAATCTGATTGCACGACCCTACTTAGCTTGTCAATCTACCAGTCATTATATACATAGGCCTGTTAGAGTGTCTTTGAATCTACCAGTTGTTATTCATTAATTTCTTAAATAAGACGTACTGGGCCCGATTTGTCAGGAGCTTTGGAGCAGTGTAACGCATTTTTGTTTATATTAGATACAATAGTTACTGGGTATTTGACAACGCAGGAGAATGCTTTTGTCTGCCTGCCTGTTTATAATTGTTTGTGTTTTCCTGCGTTTGTTTTCTGACTCATTTCATTCTGCTGCTGGTTTTGTCTAAATAGCCTGCTATCCCTGATCAGAAAAGAGAAGATACTATGAGGATATTTACATGTCTGTCTGCGCTCTATCCTAGCAGACATAATACATAGTGCTGGAGAGGATAATTATCTTGTGCTGTGCCTTGTCAAAACATAGGACGTTCTTCGCAGGATTTTCTTCTTCTTTTACCAGAACCAATTGTTGAGCTAATACCACAATCTTCATCACTTGCTCTTGGTCTAGTCCTTTTTTTTTTCTACGCAGAAAATACTTACCTTTAACTGCTGGTCTTGACTGCTCAAAGTCTGATTGAAAAAAAAAAAGCAAATGATGGCTTTTCTTAGAAACTCAAAGGGAGGCCAATGACCAAGAACACAATGGCTAGACACGCATACCCCCCCCCCCCCCCCCTCCGCTTTGAATCATCTGCTTCAAATAAATCAATGAACTCAGTTTTAGTTTGATTGGTATCATGGAGAGCACACGCGCGCGCACGAACGCACGAAGAACATCTTGCGCACATGTTACCTACCTGTCCTGCTTTTCAGAAGAGTAGGTCATTGTGTGCTGGTGGGAATAGATGACAAAATTTATGAAACTGCATACATATTGGGACTGGATGTAAAAAATAGCACATGAGTGCTTTTCCCATTTTCATCGAAATAAAAGAATAAATAAAAGAATAAAAGAAAAAACACAGAGGGAGGGAGGAGGAGAGAGAGAGAGAGAGAGAGAGAGAGAGAGAGAGAGAGAGACAGACAGACAGACAGACAGACAGACAGACAGACAGAAGACAGAGACAGAAGACAGACAGACAGACAGACAGACAGACAGACAGACAGAAAGGGGAGAGAGGGGGACAGACAGACAGACAGACAGACAAACACACGATGACACACAAGAGAGAAAAAAGACAGAGAGACAGAAGACAGAGAAACAGACAGACACACAAACATCGACAGAGAGGAAGAGACAGACAAACAAACAGTCAGACAGCACAGACAGAAAAGACAGACACACACAGAGACAGACAGAGAGACAGAGAGAGCTACCATGTGTCTCCATGAAATCCCTTCAATCACTGGCCCTGTCTGCAGCAAGTCTATCAGCCCCCTCAGCGGACAGGGGGAGGGACATGCTCTGACACATTCCATGTGGCTCCCCCCCCCTCCTCCACTCTACTCACACGTGATGCTCCCTTCCCTGTCAGACAAGCTGGGATCCTGCCTCTTCTGTCTGACGTCAGCCAGTTCCTAAACTCTTCCTCCATCCAGACCCCGTGAGAGAGAGAGAGAGAGAGAGAGAGAGAGAGAGAGAGAGAGAGAGAGAGAGAGAGAGAGAGAGGAGAGAGAGAGAGAGAGAGAGAGAGAAGGAGAAGAGAGAGAGAAGAGAGAGAGAGGAGTGAGAGATGAGGAGAGGGAGAGAGAGAAGAGAGAGAGAGAGAGAGAGAGAGAGAGAGAGAGAAGAGAGAGGAGAGGAGAGAAAGAGAGAGAGAGAGAGAGATGAGAAGGAGGGGAGTGGAGGTGAGGGAGAGAGAGAGAGAGAGAGAGAGAGAGAGAGAGAGAGAGTGAGAGAGAGAGAGGGAGAGAGAGAGAGAGGTGTGAGGGAGGAGAGTAGAGATGGAGAGAGGAGAGAGTAAGAGAGATGGAGAGGAGGGATGAGAGAGAAGAGAGAGAGAGAGAGAGAGAGAGAGAGAGGAGAGAGAGAGAGGGGAGGTAGGAGAGGAGAGTGAGAGAGAGAGAGAGAGTGGGGAGGGAGAGAGAGAGAGAGAGAGAGAGAGAGAGAGAGAGAGAGAGGAGAGAGAGAGAGAGAGAGAGACTGACGTCATGACACTGATGGAATGGTTGGTCCACTGACCTCTCTTCTATGTCTCTTATGGCAAATGTGGTTTTTCATTCTAGTGTGTTTTTGTCAGAAACGTTCTTTTCTACTTTTTGTGTGTGGATAATATGAAAAATGTACAAAAAGTACCAAAAAAGTACAAAAGGCAAAAAGTACAAAAAAGTACAAAAAGTACATTACCATAATTGTAATGTTTATCTCTAAAGTTGGAATTTTTGTGGCTTCCAAGATGGTGGGCAAAAATGGTTGCATTTGCAAACTGTCACTATTCTTTTGTTCTTTCTTTTATTTTTAGAATACTGGAAAAAGCCCTGCTCGTGCTTTGTTTATTTTACATCCAGTCCTCGTGTGTGTGCAGAAACATAACAATTATCTGTCACAGGGCAAAACCATTATTTTTATTATTTATTTATTTATTATTTATTTATTTATTTTATTTTATTTATTTATTCTTTTATATCGAGGATAATGGAACAGGCACTCATGTCCTTTTTTACATCCAGTCCCTGTGTGTGTGCAATTTTGTAAATCTTGTCATCTGTTCCCACCGGCACACAATGGCTTACACTTACGAAAAGCGAAACAGGATTTAACGTGTGCGCAAGATACTCTGCGTGCATTCGCACACGGGACCTAGGTTTATAGTCGCATCAGAAGGACTTTTGGGGAGAGTGGAGTCAGCACTGATGTTAACTCCACGAGAAAAATCCCCTCGAACGGGAATCAAACCTGGGTCATCAAATTACTAGCATAATGTTCTCCCCACTAGGCTATCCCATCCCCATTAAGACAAGCAACACATGGCCTCAAATAAAACCAACCCCTTAATGAATTGGTTAGCTACCCAAACTCCCTTTCCTAAAATACCACACAATTCTAAGTTACGTATTCAGAGCACCAAACTCTTTGAGCCTTGACACGTTCCTATTTTAGTTTCAGGAACAGAGGGACAATCAAAGACATGATCCCAGGAAACAATCACTGCAAGCCCGGAGAATCCATCAAACCACCACGTGATCATGGGAGTAGACTGATTACAAAGAGAGCGTTCTTTTTTGTCGGAGGCATTCCATTTTAGTAGTCCGCCATCTTGCATGCATACCACTTCCTGGTTGCTGTTTGCTTTGTTGGGGTTTCCTTTGTTCAAAGTTTTAGTCTGATTTTTAGGTTATCAGGAAGTCCTTATGAAGTTTAGAACCTTGAAAGGAAAGTTAAACACTGTTTTCTTAGGTAGTTCTGGTAAAAAAACAACATTGACTAAACTAATACACCATTATCTATCTATCTATCTATCTATCTATCTATCTATCTATCTATCTATCTATCTATCTATCTATCTATCTATCTATCTATCTATCTATCTATCTATCTATCTATCTATCTATCTATCTATCTATCTATCTTCATCTATCTATCTACCCAGATAAGATACTTGAAAACAGTTATGGAAGTAAACTCCCCACGCAGTATTTCAATTGAACAAAGGACGAAAACTATGCCATCAAATAGTTGCTGCAAATGAAAGAAATGACAGAGAGACAGCGGCAGACAAACAGACATACAGAGACAGAGAGAGACCGAGAGAGCAAGAAAGAGAGAGGGAGACACAGACAGACAGAAAGACAGACAGAAAGAGAGAGAGAGGGGGGGGGGGGTAGAGAGACAGAGAGAGCAGTTAAGAAGAAGCACAAACACACACACGCACGCACGCACGCACACACACACACACACACACACACACACACACACACACACACACACACACACACACCACCACACCACCCCCACCCCCACACACAAACAACATGGTAACAGAAATAATAGACGCACTGAATGTTATTGGCTGTCTGCAAAGAAATCCCTATGATCCCATATAGTGTCTGCAGACTACCATCAGGACACCCAGACAGGCACCGGCCGCCACGTTCCAGATGGCTCCCAGCTCATCTCTCAGACACGATGCTCTCTTTCCTGCAGTACTAGCCCCTCAGACCCCCTGTCAGATAACAGCACGTGCAGGATCTGAACTTGAACTCCAGTCTGCTGGTGATCGATCCCTTAGCTTAGCCACACCGTGACAATCATCCGTGTCATCATCATCGCTGATGTTAGGGAGTTTTTGGCCCCTTTCTGGGAATTGCTTAGTTTCCATGTGATCATCACTGATGTTATGAAGTTTTGGCTGTTTCTGGGAGTGTTTCTGTTTGGTCGCAGCTTTTTTTTAGTTTGGTTGTTGTTGTTGAAGTATTTTTGTTGATGTTATTGCTGTAGATGTTGTTGATTTTGTTGTTGTTGATTGTTTTGATGTTGTTGTTGTTGGGGATTTTTATAGTGTGTTTGTTCTTCGACTAGAGCCCGGAGGTTTACTTATTATGAGATCTTGTGTGTGTGTGTGACCGTTTGCCCACCATTAAGGTAGCCACATTCCAGCGCTGAACATGAAGAGAAGAAATATATCAAGCACATACCACATATTATGAAGGTACAGGCTTTTGCATAGATGGAGAGACAGACAAGCCGTAGGGAAGCAATAATTGAGGGGCAAATACTGACAAATGCACAAACTAGGTTAGCAGATAGACAGAGCATCAGGCGACAGACTTATAGACAAAAACATAAGCACACAACTGACAACATAATACAAGAACCCGCATGCATACGGACAAAGACATAACCAACAAAATTATTTCTAAAGAGACAAAAAAACGGAATGAGCAGACATCATTTTATGAGGTCTATATACGCAAGGAATAAGCAAACATCTTTGTTTAAGGTGCATCTAAGAAAAGAGAAAGCACACATCTTTGTATAAGGTACATTTACGAAAAGAGTGAGCAGACATCTTTGTGTAATATCCATGTACAAAACACACACCATCAGGTCAGACAGACCATCAAAACCAGACACCCCCAGACAGATTTTACAACCTCCTTTATGCGAACATGGTCCATACCCTACATCCACCACACCGAACACTGTAAAAAACACATACACACACACACAATCTTAAACAAAAATGTAGTTCAAGTCAGAAAACTTTTTTAACACACACATTAGAGCACACACAAAAAAAAACTAAAAAGGAAAACAATGAAAGTTTACTCGATGTCTGCCATAAAATCCCTCTCCCATCAATGATTGTGTCTGTGGATGATCCGGCTACTGAGACAGGCATGCTCTGACCCATTCCAGACAGCTAGCTCTCTCTTCTCCCCTCTCCTCTCCTACACTCAGACGTGAGGCTTCTTTTGCTCACACACCATCACCAGTGCTCTGTCTGATAGCAGCAGCAGCAGCAGCAGCAACCAGCTAGAGCAGAATCTCCACACAGCTTCCTTCCCTAATCCCGTCACCAGACAATGACTCCCATGTTACTTTCATTGCTCTGTGTGCTGGCTGCATTTCAAAGTATTGTAGGCTCCTGTGGCGCAGCCGTTTATACCATTATGTATTGATTTTGAAGTCGTGGGTTTGATCCTAGTTATGGTTTTATGTATTTTTCAACCTTGTTTTTTTTTCTTTGCTCAAACCTGACTCTTATATCTGGATGTTTTGCCACAATTTCCTTTACCTAATGAAACAGGGATTTTGTTGATATTTTTTTGTCAAACTAACATAAAAGTATGAATGATTTAGCCACTCGTTCAAAGTCAATAAAGAATTAAAGAACTGGAAGAGACTTTTCTGGATCTGTCCTTTAGTGCTTGACAAATCCAGCCTAGTACGCACCCATAGCATTTTGCGCACACGTTAAATCCTGTTGCACTTTTCGTAAGAGTAGGCCAACGTGTGCCGGTAGGAACAGATGGCAAGTTTTACAAAACTGCATACACACGGGGACTGGATGTAAAAAAGCACATGAGTGCTTATTCCATTATCCTCGATACATAATAGTAATATTAATAATAATAATAATAATAATAATAATAATAATAATAATAATAATAATAATAATAATAATAATAATAATAATAAATACCACAAAAAGAGGAGACAGCAGCAAAGGTTTAGTAGAAAACTCAGACCTTGTTTGAATTGACCATCCCTAACCCGACCAGAATGGGTTTTCCTTTCCCTGTACGTATGTGATGGGATTGGTATATCAGAGTCTAGCTGACAAAAGAGAAACACTAAACAGAAAAGCAAAACCAGGAAAAGCGGCTAACCCCTTAACAACGTACCATCGCTCTGGAAACAGTATCTCTCGCTGTGTTCACTAATCCCAATCTGTCAGACGCAACGTGTACGGTCATAGCTTATAAGAGTCTCTACAGGTTTCTGTGATCCTTGGGACCTGACCAGAATGGACAATGATGGAATCGTGACATGGACAGTCCTGGGGAAAAGTGGCGCCAAGTTGTCTGTGCTGCCCCCACTCTCTGGTCAGTTTGTGGGCCTGTCAGATGATGACCAGGACGTGACTCTGCACTGAGGACCGAGTGCTTCATTTTTTACCCTGATTCTGCGTCTGTATTCTACAGACATACACACACGCACGCATGCATGCACAGTGCACAAACGCAAATGCACACGTACATGCACACATACTTGCACGCATACATGCATGCACACACACATACACAGTTACACACACATACACACACGCACGCGCGCGCGCGCGCGTGCGCGCGCGCACAAACACACATACACACACATACACTTATTTTGCCTAATCTGTCTATGTTTTTGTTGATGTTTGTCTGATGTTCTGACTGACTGTCTTTCTGTATGTCTTTGTGACCGCTTTTTCTGATTGTTGCTCTCTCTGTCTGTCTGCTTTTCTCTGTATTGTTCTTTCATTATGTCGTTTTGCCTGTCTCTTTATCCGTATCTTTCTCTATGCATCTTGCTCTCACTGACTCTGTTTCTGTCTCTCTTTCTCTGTGTCTGCCTCTCTGTCTGTCTCTCAGTCTTTCTGTCTCTGTCTCTGTCTCTTTCTCTCTCATCCGTTCTTTTTCTTTGTAATTCTTCTTCATTGCATATCTTCTTCTTTCACGGATTTCTTTTTCTTCTTTGCATTTCTTCGCAATTTGTCTTCTTCGTGGTATTTCTGTTTTTACAAAGTCATTCGTCCCAAATATTTCTTCTTTGCAATTCTTTTCTTTTTATCTGTACAAAGCTGTCCTTTTGCGTAAGATTCTTTGCAATTGTTCTTCATCTTCTTTCTTTTTCGCCCTCTTCTACTTTGCGGTTTTTTTTTCTTTTTCAACCACTTCTTCTTTCGCAATTCTTCCTCTTTTTCTTTTTATCACAATTTTTCACTCAACTCTCCCTTGTTCTTTCTGCCTCTTTTTCTTTTCTTTTCTTTCTTTCCCCTCTTCCACCTCCCTCATAATCTCCTCCTTATTTGTCTCCTCTTTCTCTCTCCTCCTCCTCCTCCTCTTCCACCACCACCTCCTCCCGTATTCTCCTCCTCTTCCTTCTCCTCCTCCTCCTCCACCTTCTCCTCCTCCTTCCTCCTCCTCCTTCCTCCTCCTCCTCCTTCCTCCTCTTTTTCCTCCTCCTCCTTCCTCCTCCTCCTCCCCCTCCTCCTCCTCCCCCTCCTCCTCCTCCTCCTCTTCCTCCTTCTCCTCCTCCTCCTTCCCATTCCTCCTCCTTTCTCCTTGTTCACGTTCATATTCTCACCTTCTTATTCTTCCTGTCCCCTGGGGATTCAGTTGAGAGGCAGACGGCAAACAGAGGTAAGGTGGCCAGAAGGAGCAAATCCAATCTGTATAATTCAATATTGGCCCCCTCCTCGGCTGCTTATCTCTGCTGCAAAACCTCTGCCAGTATCCTCTCTCTCTCTCTCCTGCCTGAATTCTTGGGATACCTCTCTAGCTTCTGTCTGTTCTTTCTGTCTTGTCTTGTTTCTTTGTCTCTTGTCTCTCTCTTCGCTCTGTCTGTTTCTTGTCTCTGTCTCTGTCTCTCTGTCTTCCCGTCTCTGTCTGTCTCCTCTCGTCTTCCCTCAGTCTGGCTCTGTATCTCAGATATTATTAGTATTGTTGTCAGTTGAGGTGGGTACACGGTGTTTTGTATCAGTTGTATCAGACAAGGCACTTCAGGAAAACCAGGGTGACCTAGAAGAAATGCACAGCCCTGGTGATACTTTTGGTGGTGTCACGGTGGCTTTATGTTTATAACTACTAGAATGACAAATGCTATAGCTCAGTGGCTAAAACCATTCCACTTAAATCCCATGGGTCCATGGGTTTAAATCCCGGCAGAGTCTGGTGAATTAAGGGTAGGGACTTTTACGACCTACCAGGTCAAATTCAAGTGCATATTTTATGTCAATACCTTAATTCCTTTTGTGTATACACACAGTCAGAAAGTCAACTATATTTAAAGGTACCCATAATTCGTGTCAGCGTTCGATGGATTATGGATATACGAACATACCCAGCATACATCCCCAAGGTTGGAATGCGGCTACCTTCAAGATGGGCAAAAATAATAGCATAGCAAAATCTTACCATCAGGCAACCTCGGAGTTCAAGCCGAGGAACGACACAGCAACAAACAGACAGACAACAAACAGATGAGACTGCGTAGAGAGAACGGAATAAGTGCCACGGGATTAGTAACACTTCAACAGCACAGGAGACGTAGCAGACTGTTTTTCGTTGGTAATGTATATTTGATAAGACTCCAAGTATTTTGAAAGCAAACTTTAGTCCTTCAGTTGAGACTATAAACCGACGTGCCGTGTATGAACACAAGCAGAATATGTTTTAAACACGTTAAACCAGTTCTGCCTTTCAGAAGAGTAGGCTTTTGGGACATGGTAGGAAGGTAGCATCTAATTAAAACATGCACACTGGTGTTGTGTTTGAACATGATCCCTGAAGTCAGAATGCGGTCATCTTATGAAATGGGGTTACTTAATCTCAGGCCTGCGAGAGACACTTCTGGATTATAGAAAGTGTCTTGCTGGTAGATTCCACATAGGTTAAGGGATGTTTCAATCACCACTGGAACCTCTGATGAAGTCTCAACCAGGAGCCGAAACTCCAGTCAGGTCAGGCCAAAGGTATGGATGGTCTTTACTCAGTAAATTCTCAAATGCTGCGTTGAAAGATTTCAATCTTGTAGGGGTATTGTTTCTTCGAATCTTTATCAAAAAATCATTTTTATAATAGGTATGAAATTGTAACTTGTTTTTTTCTCTACTATATATTTTCCCAATTATTAACATAACAATAATTATGTGAATTTCTGTATATAGTTTACTTTTACCTCCCACCATTTACGTAGCTGGATTCAAAAATCGCGAATGAGTGAGATAAAGTCCTTACGCTGGAGAACACCAGCTGTATAGAATTTTCCGTTCATAACTATACTGTCTGTCTATTGAGCAGTTTTGTTGTGTCATGGTGAGGCTGAGGAAATTGATTTCAATAGCTCTCTGTATACCTTGTTTCCCTGAAGGTCTTTGTGTGCAGACACACTCACAGGGTCACTATGCCCTGGTAGCTTTTCAACCACAGACGTCTGCGACCTCTTGTATGATGTTATAAGACAGTGTTCATTTCCTCTGCCCGTGTTACGGTTATCCATACAACCCCTCCCCTTTTCATTTTATTAACACTACTTCTCTCCACCCTTCCTTTTCTCTGTCCTCTTCCCAGCTATCAATCTATCTTTCTTTGGTGTGTGTGTGTGTGTGTGTGTGTGTGTGTGTGTGTGTGTGTGTGTGTGTGTGTGTGTGTGTGTGTGTGTGTGTGTGTGTGTGTGTGGAGGGGATTGGGAGTGTCACTCTGAGAAATATTTCTATCTCAGATGTTAACGTGTCTTTTTCAGACTGGCCGGCTTGCTGCCTCTCTGTCTGTCTCTCATTTTTCATGCCTTGGCAGTCGCCACATACGTTATAATATAGTAATTTTTGTTTTTGCTTTATTTTGCTTTCCTTTGTTTTGCTATGTTTTTTGACCCTAGTCTAGAGGCTGGAAGCCTAAAGAATACACATTGTTCATTGTTAGTTGTTCTCTCCTCTGTCTCTCTCTGTCTCGATCTCTGTCTCTCTCTGTCTCTCTGTCTCTCTTCTCTGTCTCTGTCTCTGTCTCTGTCTCTGTCTCTCTCTCTCTCTCTCTCTCTCTCTCCTCTCTCTCTCTCTCTCTCTCTCTCTCTCTCTCTCTCTCTCTCTCCTCTCTCTCTCTCTAGTCACTTTCCCTCTTCATGTTACCACTAAATTCCTTCATTTCCTAAATCCATGGCAGATCTTCCATTTCCCATCTGTCTGTTTTAACTCTTGAAAACCGATATGGTGCAGACTTTCCAATATTAAGGGAAGAGAAGAAGGCATTCCTTGCAGAGTCTGGAAGAGGTGGTTGTTAATATTAATGAAGGAAATAAGATTATTATGCAAATTTAGACAGTGATACATCAAAATGATCAACAGAAAGAAAAAGCAAACAAAAAAAGTAGGTGCACGAACGATAAAAGGAAAAAAAAAGGGATTAATAAATCAATTCATGAAGGATGATTCAACAAATGAATATAGAATGACTGAATTTATCAAGTCTTAACAAAGAATTACTATTGAATGATGTTTCTTTGCTTTCCGAACACAGAAAGAAAAACATACGAACCAGATACAAAGTACCCTTATCCATTCAAACACACACACACACACACACACACACACACACACACACACACACACACACACACACACACACACACACACACACACACACACACACACACACACACAACACCACACACACACACACACCACACACACGTCACACACACTACACACACGACAATTTACTTAACACCCCACAACTACACTACTTACACACACACACACACACACACACACCACACACACACATCCCACACACACACACAAGAAGAATGTTTACCCTGACTGACAGACAGAAAAGAGAGAGATAAGAGAGATGGGAGAGGAGGAGGAGGAAAAGGAAGAGTCAGACAGGGTCATTTCTTGCCAATAGTCTGTCAGATGTAATTAGGATACCACGGCTGAATAGAATAATATTATCAGATAATACCTCCCTCCTCCCTAGGGAAGCCGGGGTGTGGGGGGCTGTCAGTATAAATAGCATCCCCACCTTCTGCAAATTCTGTGATAGGAATTTCTTCTTTTCTATTCCTTTTTTTTGTTTTTGCCGTGTTCCTTTTCTTACTATTACCTCTTCTTGTCTTTTTTCTGCCTGTTTGGTCCGTTCTCCTGCCTTTTTATCCAAACTTTAAAGATAGCAACTTATTCTCTTTCACACAGAAGTTCGATTCCCTGGGTCTGACTTGTCATGTGCTTAGCCTCAGTGCAACGCGTATTCGTTGATAGTGACAGACAATATTAGTTGCTGTCTGAGGGATCAAAGAAGAACAATACCTTCCTAACTGTCTTTTTGTCTATTAGTTGTACTATCTTTCTGTTTGCCTGTCTGTCTGTTTCTGTCTGTCTCTTGTCTCCCTATGTCTCCTGTCTGTCTGTCTATCTATCTGTAGGATTGTCTCTTTCTCTGTCTCTGTCTCTTATGTTTGTCTGTCTGTCTGTCTGTGTGTACAATATAGTACAATATAGTATACAATAACAAAATATATTAATAATGATGATGACAATGATGATGTGGATGATAATGAAAAAAATACTGATAAACATTGATAGCATAATTGTATCACCAGAAGCATCTTTTCATTAGATGTAATGCCTATCATCAGAATATCTGTCCTATGTGACGGGCCTACCTAGAAATGAGTTCGTAGCTTGTACAAAAGGCTCAGGTGTTCAAGAATTTGAGCTATCAGAGATTTATGCAATAGCACCACCTCCTACCTCCCCCTTTTGAATGGTAATTATCACAGACGATCTATGTAATGGCACACCTTTCAATGTGTGGACCTTCCATCCCTCACCCCCACCCCTTGAATGCACCTTGGCCCACTCTATATAAGCACATAAGTATGCATGTGACTCAGCATTATACATGTAATAAACTAGAAGTCGAACAGATCAACAAAACACAAGAAACAGTCAGTCATGTACTACACTCTAGGAAGATTTGCAATTTTGAAATTAGTAGTTGTGTCAAAACTGGTATATCTGTGAATTTTGTTGCCCACCCACCAAATGGTATTATAGACAATCTCCAAAAAAGGGTGTTTCGAGTTTGTTTGGAAACTGTAAACAGGATAGAATAGCAAGACAGTTACAACAAAAAACACGAAACATGGTGGATTTGGAATTCTTTCTTTAAACCACTTCATAGCTTCTCTTAAACTTAGCTGGTTAAAAAAATATTAAATGATAATCATTTTAATTGTGATTGAGAAGTTGTAAGTGGTTACCTGCACTTGTTTCCTCCACTGCTTTTTCCTCAATAATACTTTGTGGTCAAGTGGGGAATTGCATATGTAGTAGATCCAAGTGTAGGTACTTTATATATATATATATATATATATATATATATATATATATATATATATATATATATATATATATATATATATATATATATGCCACCGCTGTAATCTAGTGGTTAGGGCGTTGGACTCGTAATCTAAAGGTTGCGGATTCGATCCCAGCTTTCGGCTATGGCGTTGTGCCCTTGGAAAAGGCACTTTACCGCTATTTTCTCACCCCACCCAGGTGTAAAAGGGGTACCAACCTTGTGTTGGGGGTTAACCCTGCGATAGACTGGCGTCTACCAGGGGAGTCTATGACTCTCATTCGCTTAATAGCCACAGAAACCGAGATTAAGCACCGCCTGATGACCTTAGGTCGGGAAGACTTTAATTTAATATATATTATAACTAAAAACAATAATATAATAATATATATATATATATATATATATATATATATGTATATATATATATATATATATATATATATATATATATATATATATTCCCCAACTTCTCTTGCCTGTGCTAGCACTTAAAATGTATGGTCAATGTTTGGTTTATTATCTAGCTAAGACTGACCACATGGCTGGAACAAAACTTATGACCTCCCTTGCATCTTTCAGTAGGATCCCCAAACATCAGGCACTAGGTTTTTACTTTCTTTATTCATTTTTGCTTCTATGCAACATATATTCTAAGCATATTTTCTTTCTCTTTTTATGGTTGTCTTTTAATGGCAGATTCAAAAGGCCACAGAAATACCAAATATTTTGCGAATGCAATTGACACTTTTAAATTCTCAAAAATTTCTTGCTGTAAGGTACACAACAGGACGGGGTTCAGTCACTAGCCAAAACATTTAATAAAGGTTCACACAGAAGATAAATTTGACTCAGGTCAGGCCAAAGGATGGTTTTTAAACATAAATCCTAAAATGCTGCGAAAGAAGACATTAAAGACAGCATTTTCAAAAGTATTTGTGTTTGTTATGATTATTCTGCACATCAACAATTATATTAAATTTTCAATGATTGCGAAGGTGTAAATGGTTTCCTGCGTTCCTCCACTACATTTCCCTTAATAATTTTTAGTCGTTAAATAGCATAAACTTCATGACTTACAATGAACATCAAAACAATAACGATTTACAGAAAACCTTTATGAAATGTACATTTGCGCACAGTTCATTAAGCCTGTCATTTAACAATCCAACGTGAATTATTATAACAACAAACAAAAAAGTACAGCCACAGTGATCAACATTAAAGGCAGGCAGGTAGCAGGATGGTTAAGACGTTTGTCTGCCAACAAGTAAACCGTGAGTTTCTGCGTTCGTACCCAACCTCGCCATTTCGTCCCAGTTTGACGAAAAATTCGAACTGAATATCAAAGTCATTTTGTTGAGACTATAAACCGAGGCCCTGTGCGTGTAACTCACGCATACCATCTTGCGACACACGTTAAAACCTCGTTCCGCCTTCCGGAATAGTAGGCCATCGTGTGCCGGTAGGAACGGGTGACAAAATTATTTTTTAAAAAACCTGCATGTTTCAGATACTATCCCTGAGAAAAAAATAATGGGTAGCAAATGCACATGCGGCGACGCGCTCTCCCCGGGGAGAGAAGCCCGAATTTCACGCAGAGAAAAATGCTGTGACATAATAAAGTGGTATAAAAATAAAATAAAATAAATTATTTTTAATATAAGGACAGGTACGAAAGTTTATTACAAGCATCTGATGTCCAATTCTAAGCACCCTAACTGTTCAAAAACTTAGAAAACTGTTTTGAACAAAATACAGTAAACAAATTTAAAAAATCAAAATGATATGGCTCCAGATAATAATAGCAACTGATACACGTGCACATATTGATGCACACAATCACACATGCATGTACACGTACACACACATTTAATTTACTGTCAAAGTCTTTGCAAATAATATCAATTTTCAGTACAAGAACAGGTGTCCTTCCAAACAGGGTGTTAGGAGCATCACAGGACAGTGACGTCATTCTAATGTTGTAATGAACAGGGCCTCTTTGTGATGTGTGTACACATCCACAACATACTCAGGAAATTTCAGCTTATTAAGTCACTTTTTATCAACACTAAAAACAATGTAACAAATAATTTTTGTGGTTGTGCAGGACATACTTATATTTATGGATAAAGTCACGAAATGTCGGGGCAGCAGCATGACAAATTGATGATTTACAGAGCAAAAGAGAGAGTGTAGGTGTTAGCACACCTACAACGTATGGCAAAAGTATAATATAAAATTATGCTGGGAACAGATACAAGAGCATCCTGGTGGGATTACAAAGAATATAATTTATGAAATTGTATTAAACTGCATTGTACATCACGCACCGCATTGCATTGCATTGCATTGTGCATAAAATTCCGGCCAGTGTCCTTACTGAGTGTGCATCCCCATAGTGCAGCATCAGTACATGTTTCTTTTTCTTGTTTGCAAGCCTGTCTCCCTAAATTAATGGTGTAATCTAAAATAATTTTTTTTAAAAAAAACCTGCAACAGACAATTATTTAGTAATTACAAGTTCTTTAATAATAATAATAATAATAATAATAATAATAATAATAATAATAATAATAAAGTAATAATAATGATAATAATGATAACGATAATAACAACAACAATAATAATAATAATAATAATAATAATAATAATAATAATAATAATAATAATAATAAAATAATAATAACAGTAGGGAAAAGAAGAAGTTAAAGAAAAAGAAAAGGAAATTTTTAGAGCAATGACAGCCATGACCAGTTGTATCCTGCTGGTGTATATGTTTACATCTCCATTCCCAAAACAGTGGAAGTCTCTGCCTTCTTCCACCCTTCTTTCCTTGTCTGTGCTTTGTTATCTACATGTCCTGTCTTCACAAGTCGTGCATTGGTTCAAGGTAGGGCTATGGTGTGCTGATGGTGTCAAAATTGCAATGATTGAAATAGATTATCGATCACTGTACCTAACATATCGTGCTGTGATCGTGTTTCCCTCTCCAGAAATAATTGTTTTGGTCTAGAGTGTCACCATGCAAAAGGAGTTACTTGTAGCCAAAAACTAATGCAATTATTTTTGTTGCCTCATCTTGTGTACACTCCTATCCTGTTGTTCACCACGCCGCTTATTTCAATCTCCCCGCCACAGCCATACGCAGATTCATTATACCACAGGTCCTCATCAATACTAGGTCACCTGGGCTACAAGCCAGAGGGGCCCTGCACTGCTGCTGGGTCACTTTGGTGGTGTTCAGTGGTGCCTGTTCTGAGCCAACATGCGCAGGACACCACCTACTAACGACAGTATTAGCTCAGTCGCGGAGCCAGACTAAATGAGGCGCCCAACCGAGGTGGCAACTACCACAACGTCCCTCCAACGACCAGCCCCGCAAACCTCCAACCCCAAAATCTTTGACACAAACTCACCACAGGCACAGAAGTGTATGGGGAAACCAACTCTGAGGTCACCATGAGACCAGAACAGCTGAAACCACTGATTCAGAGCAATTTTCGTTTATTGCATGATGATCGATGAGATAGATGATGATGTAATGATGCTGCTACGGAGGTGTATATGCTTTGAGTCTTCTTCCAGGGTTGTACTCTACACTTATTATCATAACATATCCCGGCGTCAACCAGGCCTGAGAGGTACAGACACCTGCAGTGTTGATCAGGTAATTAGAGCAACACTCTCAAATTCGCATCCGTAAAGTGGATGAAGCTCGACTGTGTGGTCCCAGTATTCCCACTGAGCCCACAGCACACTAACTCTGCTTAAGAGCCAGCCGGAGTCCGAAAACCCCCAATGACTCTTATGAGATTCGAACCCGCGACCTTCCACTTCGGAATCCAAGGCCCTAACCACTGCGCCACGGCAGCTGGTTAAAAACCCAAAATTGAAATAGCCATTAGCATAGCCATGGTTCGTGATGCACGAGGAAAGCGAGTTCCGTTCACTCACAGAGGGCGCTGATATACAAGGCCTTCGCACTTCACAGTTCAGTTGATTCCTGTTTGCTACACACAGGTGGACAAGACGCATTGACAGTTGCTGCTCAAGGTAGGTTTGTTGAGGCCACAGGTAAGTGATGTCATTTTTTTCTGACCTCTGGCTAGTTATTCATAACTTCTTTTGCACACTTGAAATGGAAAAGGGGAGTTGGTTATGATTTTTTTTTTAAAATACGGGGATAAAAAAAAAATGAGTGTGGTAAATTTTCCATGAGTTTCCATTTCTTTGTGGCTTAACTGGATTTCTACTATCAGAATCTGCTACACTGAACTGAATTCGTCGCCGGTACCATGTCGAAACAACGAAACTATTCCGTATCGTGCCCCCCCCCCCCCCCCCTCCCTCCTCCCTAACTTTTAAACAAGTTTATGCAGACCTTCGCCACTCCAGCCCACTCTTTTCCTTAAAAAAAAATCGGGACAGTATCCTTGCGTAAATTCCACTGTCTTTATCAAAGACAATCCCACACCCCCTCCTCCCAAAAAAACCTAATAGGCCTAGGCACAAAAGTGACGTGTACCCCGTAAAATTTGTATAATTTAAATGGCTGGTTGCAATTTATTGTCCTGGTATTTGCTTGGCAAGTGTATTGGAGAAAAAATATCAGTGTATCGTTTGCTGCTGATGGGTATAAAATCTGTGTAGTTAATTCCAATGACCTGAGTTACCTGCCTTGGGACCTGGTAGATGACACCTATATTTTGAGCGCGAAGATCTGCAGTTGAGACTTTACTTGTAATGCCGGTCAATCTTCTCTACAGTTTCGATAAGTTCCGAAAGTAAAAAAGCCATTGCTTCCGCACGCAGACCAGAAATTCGCACTATGGTAGGTACTATTCATAACAAGTGTTTTCGTTGTACAAGCTTAAGCTTCGAGGTCGTCAACGGTGGTTTTTTTTTAAGTATATGCCGCCATTTTGACATTACTTCAGAATAGAATTGAACAATTGAGGTCAAGAATTGAAAACGTTTACATTTTAACTTTGATCGTATAAAAAAAAAACCCAACTCGTGCCTCGAATATTATTTGTTCGAAACGAACCTCGGTAGTTCAGAACCAAAATAATGTGGAACTGGATCTGTTTTTTTATATTTCAGCTGCCAAACCGTCAATATTATTCTTTTCCTTTTGTAGTTCTACTTTTGCTGGTTGTCTCTTTACATTTTGACATGTTTGTGTGTGCTTTTTTTTAGAGCTTTTTCTTTGCTTTTTTTGCTCGCTCATCTCTGTCTCTGTCTGTCTGTCTGTCTTCTCCTCGCTCTCGCTCTCTATCTCCCTCTCTATCTCGCTCTCTTGCTCTCGCTTTCCTCTCTGCCTCTGTCTGCCTGCCTGCCTGCCTGTCCTGTCTGTCTGTCTGTCTGTCTGTCTGTCTGTCTCTCTCTCTCTCTCTCTCTCTCTCTCTCTCTCTCTCTCTCTCCCTCTCTCTCTCTCTCTCTCTCTTCTCTCTCTCTCTATCTCTCTCTTACTCTTTTTCTCTCTTTATTCTCTCTCTTACTCTCTTTTCTCTCTCTTTCTCTCTCTCTTACTCTTTCTTCTCTCTCTTATCTCTCTCTTACTCTTTTCTCTCTATCTCTCTCTTACTCTTTTTCTCTTTCTCCTTTCTCTCTCTCCACACACACACGCGCACACACACACACACACACACACACTCTTTCCCTGTTTTTAGACATATCGTATCTACAACATATTAATGTTTGTGTTTGCCAGATACTGCCTATCATTTTTGTACCGTGTGAAACATGGTAATAATAACCTTGTTAGGCCTTGTTATCAAAGGATTAAGAATGGAGGATAAAGGAAATCTTCCTTGGATCTAGGATATCAGATCATGAGATCTTAAGCTTCAGGATGGAGATAGCCTATGCTGTATTCACAGCTTTTGGAGATATGCTGTACTCACAGCTTTCGGAGATATGCTGTATTCAGCTTTCGGAGATATGCTGTATTCAGCTTTCGGAGATATGCTGTATTCAGCTTTCGGAGATATGCTGTATTCAGCTTTCGGAGATATGCTGTATTCAGCTTTCGGAGATATGTTGTATTAAGCTTTCGAGATATGCTGTATTCAGCTTTCGGAGATATGCTGTATTCAGCTTTCGGAGATATGCTGTATTCAGCTTTCGGAGGTATGCTGTATTCAGCTTTCGGAGATATGCTGTGCTCACAGCTTTCGGAGGTATGTTGTGCTCCATGACTTTCGGAGGTATGCTGTACTCACAGCTTTCGGAGATATGCTGAAAGCTTTCAGAGGTATGGTGACTGTTTTGAGATGTATGTTGTGGTCTTTAGTTTCCGGAGATTTGTGTTTTCGGAGATATTTTGGGCTTCAGTTTTCATATGTTTTTGGAGGCATGTTGTGCTTGGTAGTTTTTCGGTAAATGTATTCTATAATTTTTGGAGATGTGCTTCATGATTTTCGGAGATTAGTTTTCGGAGATGTATTGGGCTCCAAAATTTCGGAAATGTTTTATGAACCTTTGCTCCTGAGGGTCTGTCTGTTCTGCATGATTGCGTATAAAGTCAGTTGTCTTCAAATGATCACTGGACACCAAGCTTCTGGTTGCATCAATGCTCCTCGCTAAAAGTTAAAAAATAAAATGGATAAACATTTAAACTGAAAAGATAAAATTAAGAAAAATAAAAAGCAAAAAAAAAAAAATATATAAAGCAAACTTCACCTTTCCCCCCCAAAAAAATTACGAGATAATGAATTAATAATAAAAAAAACCCTAAAATGTAGTAAAATAAAACCGAAAACTTAGATAAAACTTAACCACAAGAGAATAAAATGATAATTAGCTAAACCCTAAAACTATAGCACCAAAAAAGGGGGAAGGTGGAGTTGAGAGGAGAGCAATCCTGGTACCAGTGATCTTGGTGTCTCCATCTACAGAGGTTTTGATGCAGTGGTCATCGGGGGCTGGACTGTTACTGCATTCTTACATCGCTTGTCATGTGGCCCTGTGACTCTTGTCGCTGCAATCTTACATCATTACACTGGTCATGAGTTGATGGGACTCTTTGTCACTCCATTCTTAAATCATTTACAGTCTTGAGGGCTTGCGACTTTGTCACTCTGCTCTTATCCTGTTTAAGTTGTCGGGGCTGAAATTCCATTCTTGCATCTCATTTCAGTGGTCACTAGAGACTGACTGTTACTCCTTCTGAGATTATGTACAGTGGTCATTAGGGGTTGTGTAACTCTTGCCAATCTAATCTTACATAATTTCCTTCGAATGGATCGTTCCTCTTCCTGATCGTTTGATACATGGGTCCTAACCGGGTAGTTAAAGTCATGTGGAGCATACGTGCCTGTGGCCTGACAAGTGTGAGAGCAGCCATCAGGACCTGCCGTATCAAGTGCCTGTGACCTGACCTGACAAGCCATCGCAACTATCAGGACCTTTCCTTTTTGAAAGAAAGGTAAGACCTTGATTTACAATTCCGTGCCTCTCTGTCAGCTTTGTTTTGTTTTTCTGGCGGGATATTTTTTCAGTCCAATCTTGTTTGTCTTTGTGAGTCACTTTTCCATTGTTTCTGTCTATCGTAGCTTTTTCTGCTCTTTAAACTTCAACACGTTTGTTACTTTGGACTTGGCAATTTGTCACTATAAAGATTCTATCCCTATTCATTTTTTTCTTTTCTTTTTACCTTTAAACTTTTCTTAATGATCTATTTCCTAGTCTAGTCTTTATTTCTGTTTATTTTGATCACCTATTTTTCTACTCATTGCTTCTTTTTTTTTGTATAGTTATTTCCCTATTATTCATATTGTGATGTTCATCTGTTTTACCAGGTACCTTGTGATCCGGGAGAGTGCCACCCAAGTCGACTATCGCCAGGCACTGCTCCATCCAGAGAAAAGAACCGGGCGCCAGTGGAGATCTTCCCAGGACCTACACTTCATTTGGAACAGATCTCAGTGCTGTGTTGAAGAATCTGTCAACAGCTTGCTGCTACCACTGATGCTGCAACTGCCTGCATGAGTGGTAAGCCAAGACGTGCTTCTGACATAAGACGGGTAAGAAAATCACTGTTCTCATACTCGAATGTTAAAAATTTATTTATGCAGTCTGAAAAAGAGTAGGCTGTTCTGTTGAAATATTATATAAGTTGTTAATAGCGATTTAAATATTTTGACTGTGGAGATAATTTTGGTGAGATTTGTGAAAAAGAATTATTTTTTTTAAGTCGGTTCAGGGCAACTTGTTTTAAACCAGTAAAAGAACAATTTTGACAATCTGTTAAGAGAATGATTATAAATTTTCATATTTAAAGGCAATGAAATCAAATGACTTGAACTTCGACTAAAAAAGAAAAAATCTTATTACGAGAAGTCAGTTATGAATTTATTTTGCTTCAAAGTGC
>CM060327.1:13416162-13426162 GCA_030674155.1 Stramonita haemastoma | reverse complement strand
ATTATTGCTTTTTGGTTACTCAATTCTAAGTATCAAGCACAAAGTGAAGTAATCATTTGCCTTTTTCAATGGCATTGTATCTGGTAAATTGTGGGAATTGTCAATAGTGGTGTAACCAACTCTACTTATATAGCATTCCAAAACACCCGACATGAACAGTTTTTGTAGTAACTTCATGATTTTGCTCCTGAAGCATTTGCCTTTTTTTCATTGGCTTCTCTGTTCCCCAGCTGTAAGGGACACGAGTTTGTTCTGTGGTTTCTCTTCCGACATTAGATTGCTTTTCACATTTTTTTCCTGCATAAACAGCGAGCATAGTAACACTAAATGTGACCCAGTAAAACTTTCTTTCAAGCATAAAATTGCCCTTTCGTCAATGAGTTTGGCAGCGCTTTGATTTGTGTACTCTACAAGAGTCGGCGCTATATAAATCCATTATTATTATTATTATTATTATTATTATTATTATTATTATTATTATTATTATTATTATTATTATTATTATTACTACTACTACTATTACTATTATTACTATTAATATCATCATCTCATCGTCGTCATATCATCATCGTTATCTCATCGCCGTTATCATCTCATCGCCGTTATCATCTCATCGTTATCATCTCATCATATTATCTCGTCATATCATCTCATCCCATTGTATCTTATCTCATCATATCATACACCATCATCGTCTCATCATACCATCATCGTCTCATCATACCATCATCGTCTCATCATACCATCACTGTCTCATTGTACCATTACCGTCTCATCATATCACCGTCTCATCATATCATCATCGTTCACCATACCATCACCGTCTCATATCATCTCATCATACCATCACCGTCTCATCATATCATCCCTTATCATATCACCGTCTTATATCATCACCGTCTCATCATCGCCTCATATCATCATCGCCTCATCATATCGCCATCGTCTCATCATATCGCCATCGTCTCATCTTATCATCCTCTCATCACATCATCGTCTCATCACATCATCGTCTCATCACATCATCGTCTATTATCATCGTCTCATCATATCATCGTCTCATCATATCATCGTCTCATCATACCATCACCTCATAATACCATCTTCTGATCATATCATCACCGTCCATCATCACTGTCTCATACCATCACCGTCTCATCATACCGTCACCATCTCATCATCATACCATCTATCATATCATCACCGTCTCATCATCATACCATCACCATCATCTATCATACCATCACCGTCATCTATCATACCATCACCGTCTCATCATACCATCACCGTCTCATCATACCATCACCGTCTCATCATACCATCACCGTCTCATCATCATACCATCACCGTCTCATCATACCATCACCATCATTGCCTCATCATATCATCATCGCCTCATCATATCATCACCGTCTCATCATACCATCACCATCACTGCCTCATCATATCATCACCGTCTCATCATACCATCATCGTCTCATCATCATACCATCACCATATACCATCACCGTCACATCATACCATCACCATTTCATCATACCATCACCATATACCATCACCGTTACATCATACCATCACCATTTCATCATACCATCACCATTTCATCATACCATCACCATATACCATCACCGTTACATCATACCATCACCATTTCATCATACCATCACCATTTCATCATACCATCACCATATACCATCACCGTCACATCATACCATCACCATCTCATCATACCATCACCATGTCATCAATACCATCACCGCCTCATCATACCATCACCGTCTCATACCATCACCGTCTCATGTCATTATCGTCTTATCATATCGTCATCGTCTCATCATACCGTCACCGTCTCATCATACCATCACCGTCTCATTCATTATCGCTTATCATATCGTCATCGTCTCATATATCATTGTCTTATATCGTCATCGCTTACATATATACCATCTCATATCATCACTGTCTTATATCATCATCGTCTTATTCATATCATCATCGTCTTATCATACCGTCACCGTCTCATCATACCATCATCGTCTCATCATACCATCACCGTCTCATATCATCATCGTCTTATCATATCATCCGTCTTATCATCACCGTCTCATCATACCATCACGTCTCATCATACCATCACCGTCTCATCATATCACCATATACCATCACCGTCTCATACCATCACCGCCTCATCATATCATCGTATCGTCTCATCAATCATCATTGTCTCATCGTAATCATCGTCTATCATTCATCTCGTCTTATATATCATCACCGTCTATCATACATCACCGTCTCATCATACCATCACCGTCTCATCATATCACCATATACCATCACCGTCTCTACCATCACCGCCTCATCATTATCATCGTATCGTCTCATCATATCATCATTGTCTCATCGTATCATCATCGTCTCATCACACCATCGTGTCAATCCTATCATCATCGTCTCATGCTATCATCACCCTACTCATCGTATCATACCATCATCGTCTCATCATAGCAGCATCATCGTCTCATCATAGCATCATCATCGTCTCATCGTCTTATATCACCGTCTCATATCATCATCGTCTCACCATACAATCACCGTCTCGCCCATATACAAATCACCGTCCTCTATCATTATCATCGTCTCATCATATCATCACCGTCTCATCATACCGTTTCATCATACCATCACCGTCTCATTATCGTCTCATCATCATATCATATCACCGTCTCATCATCATACCACCATCGTCTCATCATCATATCATTATTTTCTGATTACTACCACCATCGTCTCATCATCATATCATCACCGTCTCATATCATCACCGTCTCATCATATCATCACCGTCCATTATATCATCACCGTCATCACTTATATATCTCACCGTCTCATCATCATACCATGATCGTCTCATCATAATACCATCATCGTCTCATCACCATACCATCATCGTCTCATACCTTCACCGTCTCAACATACCATCACCGTCTCATCATACCATCATCGCCTCATATCACCATCGCCTCATCATATCACCATCGCCTCATCATATCACCATCGCTCGTCATATCATCATCCTCTATCATATCATCATCTCTCATCATATCTCTTATCATTCGTCTCATCATACACCATCGTCTCATCCTATCGCTCATCATATCATCATCGCCTTTTATCACCGTTCATCATATCATCATCGCCTCATAATATCACCGTTTCATCACATCATCGTCGCTTCATATCACCGTTCCATCATATCTCATCGCCTCATATCACCGTTCATCATATCATCATCACCTCATATCAACGTTTCATCATATCATCATCGTTTCACATCATCTCGTCTCATCATAGTCTCATCATATATCATCGTCTCGTATCATCTTGTCTCATCATCGTCTCGACATATATCATCGTCTCATCATATCATTTCATCTCATCATCGTCTCATCATATATCATCGTATTATCATCTCATCATATCATCATCTCATCATCATATCATCATCATAATCATTTTTTTTTAATTTAGTTTTTATTATCACTATTACATGTTTTTCGGTAATGGTGTTTTAGTTATGTTTGATGTTACAATATTTGTTTTGCTTTGATTTTTTGGGTCTTTATCTGGGCAGTTGTTAATTGATCTAGGTGCATGTAGCCATTCCAGTCATTGCCCATACTGTTCACCTTCAGATGAAGGATGGTATATGTGTGTAGCTTGTTGCCTGTATCATGTCTGACAAAATGAAGGTTGTGGCTCAGCCATGTTTTTAAACCATCCTTTTCATGTAAATTTTTTTATTTTCTTTATTTTACTTTATTTTCTTTATTTTACTTTATTTTTACTTTGTCAGAACAAATTTATCTGCGTGAAATTCGGGCCGCTCTCCCCGGTGAGAGCGCATCGCCACAAGTGTAGCGTCACCCATTATCTTTTTTTCCGTCTGCAACTGTTTTTGTTTCCCTATCAGAGTGGCTATTTTCTACAGAATTTTTGCCAGGGACAACCCTCTTGTTGCCTTGGGTTCTTTTACGTGCGCTAACTGTTGTGTAACACACGACACCTCGGTTTATTGTCTCATCCGAAAGACTAGCACCCAGACCACTTCTCATCATCTAATTGATGGGGGAAAGTTTTGGGCCCGAAGAGATTCAAACCGCGCACATTTCCGATCCGGACTTTTTGCTTTTTAGGCAGGTGCGTTACCTATAGACCACCAATCCACCTAAGTAGTTTTGCGCAGTTTTCGTATTTTTGCATTGTATCTGGTAGACTTGTTTAAATGATGTAGTTAGTATCTGCCACATTCTTTGTTGCCCCCTTCCCATTATTTCATTACTTCAGGGTCAAAATGAACTTTATGTGTATTATTTTGAAATATACATTAGAAGATGCTTTCTGGTTGATTTTACTCCCATGAAAGGTGAACTGGAAACCCATTTGCCAGTAGCATGTACTTTTGTTTTCCTTTTAAATGAGTGGAGAAAATGTTGCGAGCTCCCTTTAGAAGATCAGCAAAAATGTTTCCTGTAACCAGTATCGCTTCCATTTTTCATGTATGTCATGGTAGCCTTGTACAAAAATTAACACGTGCCTGAAGAAAAGTTAGGTGGTGAGCACACACCACTGGCACTTGACTACCCAAATGACTTTTTTAAACTGAAAAATACAAGGTTTGCACAACTTAACATGCTGATAATTTGCTCATACTTGCTTGGGTGTCAGTACTTTCTGGCTGTAAAGATAACATGGCTGGAATTTAGTTTTTTGTCACTTCTGTGTTTTAAAAGCATATTGGATTGAACACAATGTGGTCTGAACTATTTCAAAAGATGGTGTAAGAATTCAAAAGTTAGTTGGTCGGTCATTGTGTCACTGCTGGTCAGAGCATTGGGAAAAGCCTACCTCCCCCTTCAGCCAAAAATTGGCTGGAGTAGGGTTGGGTAGCCGGCTCGCAGATGAAATATGACAAAATGAAAAACTTTAAGACAACTTGCTATGACACTAAAGGCTACCCTTTATTTTAAACTGTGAATATTTTAATGGAGAAAGTCTTTAATTTCATGTATATTGTTCAATCAAACGAGTAATAATTTGGTTATAAAATTTGCGTGCTTATCAGTGAGTAGCGGATTTTTTTTTATAGAAAGACCGTTCAACATCTTAGTAGACTAAATTGATTTGATATTTGTCTTATTATACAAGCTGCAATAACAATTTTGTTTACGTCATAAAAATGCGTGCTCATATGTGAAAATGTTGCGCGCGCGCGTGGTGTGTAGGGGGGGGGGGGGGGCGTGCGCGTGCGTGCGAGCGGAGTGTGTGTGTGGATGCTTAGACAAACTGGTGCGCAGACGAGTTTGTGACTCTACTTGGGTAAATTTGACTGGCTGAGGTATTGCTGATCTGTGTGTGATTTTTTATATTTTGAAGGATGCATACTGATACATATTTGACTGTTTGGATACTATTGCAGTATATATATCCGTGATATTGTGTTTACATGTTTACTGTTTCTGGCTTGTAGCCTGCCTGAATTTCTGTCTAAGAATGAAAATTCTGTTTATTTTCAATGTTTGTTCCCATGACTGAATACAAATTAATTCCACTAGAAAACATTCATAAGTTGGAAAGTTTTACAAAAATGGTGAATAAAATATTTTGACCAAGGTATTTGCTGAGTTCCGTGCATGAATGTCTGTAGAGTATGCAAACGTCTTAGAGGCATGTGCATCTTTTCTCTATTCTGTCTGTCTGTCTGTCTGTCTGTCTGTCTCTCTTCTCTGTCTCTCTGTTGTGTCTCTCTCTCTCTCTCTCTCTCTCTTCTCTTTCTCTCTCTCTCTCTCTCTCTCTCTCTCTCTCTCTCTCTCTCTCTCTCTCTCTCTCTCTCTCTCTCTCTCTCTCTCTCTCTCCCTCTTCCCTCCCTCTCTCTCTCCTCCTCCTCTCTAGTCATTCTCTCCTCCAATCTTTACATTCGAATGTACTCAACTCACTGACAATATACAGAGGAACTCTAACGCCTCTTAAACACTCAAGCGATCCTTAACCCATTGTAAATCCCGTTCAATCAGTTTTTGAAGAAGATTTACACTAGCTAGAATAATAACAGGCAGAATTTATTTTTTACAAGATGTGTAAAGCTTGCTAGAAAAAACGTTTTGTTGATTTGATTTTTTTCATTTATATGATGTATGCCAAAATCTACAGAGTGACAGTTTTGTGAAATGTGCATATAACAGAGGGCTATGCACCACAAAAAAGCATTGTTTAGGGGATCTTCCAAGAATACAAAATGTATATAAAACAACAAAACTACACACAAACGTAGGTCAAAACCAGAACACCTTTCTCCACTATCACCAACACAACGCACTCAGCGCGCGCATACGTGCACACACACATACACACACACGCGTGCACACACACACACCACACACACACACACACACACACACACCACACACACACACACACACACACATACAACACACACACACACACACACACACACACACACACACACACACAACACACACATGGCAGAGATAGAGACAAAGGCATACAGAGAGACAATAAAGAAGCAACCATTATTTCTGCCATTTTGCTTCGTACATTTTTATATAGTATATATATTGTACACATAGCTCCTTTGTTTTATCTTACAAACCTATAAATTATCTCTGTGGAATCATTATATATTTATAACTATACATATATGTTGTATACAGTCCAGTCAAGTCAAAAACACGCTAATAATCCCATGAAGGACAGATTTTGATACTAGCTGGCATATTGATATGAATCATAATCCCGAAAGACACAAGACAGCTACATTTCATGTGCGTTCAAACTTTCGAAGATAACTTTAAATCGAAATTTCACAAACATGTACGCATGCACGCACGCTCGCGCGCGCGCACACACACACATACCTCTACACAAACACACACACACTCACTATATATATATGTATATATATATGTGTATATATATATATATATATATATATATATACATATATATGTATATATATATGTGTATATATATACATATATATACATATATATGTATATATATGTATATATATAGTATATATATATGTGTGTAGTATGTATGTATGTATGTATGTATGTATGTTGTATGTATGTACTATATATATATATATATTATATATTATATATATATATATATATGTATGTATCACTATGTGTGTGTATGTATGTATAATATAGAGAGAGACAGAAACAGACACAGACAGACAGAGAGGAGAGACAGACAGACAGACAGACGGACAGACAGACAGAGAGGGGAGACAGACAGACAGACAGACAGACAGAGAGCATATGTACAGGCAGGTAGTAGCACAGACGAAGAGTGATGATGTGATGTCCAGAAAAGCCAGACATTGTGGTTTTATGGGGGGAATGATCGCGTCAGATGTAATTACGTTACCTGGCCGGGATGGAATAATATCATCACATACTCTGTCACTCCTGTCTCTTGTCTCTCTGTCTGTCTCTCTGTCTGTCTCTGCTCTGTCTCTGTCTCTCTCGCTTCTCTCATTCCTCTTCTCTTCCTCTCTCTCTCTCTCCTCTCTCTGCGTCGTGTCCTGCTCTGTCTTTCTCCCTTCTGTCGTGCTACCTGCCTCTGTCTGTCTGTCGTCGTCCTGCTGTCTGTCCTGTCTCTGTCTCTGTTCTCTCTGTCTTCTTCTCTCTCTTCTCTCTCTCTCTGTCTGCTGTCTCTGTCTCTGTCCTCTGTCTCTGTCTCTCTCTCTCTGTCTCTCTCTCTCTCCTCCCTCTCCTCTTCTGTCTCTGTCTCTGTCTCTGTCTGTCTTCTGTCTCTGTCTCTCTCTCCTGTCTCTGTCTCTGTCTCTCTTCTCTCTGTCTCTCTCTCTGTCTCTCCTGTCTCTGTCTCTGTCTCTGTCCTCTGTCTCTGTCTCTGTCTCGTCTCTCTCTCTCTCTTCTCTCTCTCTCTCTCTCTCTCTCTCTCTCTCTCTCTCTCTCTCTCTCTCTCTCTCTCTCTCTCTCTCTCTCTCTCTCTCTCTCTCTCTCTCTCTCTCTCTCTCTCCCCTCTCTCTACCCCGCTCTCTCTCTACACCCTCTCTCTCTCTCTCTCTCTCTCTCTCTCTCTCTCTCTCTCTCTCTCTCTCTCTCTCTCTCTCTCTCCTCTCTCTCTCTCTCTCTCTCTCTCTCTCTCTCTCTAGCTTTTTTTGTTTTAGGATCGATCAGTTATGGCTGTTTCAGAGCACTAATACATTGGATGGAAACCGGCTTTCAAGCCATTGACAAATTGACCATGGCCTGTCATAGTGATGTTCCTGAACTTCACCCCACCTGGTTTTTGCCCATGTGCTAGACATATTAATTTTTTTTTTTCGATTTTTTATTTCGAAGATAATGGAGTATGCACTCATGTGGTTGTTTTGTTTTGGTTGTTTTTTTTTACATCCAGTCCCTGTGTGTTGGCGGTATTGTAAATTTTGTCATCCATTTCTTCCAGCACACAATGGCCTACTCTTCAGAAAAGTGAGTGTTTATTCTATTGTCCTTGAAGTAAATGAATAAATGAAAACTAAAGAAAGAAGGAACGTAATAAGTGTTAACGTGTGCGCAAGATGTTATGCGTTAGTTCGCTGACCTAAGCTCGGTTGTTATAGTAATATTTGGACAGTGGATGAAAGGACCAAAGAGGGGGTGATCTAGAGATAAACACACCTTCCAAACAGCAATATTGAAGTGCAGATTGGATCCCTGTGTCAGCTTCTTATTTTTTCCTAACCCAGTAGAATTTGAATGGCATAGCCTTGGTGCTTTTATACATTTTTAAATAAGACAATTAACTAGGCTCATGTATGCAGCGCGTATTCAGTGCACGTAAAAGAGCCCACAACTACAAGAGAGATATTGGGTACATAAATCTGTAGAAAAAAACTCCTCTTTGACAAGAAAAACAAATACACATGCAAGCAGAAACATTAGCAAAAAAAATAAAATAACGGGTTACATATGCTCTTGTAACGATGTACTCTCCCCGGGGAATGCATCTTTTGTTTCAGACAGAGAAATCGTCCCTGACTGAAATACAATACAATACAATGGTTTGAGCCGCGTCCTTTCCCGACTTAGGCACAGTAACAGAGCCCACGGCACTAAGACAGTGCACTATTGTATGCCTACACCCTTTAATAGCTTCTTCGATATGCGTGGTGCCGGTCTTGTGGCGACACTACAACCTTGAAGAGGGCAACCTGGCTGAAATATAAATAGTAAGCTTGTTTGGAAAGAAAGCTGGTGCAGTGTATGCAAAAGAGCCTAGTAGTACACATAATGATAATGATAATTTCTAGAAGTCCACATAATAATCATAACTACTCTCTTATTCTTTTGTTTCCTTGATCTTACTCTATTTTCTACTATCTTCCTTTTACCTGATGTTTTCCTTCTTAGTCTTTCTACCTGTAATTTTCCTTTCTCTTTCAAACCTTTTCTCTTCTCTTTTCTTCTCTTCTCTGTTCTTCTTTTCTTCTAGCTTACACCCTCCTTCTCTTCTTCGATCTTCTCTTTTTCTGCTGTTGGTATCCATGTGTCCATGTGTATTTATTTGCGTCATTTGCTTTTGATTTTTCTTGCAGTGTTTTCTTTTCATGTTGAGGGCTGGATGGGACAAAAGTCGATGTCATTGAATTCATTATCCTCGGCCTCGTGAAAGAAAATTGCGTTTTCGTTTCATCTCTAATTATCTTCTCTTCTATTTCCACTCTTCTTTACTTATCTTCTTCACTTCCCTTCTTAATTTCTCTTCTTTTTTTTCTTTTCTTTCATCGCTTATTTGCTTGTCTTTGCTTCTGTTCCATACTCTTATCTTCTCTGTTCTCATCTCTTCTTCTAATTTTGTGTTAACTTTTCTTCTCTTCTTTTTCCTTCCCTTTCTCTTTTTTCTTGTCTTCTGTCCTTTTCTCTTGTCTTCTATCATTTTCTCTTCTCTTATCTTCTCTCTTCTT
>CM060327.1:13408662-13411162 GCA_030674155.1 Stramonita haemastoma | reverse complement strand
ATTGTTTAGTCGTCTATATCCTAATACGTAACTGTTTACCAACATATAATATAAGGGGCGGGGTTGATAAGTGGTCAAAGCACTCGCTTTCCCCAGGTCAAAATTAAGCAGCATCGAGCGTGGTTACAAATTGGATGGTTGATCGTTTGCGCGCCTTGGCTTCAGTACAGTCCCTCCAGTTCACCCAGCTGTAAATGGGTACCTGCCATCTTTAGGTCAGGAAGGTAATACAGCGAGGGAGAAGAGATGGGCGCCGCCCTCAACATGCTGGCCCCTACAGAAGCTGAGGTCTCTGATGCCTCGCTCCCCTTATGACCACATAGGTTATGGGACACCTTTACCTTTACCTGATATAGATATATGAATATAACTGCTGTCTGCTTCTATTGCCATGGGGTCTCCACTACTCTTGAGGATCTCTGTAAACATGGCTAGAGTCCTTTGGATGAATCTTTCAATCAAGGTCCCTTGTGCGAAGACACACAGAACATCATGCGCACACGTTAAAACCTGTTCCCATTTGAAAAGATTAGGCTATTGTGTGCTGTCGGGAACGGATGACAAACTTGACAAAGTCGCATACACAGACGACATGATGTAAAAAAAACAAACACACACACAAGAGTGCTTATTCCATCATCCTCGAAATTACAAATAAAATCAATACAGACAAATAAATAAATAAACAAATAAAGATCTCTGTCAACATGGCAGGAATATTCATATCAGGTTCCCGGGTCTGTGTCCCAAAGCATGGCTCCATCATCAGTGGCCGTCAGCTTATCTCTCCATCTAATTAATCAGGCTCTCAGACCGTTATGTCTACCCCCAAAGTTCCGCCTTTTAGCTGTTTATGTCATTGCTTCTTTCTACTCTACACCTACACCCTCCTCCCCCACTCTGTTTTCCTACCTCCTTCTCTCTTTCTTTGCTTAGACTTACTTCACTTTCCCTCTTCAATCTTGGTCTACCCTCTCATGTTATACTCTTTTCTCCCTCCTCTGTTTGACTGTGTTGTTTCTGTGGTCCTAAAAGAAGATGTGACGAAGCTACTGAATGATTTCTTCTTTCTCCTTTTGTCAAATACTCACACAGTAACTATTGTTGTATTTCATATGAGCGAAAAATGTGTTGCGCAGCCGTATAAGCGCCTGATAACTCAGACCCAGCGCATCTAGCTTCAGTATGGGAGAGAGTTGCTATGTTTGAAGTCTTTCTGGAAAAAAAATGGCAGGGGAATGGACCAAAAAAAAAGCAGAAAATAGAGAAGAAGGAGGTGAGAAGAAGAAAAGGAAAAGACAGGAGCAAAGTGAAGGATAGAAGAAAGGAATTCCTGGCACAGAAGGTTAGGACGCTCTTTCTACTGACAGGCCCTTGCATCCTGACGTGAGATCTGAAGGATTCATTTCAGTTCGAACACTTTCTTTTTTCTTTTCCACTTCTGATAGTCAAGGTCCAGTTTTCGCCCCCATACAGAGGATGGAAATGGCGAGCACTCCACACTGTTTTAGCTTTGATAGACAGCTGAGACTTTGGCTCTTCCAAATCTTGGCCGTCTTTGCCATTGACCAGAGAAGCAGCCAGTCAGTGTAGGGAGAGGTCATGAACGCGGGGCCGCAGCTGCCCCTCTTGCTGTTGTAAATAGCAGGATGATGGATTGGTTTCAGCACATCTCACAGCTCTGTTACCAAGACTGTCCTGAGGGGAAACTTTTAGGGAGGCAGACAAAAGGGGCAGACAGAAAAAGAGCCGGACAGAGAACATGAAAGAATGGACTGACCTTGACATGGGGGCGCTACGGCAACATAAAAAAAAGCTGAAGACAGACCAGCCTGGAGAAAACTGTCTACCAACAGAGCCTTTGTGTTTCCCCAACGGTCAGTTAGGTCAAGGGTTTGTTGTTCTTGATGATGATGATGATGATGATGATGATGATGATGATGATGATGATGATGATGATGATGATGACGACGATGATGACGACGATGACGACGACGACGACGACGACGATGACGACGACGACGACGACGACGACGACGGTGACGACGACGACGACGACGGCGACGATGATCATGATCATGATGACGACGACGACGATGATGATAATGATGACAACCTTTCTCCTGTCCCTTTCATACCATCATCTTCTCTCTAACCTCATACTCCCTTCTCCTGGAAAAATCTGATCTCTTTCTTCTGTATGACACCACTCTCTTTTATCATTCCTTAGATTTTCAATATACTGATCTTCAACGTTTCACACCTCCCTCTACTTCCTTCATTCCACCCGATCCCTTTTTTCCATCTACATCCTTTAGAGCCCCTGTCTCTGTCTAACCTTATTATATCCACTTTTTCCTCTCTTCTTTTCTTTTTCTCCTCAATTTCTTTCTTTCTTCATTTACCGTCCTGTTCACTGTGCCGTGTCACTTTCCATTTGCAGCTTCTTATATCTTTCCTGAAAGCCGGACGTTATAGTTGAGTGGTTAATACCTAATTC
>CM060327.1:13401162-13403662 GCA_030674155.1 Stramonita haemastoma | reverse complement strand
CTTGCTCCCCTATAACCGCCTAGGTTATGAGACACCTTTACTTTTTTTTATAGTTTGTTCGGTAAATGGCGTGCTGTGGTGCTATTGACATTGCTTCTTTCTTTTGTCTTCTTCAACTTTTTTCCATTCTTCCGCCAGGTTTTCAACGTTCCTGGTTCTAAAAGTTTACACAAAGTTCAAACCCCTCATATTCTATCCGTGCTCTCATTTCTGACCTTCACGTGTGTCTTCCTTGTTGCTAAACTCGCCACATACACTTCAGAGGGAAAAGTGGAAGTATCAGTCTCAAAGCCGTTGTTAATGACAGTCTTTGTGTGTCAAAAGATGAGGACAGTAAAGTTTGACTGAAGGTGGTCTTGAACACAGTCAAGTTGCCAGTCTCTCTTTGGTTTGGACTGTTTCCTTTGCTTTTCCTACTTTCCGTCATTTCTATATTCGTCCCCTTTTCCAAAGTTTCCCATTGAATCAATTGAAAAGTTTGACACATTAAACCAGATGTCATTGTCATTTACTGATACATCGTTGTCTCTTATTCTATTTTTACATTGTAAATTTATGGCTTGTTTATATGTTTTGTTTAGCTTTACTCGTAGTGTTTGAGAGTTAAAGTACCCTTACTTCCACTCAAACGAGCACTCATGGTCTCTTGGACGGAACATAATCTGACATCAAACCTAAAAGCACGATTCAGACACATGAAATGGAAAGTAAATTGGGAATTTTAAGAAGATTGAAACAATTCCAAACTTAGGACTTACAAGTAGATTTAAACAACTCCAAACTTGGATGTACAAGTAGATTTAAACAATTACACAAACTTTGACCAACCTTGTTTGGGGGTTAACCCTGCATAGATGGCGTCCTATCCAGGATGGTCTATGACTCTCAGTCGTCTTAACCCCCACAGAAACCGGGCTGATAAGCACGGCGTGCAGAGTCATAGGCTCGGGACAGACTTTAACTTAAACTTTGACAAGTAGATTTAAACAAATTCAAAATTCAACATTACAAGTAGATTTTAGGCAATGAGAGGTGTTCTTTCTGCAAACAGAATTTGCACACTCTAGGACACATGTTTCGATATAAGGAGATTCCTTCATTTTTAAATCTCTTACAGATACCTCATACCCAGAGCAAGTTTTGGAAAGAGGCGTGAAAGTATTATTAACACTATTTCCCACCTCAGTCTTTCAACTCGTCAAAATAAGCTTTGGAAAACAAACTGATTTCTAGGTGAATTAAATATTATAATTTTAAAATACATTTTTTGAAGGGGAAAGGTATTTTTTGCATTGTGCAAAAACCTCTAGTATAAATTTTAAAATGTCGAGAGGAACATCATCTGTTTATCTAAAAGATTCGTTGAGGTTAGAAACTGTGTCTTCTCTTTTGGAAAAAAAAAATGGATGCAAGAAAATCAACAAAGATGGGAGGAGAAAAAAAAATGCCATCCTTTCAGAAAGTTTCAACATTCTGGCTGTTTAAAAGTTCAAGAAAAGTTCAAAGACACTCCTGCCCTTAACATCCCCCCCCCCACACACACACACCCTAACCTTCAGCTACATCTTACTGCCTCTCTACAGTAACAGAGTGTACTCAGTGAAGGATAACAAAAGTAATGAGTCTCTAGACAGGGGTAATGACTGTCTATGCAAAAGAACAGACAATGAATGTTTGACTGATAGTTTTTCCCAAGTATGGTCAAATGACGAGTATTTTACATTGTGTTTGAAGAATGTTTTTATCCTTGTGACTTGTCTGTTTCCGTCAACATTACTGCTCTACTTGTTTGCTTATTTATTTAAAGATGTAGGTACGTTCATTGATATCTTGAGTTATATTTTGAATAACTTGTGTTTTTTTTTCGTCTTGTTCTCAATGGCTAGTTTAAATAAAAAGATGTTCACCGATATCAATAACATTTTTTAAATATAATAATATATGTTTGCTTATTCGTAACTGTCTCTGTCTTTATATAAAACTGATACCAGCGGTGAGAATAAAAGTGTCTTGCTTTGGTTTAGATTTTTTAAAGACCTATCAATGAGTTAGAGACTGTACGTGCTTTGATTGATAGTTTCAAAAGCAGGACTGGGTTGGCAATCACAGGGTGCGGACTGCCATATCCCAGATACAAAAAGCTGGGGTGAATGGAGTGTCTATTCCTCTTTGTTGTACAACAATTCATCTTTTAATAAAGTTGATAGAATGTCAGTAACTATCTTTATGAAAAAAAAACCTGGGTGATTGAAGTGTCTATTCATCTATGTTGTACAACTGTTCATCTGTTAGGTGAAATTCCGTAGAAATTGAGTGAATATCTTTATTGTTTTCGTTACAGGTAGCCATTCGTGCAAACTTGACTTTTTTCCCACACATACATTAAAGAAAAGACTATGTGCTCTAGTGCCTTACTACTGGGAGACCAAAAGAGATCAGTTTGTACCGTATAGGCATAGTGTAAACCCTTGTTAATTTTGGTTTATACTGTTAATGTCGT
>CM060327.1:13388662-13396162 GCA_030674155.1 Stramonita haemastoma | reverse complement strand
GTAATGGTGAGATCCGTTGAACATGGACAAATTGCACGTTGAGGAATGCAATCTTTTTTTTTCGTAAAAAAAAAAAAGATTCTTGAAGTAAGAAAATGTCTAGACTTCAGTTTTCGTTTTCTAATTTTGTTTCTGTCTGTCTGTCTGTATTTGTATGTTTGTATCTTCCTCTGTGTATGTGTGTGTGTGTGTTTGTGTGTTTGTTGTTGTCTGCTGTCTGTTGTCTGTCTGTCTGTCTGTCTGTCTGTCTGTCTGTCTGTCTGTCTGTCTGTCTGTCTGTCTGTCTGTCGCTGTCTGTCTGTCTGTCTGTCTGTCTGTCTGTCTGTCTGTCTTCTCTCTCTCTCTCTCTCTCCTCTCTCTCTCTCTCTCTCTCTCTCTCTACTCTCTCTCTCTCTCTCTCTCTCTCTCTCTCTCTCTCATCTCAGTCTCACTGTCTCTAAGCCATCAAGGAATAGAGTTTGTACTCCTGTTTGGTAGATAGCAAGCACAGAACTCTTCAGCTCCGACACAATGAATGTTGCACCTCATCCTTCACACGTTAGTCAATATACGTGTTAGAAGACTCGCACAAGCAGTAGAAGGCAATGTATTTTGGCTATCATTATTTTCAAGGATAGCATAAAGCAGGCGCTGCACTTGTGCGACGCGCTCTTCCGGGAAGAGCAGCCCGAATTTCACGCAGAGAAATCTGCTGTGACATAGAGTGGTATGTATAAAATAAAATAAATAAAATCTGAGTGTATTGTATTGGCGATTTAAGGGTCCAGGTTTAAGCCACCACCAAGACCTACCCCCATGGGTTAAAGGGATTTTCCCCCTGAAGTTAACGGGTTCCACTTCCTTCAATGTCCTTCGCATAATACTTTAAACCAACGACCCTGTGCGAATGCACGAAGAACACGTTCCACATATTTTGAGACCCGTTTTGTCTTTCGAAAGAGTATCTGCTGTGACATAGAGTGGTATATATAAAATAAAATAAATAAAATCTGAGTGTATTGTATTGGCGATTTAAGGGTCCAGTTTAAGCCACCACCAAGACCTACCCCCATGGGTTAAAGGGATTTTCCCCCTGAAGTTAACGGGTTCCACTTCCTTCAATGTCCTTCGCATAATACTTTAAACCAACGACCCTGTGCGAATGCACGAAGAACACGTTCCACATAATTTTGAGACCCGTTTTGTCTTTCGAAAGAGTATGATATTCGTGCCAGTAAGAATGAATGACAAAAAAATAGGAAAATAAAACCGCATGCACACTGGTGTTGTGTCTAGACATTATCCCTGGAGTCGTATTGCGGATACCTAAATAGTGGGGGAAAACGGTCGCGAAATAAAAATTTTAAATCCCACGACTAGTAAACCTTTTCGCTTTAGCCGATGAATGAAAAAAAAAGAAAACGTTAGCAAAAAGTTGAAATTACGCCTCTTCTTGAATTTCCACGAGCAAATTAAAGTGTAATCCTCACATGCTTACGCTTTTTCACATACGTAGTATACTTATCTGAGGGAAAAAAAACAAGAAAAGAAAAAAAAAAGAAAACACATATCAACTCCTAGGGACTGCTGACAACACTGCTATCAGACAGTCCATTCTGGTTTTCCTGAAAGGAGAAGAAGAATGGAAAAGAAAGTGAATGGTAAAATTCGTAGTAGAAGGTAGACCAATTCTAAGCCTCTTGAGAAAAGAGTCTAGACGTATTTTTCTGCATACAATTTGTCTCCCTTGATTGAAGTGCCTTGGGTGTGGTTGTATTCTCTCTGGCAGTTTGTCTGTCTGTCTGTCCGTCTGTCTGTTTGTCTGTCTATATGTCTGTCTGTCTATCTGATTGGTAATGGTGTTATCTGTGTGTGGTTGTACCTATCTGTCTGGCTGGCTGTGTGTCTGTCCAGCTGACTGATTGACTAACTTTCTGATCTTTTGCATTTCTGTCTGTTTCGCTGTATTCATCCTTCTGTATCTCTTTCTTTCTTTCTGTTTCTACCTATCTGTCTGTCTGTCCGTCTGTCTGTCTGTCTGTCTGTCTGTATGTCAGTCAGTCAGTCAGTCAGTCAGTCAGTCAGTCAGTCAGTCAGTCAGCCTGTCTATCTATCTATCTATCTATCTATCTATCTATCTATCTATCTATCTATCTATCTATCTATCTATCTATCCATCTATCCATCTATCCATCTATCTATCTATCTATCTATCTATCTATTCATCTATCCATCCATCCATCCATTTATTTATCTCTCTGTCTATCTATCTATCTATCTATCTATCTATCTATCTATCTATCTATCTATCTATCTATCTATCTATCTATCTACTATCTATTTATCTATCTATCTATCTCTCTCTATCTCTCTCTATCTATCTGTCTATCTATCTATCTATCTATCTATCTATCTATCTATCTATCTATCTATCTATCTATCTATCTATCTATCCATCTATCCATCTATCCATCTATCCATCTATCCACCCATCCGTCAATCTAGTAAGTTCTGTTTTAATATCAATGAATTACAAACCTGACTACATCATTTTCCTTTTCACCCGGTCACAGACAAATTAACCTGTCAAAACTTCCATCTACTCAACATCATATTGGTTTTCTACATACAAGTATCCAGATTAGCTCTCGCAGGCCGATATGTATGAACGCTATTCCAGCATAGTTGGATAATAGCAATTCTTGCTCACACCTCAAGAAACAAGTAAAAGCTTTCTGCTTAGAGCGTTGCGTTTATGACCTGATGGCCCGGGTCGAGTCCCCACAGAAGCATCCGTTTTAAGGGATTTTCCCCTGGAGTTAACATCAATGCTGACTCCACTCCCCCCATAGTCCTTTGTATGAAACTATAAACCGAGGCCCGTGGTCAAATGCACTCAGAACATTTTACACACGCACTAAAACCCTGTTCCACATTTTGGAGAGTATGTCATTTAGGCTGGTAGAAACGGATGACAATTTTTATACATTAAAAAACAATGCATGCATACAGGACACCATCCCTGATGAAGAAATACGGCTAGCGGTAATGATGGATATAAACGGTTGCGCACACAAAATCTCGCAATTGGTTAACCTCAGAGCTCTAGTCGGGGCCCGAAAAAAACTATATACAGAAAATTCAAAACAATCTTATTCTACAGACCAAAATTTGTGTTAGTTTGCGGTCTGTTTACATTGTATCTCCAACACCTCCCCCCAAAAAAGAAATTAAAAATATACCTGGGTCCCTTTTTTGCAATCCCTTCACATCCACCAAAGGACCCTAGTGAAGAAGAATCTCATCACTGTTGAGGGACACACATCAACACCGCTATCAATCAGTCTTCCAGCCACACTCCTATCTGTCTTTTGATCTTGAAGTCCCGGAGGAAAGACAAGTAAACATCACACAAAGACTTATGGAACACAAACCAATGATATAAAGGCTACAGGAAATGGAGAAGAGATACTTCCGCCAACTTCTTCATATATCATAATTATACAGATCACATAACTGACAAAGAAGTGAAAACCAGAATAGAAAACGCCATCGGGCCAAGATCTCCTGACTTACGTAAAAAGACACAAACTGAAGTAATACTTGAACATCAAGACTGGCCAAGGCCATCCTTCAAGGAACAGTAAATGGAGAGAGACGAAGAAACAGATACAGAAAACAATGGTAAAACAACACCAAAGAGCGGAGTGGCCTTGAGTAGAATGATGTCCTACAGAAAGCTGAGAATAGCCAGGAGTAGAGAAAGCTTGTTGAAATACCTTTAGTGATGCCCGTAAGGTCTAAAAGACTAGAGGATATGTGAATATAAAGATTTAAACTATAACTTGAAGTGTTTGATCAATTTCGGAGGTTCTTGAGAAAACAGAATGTCTGGACAATTGTATTTTTTGTATATCAAACCGTCTTTGAGTCTTTGTTCCTGAGTTTTTGTCCCTGTTTATCTATCTTTGTCTCTCTCTGTCTCTCTTTTCTCGGTCTGTCTTACTTTTGTCTTTGCTTCTGCCTCTGTCACTGTCTTTCGGTTCGTCTGCCTGCCCCCCTGCCTGACAATGTGCTATATTATTATATGCACTTCAAAAGATGTCTGACAATTTCAATCTCCATTCCTACCTTTTGGTCTACGAGCTTTACACTTGTTGCATTAAACTGCCTCCACAGCTACTTTTCCACAACCCTCACCCCATCCTGATCTATGACTCAATAAGTACGGAGCACACGACCGTGCAGAGAAGTCCTGATCCTTGAAGGTAAAGGTGTTCCATAACCTATGCTGTTATTGGGAAGCGAGGCATCAGAGACCTCAAATTCTCTAGGGTCCAGCACATTGAGAGCAGGATTCTTCTCCTCTCCCTCGCTGCTTTACCCTCCCTGACCCTAAAGAGGGCATGTACCCATTTACAGCTGGGTGAACTGGGGGACTGTAGTGAAGCCAAGGCACGCAAGAAGTCACCTATCCATTTGGTAGCCACTCTCAACGCTGCTTAACCTTAGCTTGGAAAAAGGGAGTGCTCTGACCACTGAGTTAACATGTCCTCGATCCCTGAAGGAAAACTGTTAATGAGGTGTCTGTCTGTCTGTCTGTCTGTCTGTCTGTCTGTCTGTCTGTCTGTCAGGCATCTTGACTCTACTGTTCTGGAAAACAGAGGAAGGACGGATCAATCGAAAGAGTTCTGGAGCTGATGACAGCTCTCTGAGGGATACTACCTATTCTTAAGAATCTTGATGTAAAAAGCTATGTCTTGATTTTTTGCGTTTTCTTTTCTTAACCTGTTGGTATGCTTGGAGGCTGATGGCCTGGTTCTTTATCTGGCTAACTATCTCTGTCTCTGTCTCTATCTGTGTCTTCATCTCTTGACAGCCTACACAAAATCTCACTACTGGTGAACCTCGGAGCTCTAGCCAAGAAAGAAACAAGCCAAACATCTACGCAAAAACATTTTCTACCAAACTAATATCCAATTTCCATAAGCTGAAGAATGTTGACAGCAAGTTTACATTACTCCTTTCTGTATATTTCTCAACGTATTATTTCTATTGTCCATAAGCCGAAAAATGTTGACAGCAAGTTTAAATTCCTCCTTTCTCTGTATTTCTCAACCAGTTTAAACTGTGTTTCTCCATGCTTCCCACCTCTGTACAATACACTGTGCTTCCAAGCAAAGAAGACAAAAAGCATATCACTTTACTGGCGCTGTTGTGGACAGTGTCTTCTCTCAGATTTTCTTTTCTAGAAATCTGGAGAAAAAAAAAGAGAAAAGAATGAAATACTTAATGGTGGAACTGGTAGATCGGAGACCAATCTTAAGTCTCTTGAGATGAAAAGAGTCTAGACTTATTTTTCTACATTCAGTTTGTTTTCGCCTGTGGTGCTATTTCTTTTGCGTGTGTGATTGGTTGGTCGTTAGTGTTGGTTGGTGGTTGGGTGGGTGGGTGGTTGGCTGGTTGCTTGGTTGCATGCTTGCTTGGTTGGCTAGTTGCTTAGTTGGTTGGTTGCCTGGCTGGTTGGTTGTTCGTTCGTTTGTTTGTTTTGTTTGTTTGTTTGAGAAAGAGACAAGGAGGAGGAGACAAAGATGTTTGAAAAAAAATCAAAGGAGACGAGAGCAGATAGAAATGTAATTCTTCTTCTTCGTCGAACGCTCAAACAGAAACTTTTGTCTGTTATATGAGCAAAACAAAATATTGCGATGCCGTTAAGCACTTGACAAGTTATACATCCGACGTCGGTGTGGAAGAGAGAGGGAAAGAATCTTGATGAAAACAGCGATTGGGTCTCTGCCCACAAGGTCTTTAGACATGTATACCAGATTCCCACAGTGCCCTGTATAGCTTGACAGATATAGACTAGATTCTATTTGCTGCTTCTGGCTAGGCATAATGGAGGAGAAAACTTATCGGTGTTGATTGTCTATATCAATTGTTCTCTAGGCTAATATTTATGGAGAGGAGTGCTGAGACCTTGGGGTCTTGAAGCTATTTTGAAACCTTTATGTCAACAATGCTCCGTCCTTTCGTAATTTTCTGAAGTTTTCTTTTTTTTCTTTTTTGTTGTTTTATAATCGATCCTCTGTAGAGCTCCGAGGTTCCCTAATGGTGTTTTTTTTGTTGTGTGTATGCGACCGTTTTTGTTTACCATTAAGGTAGCTGCATTTCGACTTCGGGTATCCATTTGTGTTTACCATTGTAGTTCTATCTCTTTCCTCAGTCCTTTTTTCATCTTCTGCTTCCGTCATTGTGATTCTGTCTCTATCGTCTGTCGTTTCTTCATTTTCTGCTTTAATCATTAAGCTTGCCCTATCCTCTGTCCTTTTCTCATCTTCTGTTTCAATCATTATTTTTCTGTTTCCACTCTCTGTTGGTTGTTTCTTATAATTTTCTTTTCAATATTGTGGATCTGTCTCTACCTCTGTCCGCTCTTCATCTTCCGTTCCATTCATTGTGGTTGTGGCTCTAAAATACTTCCTTTCTTCATTATATGTGTACTTCATCTTTATTCAAAACGTTAGCTTTAATCCCACAGAAATAATGGAAGCTCTTTTAATATAAAAAACTTTCCCGAAGTTGGAATGTGGCTACCTTCATGGTGGAGAAAATCAGGTGCATACGCAAAATCTCACCATTGGTGAACCTGGAAAGCCTAGCCGAGGAACGACAAAAGTATAAGTAGTAGCCTTACCTTCTTTGTGTTTTTTGCTTGAAATGTCCTCAGGTCTGTTATCTTCTTTCTATTTGTTCTCTTTTTAATATTGCCTTTCTCTCTCTCTCGTTTTTTTTCTCCTCGTTAATCATTTTTCAGTCTTCGTTAAAAATAGTCGCGTGATTCTGTTTGCAAAATTAATAGTGCATGGGTTCCTTTAGGGAATATTTAGATCCATTGCAAAATGTTCCCTCTCACTATGTGTGTGTGTGTGTGTGTGTGTGTGTGTGTGTGTGTGTGTGGTGTGTGTGTGTGTGTGTGTGTGTGTATGAAATATGTGTGTGTATGTGTGTTTATGTGTATGTTTGCACGCATGTGCGTGTGCGTGTGTGTATGTAAAGTAAAATCCTTATCACAAAAGAGAACCAATGTTTTGTTAAAACGAAATAACCCACCTACTAGACTAGAACTGTTTTTGCTTTGATTCCAAAGTGAAGTGTGTAGAGAGCAGAAGTGTGCTACAGACAGCATCAGTGAAGACAGACAATCCGCAGGTGATGTCCTGTGTTCTGTTGCTGCTGATGACTGGCCAGACCATAGTTTGACTATCTTAGGAAATAAGAGGGAAGGGGGGAGATAGAGGAGAGAGAGAGGTGGGGGGGAGAGAGAGGGTGTGGTGAGAGAGAGAGAGAGGAGGGAGGGAGAGGGAGTAGAGAGAGAGAGAGGAGCGAGGGAGAGAGAGAAGAGAGAGAGAGGAGAGGAAGAGATGAGAGAGAAGAGAAGAGAGAGTAGAAGAGAAGAGAGAGAGAGTGAGAGAGAAGAAGTGGAAGAGAGAGATAGGAAGAAGAGAGAGCAGTGAGAATGAG
>CM060327.1:13373662-13378662 GCA_030674155.1 Stramonita haemastoma | reverse complement strand
GTTTTCCCCCGTTGTTATTTTCGAGGTTATTTGTGGTTTGTTTTTTTTTTGTCTGTGTGCTTAGCTTTGCATAGTTTTTGTTTTTGATAATGAAATTCGGTGGTATGTCAGTTTTGTTGAAGATCCTACGATATCACCAAAGTATAATATTCCTAAAGTAACGTGATTTTGAGAAAGAAATGTTTTGTTTACAACCATACTCATTTTTGTATTATCTATCCTTCTTTTTTTTTTTCTTTTTAACCGTATTCTTTACGTCGTCTTTTCCTTCTTACCCGTCTTTTTATATGGTATATCTTGTGTCTCATTTCACTACAAATGATTTCATTAAAATTTTAAAAATATCTTTTAGTTTTGTTTTATTCATTTCTACTCTTACTTTAGCAGACGGTTTCTCTTTTCACTTTGCCACATAGACAAGTAAACCAAACTGATCTGAATATTGACGTCGGGATGTTATGAATAGGGGAGTACAGAGAAGCAAATTACTTATTGATTCGAACGGAAAGACCCCAGACTTTAAGAATGTAGAAATTATTCCAGACTTTTCAAAGGTTAACATGGAAAAGCCTTTCAGCAGAATAATTATGCTTGGACATTGCTGTACCAGCTCGCAGGGAATTAATTAATTTTTCATTTATTTATTCTTATATTTCGAGAATAATGGAATAAGCACTCACGTGCTTTTTTTTTACATACAGGCCCCGTGTGTATACAGTTTTGTTAATTTTGTCAACCATTCCCACTGGCACACAATGGCCTACTCTTCCGTAAAACGGAAAGGGTTTTAACGTGTGAGCAAGGGTTCGGCGTGTATTCGCACACGGGACCTGGTTTATAGTCTCATCCGGACTTTTCCGGGGAGGGTGGAGTGGAGTCAGCACTTATGTTAACTCAGAGAAATCCTTTTCAACGAGAATCGAACCCGGGTTAGCGGATCACGAGCGCATCCCTCTAACCACAAGACTATTCCGTAACCAAGACAAGACTCTGAATGGGAAGAAGCTTCGGAACCAGTTTTTTTTTTTCTAAACATATATATTCCAATACAAATATAATTCGATTTATAGGATGCCTTGATCTTGTCATATTCGCTGGTTTGCATTTGTAGAAAGGAGGCTGCAGTGTGGATGAATTTGAATAACTTCTATCATTAAAAAAGACAAAATCAACCTAACAACAAAAATAGACAAACATGTTTATGTATGATAAAGGGAAACAAAACAAAAACAGAATTTGAATAAGGAAAACAAGAGCCAAGAAGATAAAGATTTAGATAAAGTAGACAAAGAACACAAAGTTACATAACTCATAATGGTAAAAGATTCTGTCTGTCTGTCTGTCTGTCTGTCTGTCTGTCTGTCTGTCTGTCTCTGTCTGTCTGTCTGTCTGTCTGTCTGTCTGTCTGTCTGTCTGTCTGTCTGTCTGCCTCTCTCTCTCTCTCTCTCCTCTCTCTCTCTCTCCTCTCTCTCTCTCTCTCTCTCTCTCTCTCTCTCTCTCTCTCTCTCTCTCTCTCCTCTCTCTCTCTCTCTCTCTCTCTCTACATGAACAAAAATGCGATAAACGGCCGTTAAGCTCCTGACAAGACAGTGTATCCATCTTCGGCAAAGGAGAGAATTGCCATCTTTAAGTCTTTCTGGAGACACAACACGGAAGAATAGACCAAGAATGCAAAAATTTAGACAAGAAGGATGTAACAGAAGAAAACAATACACAAGGTGGAAGAGGGATTGAAAAAGAAAACGTATCTCACATACTTTCCTGAAGGTGAAAGGAGATGTTATTAACACAAACAGGCCCTCAGCATTCCCACAAGGCAAATTGTTTTTTTTCGTATCTGCGCGCACAAGTGTGCACATATCTGTACATACCCAAGGGATGAGACTAGAAACTGAGGTCCTGTATTCAAACATACGCAGAACACTTTACACGTTAAATCCTGTTTCGCTTCACAGAATTGTAGGCCATCTGTGCCAGTGGGAAAAGAGAATTACAAAATTTGCATACATGCAGGGACTGTATGTAAAATATCAATGAGGGCTTATTTTTTTATTCTCGAAATAAACGAATACATTTTTAAACAATCTACATGGGTGTGTATGTGTGGTGTGTGTGTGTGTGTGTGTGTGTGTGTGTGTGTGTGTGTGTGTGTGTGTGTGTGTGTGTGTGTGTGTGTGTGTGTGTGTGTGTGTGTGTGTGTGTGTGTGTGTGTGTGTAAACCTTGTGTATGCTACTGATCGTTGCCTGACAACAATTACTTGCCAACTGGCAATTTGCTTTATTCTTATGCTCTACATTTTTTTTTTGGAAGGATTATCATCTCACTGTTTGTGTCCTTATTCATTGTGTGCTTGTTTTCGTTGTTTGTTTGTTCGATTGTATTGCTGGTTTATTTGCTTGATGTGATGGTGTGATGGTTCTTGATCATATGTAATGGATTTGTACAGTCAGGTTTCATAAACCGAGGCCCCGTGTGCGAACGCATGCAGAACATCTTGCGCACATGTTAAATTCTGTTCTGCTTTTCGTAAAAGAAGTTATCATGTGCAGGGGAACAGATGACACGATTTACAAAAAATAACTGCATACACACGGGGACTGGATGTAAAAAGGCACATGAGTGCTTATTCCATTATCCTCGATATAAAGAATTAAAAAAAAAAAGGTAGTTTGCGAAAACATCAGCATTTATCATGGATGTCTCTCCAGCATCCTTCCACATGCATACAGAGACAAATTATAATTGATATCTGTTTTGTCTTCCGCTTTGACGAACGCCCAGATAACAACTATTGCTGTCTGTCGTATAAGCGAGAAGAAGAAGAAGAAAGGACACGTGATAAACATAGCTAGTATCTGTTTTAATTTTTAGACACACCTTACAACCAGCGTTGGTGCAAGTCATTGTCTTTTGTTGACAATTGATGTTTACCTACACGAAATGATTGAATATTAGCTGTCTGCTTTTACCCAGACTTTGCTTTGCGAAGTATACCCTATGTTTGTCCATCTTTTTCTTTGTCTCTCTGTATGTTTCTCTGTCTGTCCGTCTCTCAATGTTTACAAATATCTCAACTGCCTGCCTGTTTTCTTGCCTGCCTGCCTGCCTGCCTACCTGTCTCTCTGTCTCTGTCTCTGTCTGTCTGTATGTCTCTGTCTGTCTGTCTGTCTGTCTGTCTGTCTGTCCGTCTGTCTGTCTGTCTGTCTGTCTGTCTGTCTGTCTTCGTCTGTCTCTCTGTCTGTCTCTCTCTCTCTCTCTCTCTCTCTCTTCTCTCTCTCTCTCTCTCTCTCTCTCTCTCTCTCTCTCTCTCTCTCTCTCTCTCCTCTCTCTCTCTCTCTCTCTCTCTCTCCTCTCTCTCTCTCTCTCTCTCTTCTCTCTCTCTCCATTGATACTTGAAGACGACGAAGAAGAAATACAGCTTTCAAAATCACAGATAAACAAACTCAAGTTCCATTCACGTTCTTTTTATTTCCTGTCATCCCTTAAGGGATATATGGAGAATATATTTTACAACAAAAAAGTCAAGAAATAAAATCATATCTGAACAACTTAGTTAACATGCTCCATTCAATCACAAAATCAATATTTTCAGCCCAATATTATAAGGAAAAAAAAGGGGAAAATAAAAACTTGTCAGTTTATATGGTTCATATTCTGTATTGTGCTTACATATTTTTTCTGATAATGCTAATCGTTTTGAAAATATTGAGCACAGTTTTATTGTTTGTTGAAGACAAGAGGTGTTCATATTTCAAAGTATTTGCATGTTCTGCGTAATATTTCGATAACCTTTTTTGTTTCTCATTTCATTCAAATTGGACGCACAAAAAAGCAATAAATCACTACCGTCCCAGTTTAAGCGCTATCTTTTACCACTAGACCACATCTACCATGGTCTTGTTCTTGTTCTTGTTCTTGTTGTTCTTGTTCTTGTTGTTCTTGTTCTTGTTGTTCTTGTTCTTGTTTTTCTTGTTCTTGTTCTTCTTCTTATTGTTCTTCTTCTTCTTCTCTTCTTCTTCTTTTCTTCTTCTTCTTTTCTTCTTCTTCTTCTTCTTCTTCTTCTCTTCTTCTTCTTCTTCTTTAATACTTATAAAAGTATAAATATTAAACAGCATTATACAACTGACGGCAAAAACAACAAAATACGTAAGAAAAAGGGGTGGGGTGGTGATTTAAAACTAATAAGTTCAGTTATTTTGACTTATAAATTTCGATAAACAACACACACACACATACACACAACACACACACACACACACACACACACACACACACACACACACACACACACACACACACACACACACACACACACACGCAACGCACACACGCACACACACATACACACACATGCACATCACACACACACACAACACACACACACACACACAAAACACACACACAGGCACACACACAAACACACACACACGCACACACACACACATACACAACACACACACACACACACACACACACACACACACACACACACACACACACCACACACACCACCTACGCAATGAAATGACATGCGGGTTTCGCGACAGCTCAGTGGGGGGACGATGCGGCGTGAAGCGAAATTGTCCGAGAGTTGCCGAGTGTGACACGAGACACCGCCACGAGGCGAAACGAAGCCAGCCAAGTTTTGCCGATGACAGAAACGGCCACGAAACTCGGGCTTGGATTTGCGACGCCAACATTTCGGAAAAGAAGGCCGAAGCAGGCCTCTTTATCCGAATCCTGCAAGTTCTTCTCGTCTGCTTATTTTGTGGTGGGTGCTCGATAGTGGATTGCGAAATCGGCTTCGATCTTCTTGTTTGGTTTCAAAACCCGGAGTATTTTTTTTCTCTTCCAATTCTTCGAGTTTGGGACTTGCTAGTTGCAGACGACACTTAAGATTTGGGTTGTGTGGTGCAATTTTCCCTCCCCTTCGTTTTATCATGAGAGTATGGGACACTACGATTGAGACACGTGAGTTTTGTTATTGTTTTGTTACTGT
>CM060327.1:13366162-13368662 GCA_030674155.1 Stramonita haemastoma | reverse complement strand
GGCACACACTCGCTTGCTGGTGCGCGCACACACATACACACACATACACACACGCACTCACGCACGCACACAAACACGCCCACACAAACGCACACAAACACACGCGCGTGCACATACACACATACACACACGCGCGCGCACACACACACACACACACAACACACACCTTACATGCGCGCATACGAAGCAGAAAAAAAACTGTACTCAGTACATAAATTTCTTCTTTATCTTCTCTTCCATCTCTTTTATATAATTGTATATGTTTATCAATCAGTCTGTCTCTGAAACCGTATCTGCAGGTCAATTAGTGAACACACACACACACACACACACACACACACACACACACACACACACACACACACACACACACACACACACACACACACAACACACACACACACACACACACCCACACACAACACACACACACACACCACACACTCCTCTCTCTCTCTCTCCTCCCTCTCTCTCTCTCTCTCTCCTCTCTCTCCTCTCATCTCTCTCTCTCTCTCTCCTCTCTCTCTCTCTCTCTCTCTCTCTCTCTCTCTCTCTCTCTCTCTCTCTCTCTCTCTCTCTCTCTCTCTCTCTCTCTCTCTCTGTCTGTTGTCTGTTGTGTTTGTTTTTCTTTTGTCTGTGTCTATTATCTGTGTCTATGTCTGTGTCTATGTCTGTGTGTCTGTGTGTCTGTGTGTTGGGGTTGGGAAGTGGGAGTGGGCGTGATATTTATGGGGGGAAGACATAATGATATAATGATAGAGATCTAGTACATCTACGTTTACAGTACTGTTTCAATTACACAGATAGAAGATACTAGCACAAGTGCATCCTTCTTTTTCTGGCTTTTTAAGCTTGATTTCTCGTAGTGGGCCTACATTCCATGAGTATTAGGAGCTTCAGCCAACACAGTAAACCATTACAATGTATCATGATATAAACTGCTGTTGAGCAGCAGTTGCACAGTAATGGGAAGTCAGATTATTGGAAACTGGTTGAGAATTTAACAATAAACAAGAAAAGTACAAGATTTCATATAAGGTGTGGATATTGTTGAATGAAAGGGGGAAAGGGAAAGAAAGGAAACAAAAAATGCATTCAGTGCAACTGTTTGCAAAGCATGGTTATGTCTTCTTCTTCTTCTCTTCTCTTCTCTTCTTCTTCTTCTTTCTTCTTCTTCTTCTTCTTCTTCTTCTTCTTCTTCTTCTTCTTCTTCTTCTTCTTCTTCTTCTTCTTCTTCTTCTTCTTCTTCTCTTCCTCCTCTTCTCCTCCTCTCTCCTCTCCTCCTCTCTCCTCTCCTCCTCCTCTCTTCTTTCTCACTCTGTCTATCAACTTACTGATCTACACGGCCTTTTTGCCATAGGGGTTTTGGTTTCGTAGTTTCGATTAGTTTTCTCTTCTTTTTCTTACTTTTTCTTGGTCTTCTTTGTTTTTGTTGTTGTGGTTGTTAAGGATGTATTGACATCAGGAGAGGGTGTAGTAGTCTGGGAGAGAATCAGAAAACAAAAGTAGTAAGAGGATTAGTCGTATTGGAAGCTGTAGCAGTAACAGCAGAAGTTGGGTGTATGTATAGTAATGTAGTAGCAGGCAGCAGCAGCACAGCAGCAGCAAGCTTGCAGGCAGTCAGCAGCAGCTAGTAGTTGTAGTTGTAGTAGTAAGTAGTAGAGTAGTAGTAGTAGTAGTAGTAGTAGTAGTAGTAGTAGTAGTACAGCAGCTAGCAAAGTAGCAGCAGCAGCACAGTAGCAGTAGTCGTAGTATTGTTATTGTAGTTATATGTAATGGAAATTTTTTTTAGCTTCTTCAAATCAGCTGCAGCTATTTTTTGTAATTTTCCTAAACAATAATGTGAAGGCATCACTTTAGTCTTTCATTCAGTCCTTTGGAATGAGACACAGAGAACGATTTGTCAATAACTGTCGTGCTTCTTGCTTGAAACAAAACAGCATTTTTTGCGCTTTGAATCTGGATTTTAAAAAAAAAAAAATGCTCCTTGTTTGATTTCTTATGGTTTCTGTTGGAATATTTAATGATGATCATAATAATATATTATACTTGTATAATTTGCATCAATTACAAATGCAACTCTCACCACTAACACACGATCTAGACATAGGAACAGGTAAAAGGTAAAGGTATCATAACCTATGTGGTCGTAGGGGAGCGACGCATCAAAAACCCTCACTTCTCCAAGGGCCAGCATATCGAGGGCGGGGCACAACTCTTCACCTTCGCTGCTTGATCTTCCTGGCCTTAAAAAAAGCAGTACCTCTTTACAGCTGAGAGGAAAATCAACATAAAACTATTTGGCTGATAAGTTTGCCTATTCATCAAGCGCCTGTGATCTTATGTTGACATAGCCGCTCCGTCCTCAGCCGTCATAAGAAAATAAAACCTCTCATCTGCTCACTTTCCCCTACCTGTTTCGCTCCTTGAAAGCTCCACTATAGATTTCTGAAGACCTTAGTGTGTTTGCTAGTCCCCCCCCCCCCACCGTACAGGTGTT
>CM060327.1:13356162-13358662 GCA_030674155.1 Stramonita haemastoma | reverse complement strand
CACACACACACACACACACACACACACACACACACACACACACACACACACACACACAACACATACAACAACACACACTCACGCTCCTATTACATCTGCAAACAAACGGGTCTTTGCTCTCTCTCTTCTCTGTCTTCTCTTTCTTCTTCTTCTCTCTTCTCTCTCTCCTCTCTCTCTCCTCTCTCTTCTCTCTCTCTCCTCTCTCTTCTCTCCTCTCTCTCTCTCTCTCTCTCTCCCCTCCTCTCCCTCCTCTCTCCTCCCTCCCTCTCCCTCCTTCCCTCCTAATTACACACAATCGTCAATCTCCCAATGTCCCGTTGGATACAAAGCAGCTATAGGTATAGAAAGAGGTAGACAGAGTAAGGCGGGGGGTGTTTGGACAGTCCCCTTGCCGACTTTCACACCCACACACTGTTGACTGATCCGCCTAAGTGTGAGCGAGGCCGCTTCTTCTTTATGTTGTGCTTTAAGTCCTTCCTCCCTAAATCTGCCTGGAGTCTCTGTAACGCCGCAATAAATTAGTACTACCGTGTCTTACCTTACTGATAGGAAACTGGTTGATGTTATCTCTGTGTGTGTCGGTACACTAGAGGTTGATACATGGGTAAGAACCTACTGACCAAACGATTGGAGGTTTTGAAATGTCTTTAAATGCTTTTTTGTAAGTGAGCGTGAGTAAACTAGTGAGTTAATGAGTGAGTTAGCGCGCGCGCGCGCGCGTGTGTGTGTCTGTATGTATGTATATATATAATGTAATAGCTACGTATATATATATATATATATATATATGTTTGTGTGTGTGTGTGTGTGTGTTGTGGTGTGTGTGTGTGTGTGTGTGTGTGTTGTGTTGTGGTGGTGTGTGTGTTGTGTGTGTCTGTGTGTGTGTGGGGAAAGAGAGAGAGAAAGAGGGAATGAGAAATCGTTATTTGCATTGAAACAATTATTTGAAATATCGAGCAGCCTTTTGAAACCTTAGACCTTAGTTTGATCCAAGTTCGTCCTGATTTATACTATTGGCAATACAATTTGTCAGTGGTGTTAGTCATTAATGATCATTGTTTCGAAGTGTATAGGAATACGGAGAACAATTTTTTTAATGCAAGACTGTGAGGAAAAATGATAAAGTATACGCTTAATGGAGTTATATTTTTTGATAGCATTTTCAAAATATTGAATAAATTGCATGGAAACATTGTATCTTTTGCCTTAGAGTTTTACGTGAACATTGCTTTTAAACTTAGCTTCAAACTGAAGTATGTATTCACAGTAATTAACATCTGATAGGCAGATTTTGTGTAGTCTTCCCTGGGGGGAGCTCCCACAAATTTCACGAGGGAAATCTGCTGTGACTTAAAGTGGTGTAAAAGGCAAAAATAAATCCATTGTTGTATGGAAATAGCACACGGACTCAATCATTACATTTGATATATAGTTACAGTTAGAGTCTCATTCCAATTATAAAGCCCTTGCTGGTACACATACTAAGTTAAATGTTCTAACTTTTTTCGTAATGTTATGCACACATAGTGAAAAAATTTTCAGTGCACAACTGCGCATCCCATACGAAACTGAAATTTTTTTTAAAAAATCCTGGAAATGTTTTTACCTCGGAAATAAGATAGCGCTGGCTGATTAACGGTTACTAGTAGCTCAGTCGAAGCCAATTTAGAGATGCTGAATTTGATCGCTTTTCAATCATCTTGTCAATTTGCTATGGAAATGAGATCAGAGTCACGAAAATGGCTGATTATTGACTGGCCACGGAGCGAATGTGGCATATTTCAGTGGAATATTTCTGGAGAGAATTAAAGCGGATTATAAAAATGTAAGTTAACCGTGAAATGAGAGAGGAATATTACTGTGAACCGTGGAGATGGGATAATATTTGTTAGTGTATTACAAATATTGATTAGGTGAAGTGGTGTGTAACTTGTATCGAAGACTGTTTCGTTTTACATATTTCAGGAAATTAGGTCAGTGAAATGTTAAAGCGAAGTGTTTGTTAAAAGTACCTCCTTTAAATTTACAGACCAATAACAAAACGGGGAGTGTTTCAGTAAAATATTTCAGGGGACGGATTTTAGTGTTGTTTCTTCCTTGTAGATGGTTTTCTTAATGCGGTGTTATTTTCTAGAAGTACTTTGTTCAAAGGCTTTGCTTCAGATCGTCAGTTGCTAGGGTTGTTGTGACTTTTGTGTTTGTTAGCTGTTTTTGTTATAACATATACCAACAAACTGCACAGCAACAACAAGACAATAAAGATAAATTAGACCAATGATCATCAGACAATTACGATATTGAACAACCTATAATAATTGATTGTTAACTTCCCTTAACAAAAACTGCGACATGCACTGAGAATCATTCCAAAGTACTTTTCGGTGCTTCATTTTGTCAGCATGAAAAAAAAATGGTCCTATGACAGCAAGGAGACAGCAGTAAATTATGGATGACGTCAGACCAGGATATTGCCACACTCTACGCTAGCTAGGGGCCGGTA
>CM060327.1:13338662-13351162 GCA_030674155.1 Stramonita haemastoma | reverse complement strand
AACATATGACATTTACAAAACTGCATACACACGGGGACTGGATGTAAAAAAGCACAAGAGTGCTTATCCCATTATCCTCGTAAAAAGAATAATCAAATCAATCTCTCCTCTCCCCCCCCCCCTCTCTCTCCCCTCCCTCCCTCTCTCTCTCTCTTTCTCCTCCTCTCTCTCTCCATTTCCCTCACTCAGCCCCATTCATCTCTCCATCCTATCAACTTAATCACTCGTTATCCTTTCCATCCGTGGTGACAGCTGCATCCCCCCTCCCTCCCTCTCTCTCTCTCTTTCTTCCTCCTCTCTCTCTCCCCAATTTTCCCCCTTACACTTCAGCCCCATTCATCTCTCCATCCCTAATCCAAAGCCATAGTTTAGGAAGTCACCGGGTTATCCTGTTTCTCAAATCGATGGTGACAGCTGCATCTTGCCATACCTTCAGACCTTGTTGACACAATGTCACCGTGTGCGTGCGTGCGTGCGTGCGTGCGTGCGTGCGTGTGTGTGTGTGTGTGTGTGTGTGTGTGTGTGTGTGTGTGTGTGTGTGTGTGTGTGTGTGCTTGTGTGTGTGTGTGTAAGTGTTTATGTGTGTGTATGTGTGTGTAAATGTGTGTGTGTGTGTGTGTGTGTGTGTGTGTGTGTGTGTGTGTGTGTGTGTGTGTGTGTGTGTGTGTGTGTGTGTGTGTGTGTGGAGAACATGCCCTACTTCAAGCGGAATTCAAACCCAAAACCTGTCACTCGTTTTTTTCGTTCTTCAGCTAAAGCACCAAAGTTTTACCAATAAGAACATTTTTGCGTATGCAACTGTTTCCTCTCACCACTGAGACTGCAGCATTCAGACATGAGTGAGCCTGTCGCCTTTAATATGGGTGAGTTACTAGAAGATAAGTGACTCACCAATGTGGTCCTTCAGGGTGTTATATACTTTAATACTGGTCCCTGCTATCCTCCCCCTCTCTCTGTGCTTGCTGGCCCTTGACTCTAAGAGTCAGTCCCAAGACAACTGCAAGTGCAATGAATGGCATGCTCTAGTTAGCAGTGATCTTTCCTATAATGTCTCTGCGATCTTCACTCCGCTGACTGGAAGCCTGTGTCAGTGTATAGTCTCTTAAGATCAAAGCTAAAAGAGCCCCCCCAGTCTGGCATACCTTTGGTGGCCAGTTTCAGCTTGCTGCTGGAGAGCACGCAGCGAGTCATGATTATATCTAGGCTTTGGTCATAATTATACAGAAATGTGGTGTCGAAATTGGGTAAGACAAAACTGTACCTGACATTAAAGAATATAAGTTGTCAGGTTTTCATTCACTTTGGTCAGATCTTTGCTTGTAGACTACATATAATATAACGTATTCTTTTTTTCTGAAAGAGCGTCTGGCGCGTAATATCTTTGTCTGGTGTAGAATGTAAATAAAAACCTGTGTGTGTATGTGTGTGTGTGTACGTGTGTGTGTGTGCGTGTGTATGTGTGTGTATGTGTGTATGTGTGTGCGTGCACGTGTACGTGTGTGTAAATGAGTGAGTGCGCGCACGCGCTTACGCGTGTGTGAGTGTATTTGTCTGTTTGTGTGTCTGTCTGTGTGTCTGTCTGTGTGTGCATGTGCCTGCCTGTCTGCTTCTCTTTCTCTCTGTATGTCTGTCTGTCTCTCTTGCCCTCTGTCTGTCTGTCTATCTGTCTGTCTGTCTGTCTGTCTTTCCATCTTCTCTCTCCACCTAGGAAAAGGAAAGATTGGTAGGAAGGGAGGATGGAAGTAAGGGAAAATGGGTAAGTAAGACAAAAAGGTTTTAGCACACAGCTTAATTGATGCTTTGTGAATGTAGAGCCCACTGCCCCTGTATATCCTAGAGTTCCTTTCACCACTAGTTTTAAAAAGGTTATTCGCATAAACCCTTACATGTATGTGTATGCGCCCTTGCGTATAATTAGATATGAATGTATCATGTATACCCTGTAGCATCTGTATGTATTTTTGTAGGTGTGTGAGAAGCATAATTTAGTACAATGTGGAACAGAAAACGTCGGACGAAATCTGTTAAAATCTACAGATTATACCTTGAATTATTACCAAATTAAACATCCAGGAACAGAGAAACTGTCAGGTAGAAAGCAAGGATTAGTGCGACATAGAAAGCAAGGAAAAATAGTGTTTTTTTTCTCCTCAAAAAAAATTAGTTTGCCAATTAATGAGATAAACACGCGAAAATACATAGATACACAATTAACTAAGAGATAACTCAATAATTAATCAATGAATGCATAAACGATAAAGAAATCCAGAAATCCCAGTATATGACAGTACGCAAAAAAACCCAACGTAATTATACATATTGAAGACTTCAGACATCGCCATAGTAACCAGTAGAGCTTGTTAAACAGACCAATTAGCCTGGACAAACAAGTTGTTCTGCACGTGACATAAGGTGACCTACATCCTAGCGTTATTCCTTGCTCGTCACAGCCTCTGAAACATTCCCAGACTTTCATCTAGTAGTTCCACTCACCATAGGTCCTTCACCTTCACTCCAAGACATTATCTGTAACTGAACCATCCTATCAACAGCTGACAAAATATCATAACCCAATTTTATACCTGTCTTGAAATTACATTTTCCGCCTGTCTGTTCCAGAGATGAAATAAATGACAATTTACATGAAGTTAAATCTGCCATTTCAGCCAAGTACTGTGGTGTAAGACTGACATATTTCCGGTGTCTACAGCTAAGCTATCTGGGATCCATGGCAGAAGGAAATGGATAGACTACCGTCAGGACAGGGTGAAAGGGGACAGCTTGGATGGAAGGACAGTGCTGGGGAGAAATGGGGAAGGGAATGTAGAGAAAACGGAGTCGGCATATTATGTGTGTGTGTGTGTGTGTGTGTGTGTGTGTGTGTGTGTGTGTGTGTGTGTGTGTGGTGTGGGTGTGTGTGTAAGAAGGTCTGAAAGAGTTAAGTCAGAGTTAAACCCATGATCAGCATAATATTTTGTCGGTGGCATGGTTTTTACACCTAAATATTGCTATTGCACAGGCATGCGATTGTGTATGTACATATGCAGATGTATGCAAGATGCATGTGCGTGTGCGTGCGCGCGTGTGTGTGTGTGTGTGTGCGCGCGCGCACGCGTGTGTGTGAAACAGACAAAAAATGTTGATTTAGAAATAGACAATACCACTAGTAGAAAGCACAAAAGATACACGAAACAGATTAAGCTTAAAAAATAACATTGATATGATACGCTATAGCTCGAACTTCGACAACAAAATCAAGAAATGATATTACTGTTATACGTACTACCACGTTAACAACAACGACGAGAGAAATCGCATTCATATGCTATGCAATGATATATAAACAACAAAAACTGCAGAGACACGGAAAAATACCTGGCAAAGTTTGTTACATAAGTCTTGACAGACAAAGTGTACTCTTGTGTTCTTCGGCAACAATGTTAATCAGAGTTTGCGACGGATTCTAAATTATCATCTGGTCTACATATTTATTCTACCCTGCAGTTCATAGACCTCAGTTTTCTCTATTCTGTAACTGAAACACCCTATATCCATTAACGCATACATATAATATCTATTATTGAGATATATTTTCCGTCTCTTTCGAAGAGGAAAAAGAGACTGTCATAGAACCTAGAATATGCCATTTCTGAAAAGTATTCTTGTAGCTGGCGGGATGACTTCACTATTTGTGGTGTTTACTGCTGATTTACATATTCACGAGGATAGAGAATAATAGAGTTTGGTCGGAATATACTTGGCACCTCGAACAGCATGTTTTGTGAAAATTACCGAAAGTAAGTTACGCTGTCGCTGAGCCCCTGACAAGTTAGACCCACCGTATACTTCAGCGTGTGATAGAGTTATCTTAAGTTTTTGTTTCTATTTTGAGCATTCACTTTGAAGAAAGTATATATGTAACATGAGTTTATAATTATTGAGTGGTTGTGGTGAAATGACAAGGTAAACATGAGAAGTAGACTCGATCTGAATCAAATAATCGGGTGGAGACAGAAAAGTTCCCATCTTGTCATTATATGGACGTCAGAACTACAAACCAAGGAAAGGCTGCCTCGCACAATTCACTGGTGTGTCCCAGTTTAGCAACACACCGTTTCGCGCCCATTTTCTTTCCACAAGGGAAACAATTCAGATCGCTCTATCATAAACAAAACATTTTTATATCGAGAATATAATGCAATGCCAGAACTAATTGACTGTAGGAAAAGCCAAATGTGTATTAAACAGCATTGAACACATTTTGTAAAAGAACTGGTCACAAATATTCTTTGTTTAGTTTATAAACTTATCAGGAAAGTAGCTACAATAGTTTTGTATTCAATATATCGGTGAATAAACGATTAACCAATTGAATAAGTACACAACTGAATGAATGAACAAGATCTTAAGCAAAGACATAAACATATGAAAAGGTACATGGATAAGAGTACCATTATGATAAGTAAAAACGCGAGTGTGTGTACGTGTGTGTTTGTGTGTGTGTTTATCTATTCATTTATTTATTCTTTTATATCGAGGATAATGGAATAAGCACTCGTGTGCTTTTTCACATCCAGTCCCTGTGTGTATGCACTTTGTAAATCTTGTCGTCTGTTCCCACTGGCACACAATGGCCTACTCTTACTCGTGCGCTTTTTCACATCCAGTCCTTGTGTATGCACTTTTGTAAATCTTGTCGTCTTTCCCACCGACACACGATGGTCTACACTTACGAAAAGCGCGCTCGCGCGTGTGTGTGGTGTTAAGCAAGAGGGGCTCCAGACACTCTGACAATATTTGGCAGATTTTGTTTACACAAAGCAAGTTGTCTGCTCACGCAAGTTCTGCATGTGCTATTTGGTGACCTTATTCAGAGTGCTCTTCCCTGCTCCTTGTTCCTTGTTTGTTACAATATCTGAGGCATCACCTGATGGAACTGCTTGTAGAGTTAGATCCCCTGAAGCAAATAGGATTCCATTAAAATTTGAAGCCAATGACGTCCATTTGATGCCATGTGCTTCTTTTTGCAGCCAGTCTTTAACTATAACATCTAGAAGAAAGCCCAAACAAACCAAGTAACAGCATAACCATACTTCAACACATCGCAGACTTTTACATTGTGCCTGCGCCTGTTCCAGAGGAAAAAAGGCTGCTCAAATGAAGTTCACTGTCCATTTTTGCCATGTACCTTTATACCTTAACGGGCAGACTGACGTATTTCCGTGTCTAAGCTAAGCTATTAAGGATCTTCAGGCAAAGAGAAATCGATAGACTACAAGATGAACAAGGACAGTATGAATGGAGGGGGTGCGAAGACAGCGGAGGAGTAGGTGTGGAAGGCATAAAAGGGATATAAAAGCAAGACAGTAAGGACCAGATGTAGGTAAAACAGGAGGCAGGGGCAATAAGCTTTGTCCCTATCATTTTTATGTCCAGATGTTTCCCGTCTACATTCTGTGTTCCTTGTGAATGTGTTCACAAACGTGTATGCACAGGTATATGTATTCTGTGCGTACTCTTGTTAGTGCGTGTTGTCTCTTTTAAACAGTGCAAAGTACACTTACAGAATTAACAAAAACAGCAGCAAAAAAAGAAAATGCAATAAAATGGAAAAAGAGATTATAATATAGCTAGAAGAATATATATATATATATACAATATACATATGTATATATATATATATATATATATATATATATATATATATATATATATATATATATATATATATATATATATATATATAACTGAAAATGAGAAACAATGAATACAGGAAATGAAATGAACAAATGAATGAGTCCAAAGAATACAAATGACATTGAAAACGAGAAGTAATGAATGCTGGAAATGAATTTAATGTGCACCCCCATCCCCTCTCACCCATAATAAAACAAAAAACATATAAACAAAAAGCAAATGGTTGCCTCTTGGTACATTTCTGAGCTGTTTCTTTTTTTAAGTAAACAAATAGCAAGTAAACACATAAATACTGTATCAGTAATCAGTAAAACCTAGGGGTAGAAAGTTAAGGTAAAGACATTGAGATCATAATGTGTATATCCTATCACACACGGCTATTAATTTTATCTAACGGGAATATTCTGCATGCAATATTCAGGGATTAAGGTCTGCCCCTCGTTTGTCACTGAGACATCAGCTGGTATTTTTCGTTGTCTATTTCGTAATGCTACGGGGTTCACGGACCTCCATTTCAATGCTTTTCTATTATCGAAAACATCCTGAAATAACTGACAGTATATCATGATCCATATTGAAAGGCATCACTGAATTACATTTTCCGCTAGTCTGCTTCTGAGGGGAGAGACGTACAGCTGAAATTTGGTTAAAAGCTATTAGTTCCGCCATGTACCTTCACGGCTGGGGGATAGCCTGACGTATTTCCGGTGTCTACAGCTAAGCTATCAGGGATCCTCGGACAGAGAATAATCGACAGGGGCTGTGAGGAAGGGATACAAAGGGAAGGGGTCGGCACAAAGGGATGCTGGACAAAACGGTCCGAAAGGAAATGCGCAAGAAACCGGAATAGATGCTGGAAGAAAGGAGCCATAAAAAGGGAGCAAAGAAGAGAGTGACGTAAAAGACGATGAAAACCTGGGTCATTTACTTGAGTTTGGTTGTAGTGTGTCAAATTGGTAGTAATTGTGCGTGTTGGTTCTATTGTTGTTGTTCTTGCTGTAGTTGTTGCACATTTTCCACATTAGCCCCCCCAGGGATCACCTGAATATGGCAACCTACCTATCTTATTACACAATGAGACCGTTAGTTCAATGGACTAGTATAACTGATTCTTTGTATTGATGAAGATGTATAGTGTGCTTTATGATGGATATAACCTAGCAAGGTAAAAAAAAAAAGTATAACAGATTCCCCGTATCATGTCATACAGACAGCCCTTACCTGACTTTAGAAGGAACTTTTTCTTAAGCAAGAAGAAACAGGCTGTTATGCTAAGAATTTTCATGGCTGATTTAATTCAAAATGACATTTTAGAGAAAATCATTTTGTGTAGGCCTTAGTACATAGGTACAACCTAAAAAGACACAACAGTTGGTCCTGAACCAGGTGTAAAGAGTTTGACTTAATAAATCATTTTCTTATTTGCTTAGATAGTACGTACTGGGTTGTTGTTAGGCAATGTGTCTTGGGCAGGTGGAGCTGTGTTGTGTTGTGTGTGTGTGTGCGTGGTATGTGTGTGGTGTGTGTGTGTGTGTGTGTGTGTGTGTGTGTGATGTTTGAGTATGTGTGTGTGTCTGTGTGTGTGTGTGTGTTGTGTCTGTGTGGATGGTTATGTGTGTGGCGCGCGCGCGCGCATGTGTGTGTGTGTGTCTGTGTGTGAGAAGTGTGCTGTGTATGGTTGTGTGGGGGGGGGGTAACAAGCTTACAATAAAAAATTTTCAATCCACACACACATTCAAAGCAACAAAAGTAGGTAGATAAATAAATAATTAGAACAATAGATGGATCAATAAATACGGTCACGGTAGCAAGCGTACTAGAGTGGGAAGGTTTCCGACAGCAGACAAGTCAGTAATGACGGCCAGATGATGTTACAGGAGCTAGTAGGTCGGACAGGGGAGCTAGGCCTAGCTGTGCACATGGTAATCAGTGACCTTTAGTACAGGCTTTTCCTTGTTCCGCACAGTGTCTGAGACTACAGGCACCTTTTTTCGTTAAAAAAAAAGTTTGGTATTCGTTAATTTGCTTGTTATCCTATATTAATGTATGTGTGTGTGTGTGTGTGTGTGTGTGTGTGTGTGTGTGTATGTGTGTGTGTGTGTGTGCGTGCGTGTGTGTGTGTGTGTGTGTGTGCGTGTGTGCGCGCGTGTGTGTGTGTGTGTGTGTGTGTGTGCGCGCGCGTGCTACTGTCTGTGCGAGTATAGCATCGCTCTGTCAATCTGTCTCTCTGCCTGTCTGCCTTTCTCTTTCTCTCTCTTCGTCCCCCCCCCTTTCTGTCTGTCTGTCTGTTTGTTTGTCTGTCTGTCTGTCTGTCTGTCTGTCTGTCTGTCTGTCTGTCTGTCTGTCTGTCTGTCTCCTCTCTCTCTCTCTCTCTCTCTCTCTCTCTCTCTCTCTCTCTCTCTCTCTCTCTCTCTCTCTCTCTCTCTCTCTCTTCCCATCATTCCCTCTCTCTCTACCCCTCTTTTTATTTTGTGAGTGTGTGTGTATGTGTAAGTGTGTGTGTTTATGTGTGTGTATGTGTGTGAATTCAGATCAAGTCAAGTTAAAATGATCTTTACTATTGAGGGTAAAAGAGTAAGCTTATAACCTTTTTTCGTCATACCCCCTTGTGTGTGTGTGTGTGTGTGTGTTGTGTGTGTGTGTGTGTGTGTGTGTGTGTGTGTGTGTGTGCGTGTGTGTGTACCTTTGTGTGTGTGTACCTTTGTGTGTGTGTGTGTGTGTGTGTGTGTGTGTGTGTGTGTGTGTGTGTGTGTGTGTGTGTGTGTGTGTGCATTATGTGCCTAAGTGTGTGTGTGCATGTATGCATGCATGTGTGCCTCTGTATGTGTGATCTTTTCTCTGCTTATTCTATAACGACGATTAATTCCAAAGCTTGATGGTGCAGGTGCATTGTACTTGTGACTAGTAGAACTTTCTAGAATTTTAGTATGCGTGCAGGTGCTTAGACATGCACAGGGCCAACGCGTGTGTTCATGCTTTACACCGATCTTTCTTCAGCCCCTCTTCTTGCAAGAGCACGGATATGTCCGAGGCTTGCACCACAAATGACATCATCTTCTACCCATACATAGTTACCATGCATATAGATGTGTGTATAATTCCCTGAATTAAACCTTTAAACCTGGCTTTGTTGTTTAGACGTTTTCGCTGGAATCAATTTTATGTGATATAATGCTTGTCATGTTTGGTATCTGGAGGGTGGTTTGTTTGTTTTGCATGTTTGTTTGTTCTTTATGTCATTTCTCTATCACAAGGCTTAAACTTTCAGACACCGTCCTAAATTGAAAACCACGTTCGACATCGTCAGATTTGGTGTGATGAACTTGTTTGGTTTTTGAGTGCGTCTTACTGTTAAAGGACAACATCTCTCTCTCTCTCTCTCTCTCTTCTCTCTCTTCTCTCTCTTCTCTCTCTCTCTCTCTCTCTCTCTCTCTCTCTCTCTCTCTCTCTCTCTCTCTCTCTCTCTCTCTCTCTCTCTCTGTTGTGCTCTCGCAAAAGCGTGTATATATATGCTTTTAGCCTTTATGAAAAAAAAACACCCTCCAAATCGCACTCATATCTCTAGCATTCGGCAGCCATTCAAACAGAAAAAGTGACAATTCCAATCGAAGGACATGTTCAAAGAGTTTGTTTTTTTCTCGTGCAGTATGTCTGGATTATTGACTTGTTCATGATGATAGAATGGCCTCGCGGTTTTATCGTCATTGTGTTGTGAACAGTATCATTCCTTTACTGGAGATCAGAACAAGACGACCATTGATCTCAAAGGTCATTAGTATCAACTACTGTTGCTAAAGCGTTGTGTGTTTTATTATGTTTATTTAACTGTGTTGTTTGTAATTTGTTGTATAGTGTTTATATTGTGTTGCATTGTAGTGTGTTTTCAAAACAGTGACGGAATATTTCGATGCGTAAAATTCAGCCGCTGTCTTCACTGAAAGCAAGCTAGTCACCATTCATTGCACTAACAACCACATTTGTCCAGTTTTAGGACAATTTATTGTAAGCCCTACGATCATATCAGAGAAGCTTTTAAAAAATTTTTTTTTTAAACTACTATAAATTCATATTGAAACACTTTCTTTTCTCTCATTTTTTAAGGATATGGAGGAGTATATAAATACCAAGAAATAAACACATAACTGAGAAAAAAACTTTTCTTTCTAGGAAGGCAAGTTCAAGGAAAACAACATTAGGGTTGCTTTGTCCTATTTCGTTTCTGGACACTGTGGTGTGCAGCAGTAGCGAAGTGTGATGCTAGAGGGAAGCAAGTGTTGGTTGGGATGGGAGTGGCCTTCACTGTACATCACAGCTAATGACTGCTATTGTGCAGGAATGGCTACCCCCATCTCCTCTCTCTCTCTCTGTCTCTCTCTCTCTGTCTCTCTCTCTCTGTCTCTCTCTCTCTGTCTCTCTCTCTCTGTCTCTCTCTCTCTGTCTCTCTCTCTCTGTCTCTCTCTCTCTGTCTCTCTCTCTCTCTCTCTCTCTCTCTCTCTCTCTCTTCTTCTCTCTCTGTCTCTCTCTCTGTCTTCTTCTCTGTCTCTCTTCTCTGTCTCTGTCTCTGTCTCTCTGTCTCTGTCTCTGTCTCTCTCTCTCTCTCTCTCTCTCTCTCTCTCTCTCTCTCTCTCTCTCTCTCTCTCTTCTCTCTCTTCTCTCTCTCTCTCTGTACCCCCCCCCTCTCTCTCTGTATCTCTCTCTGTGTGTGCCTTTTCTTCATAATGATGGTGTGGAAAGGCCAGGGTTAGTGAGTCTGAGGCGAGTGTGTGTGTGTGTGTGTGTGTGTGTGTGTGTGTGTGTGTGTGTGTGTGTGTGTGTGTGTGTGTGTGTGTGTGTGTGTGTGTAAAATTACTCGCTGTTTAGCTTTATGATGTCATTAAAACAGGCATAGATGAAAAAAAAAAGCCATTCAGTAAAAAATCATCTACTTTTGATGTAGTAGTGAGTGAGACTGCTGCTTTGTAAGATTTAAGCATGATTATGCTCACGAGGAGACCTCTCCTAAACTTTGGGCTCTTGTCACTTGTTGAAAATAGCATCATTCTGCAATGTTGCTGTGATGAAATGTGTTGACCAAAAGTACGAAACAGTTTTTTTTAGCTAGAGAGCATTCTTAACTACTGTGGATCATCACACACACACACACACACACACACACACACACACACACACACACACACCACACACACACACACACACACAACGACAAGAGAGAGAGGAGAGAGAGAGAGAGAGAGAGAGAGAGAGAAGAGAGAGAGAGAGAGAGAGAGAGAGAGAGAGAGAGAAGAGAGAGAGGGCAAGCAAGGCAAGGCAAGGAAGGCAAGCAAGGAAAGGCAAGGCAAAATTCTTTATTCGAGGAAATAGATAAGCATCGTGTGCTTTTTACATCAGTCCCAGCCCTTTTCAGGGATAACATCAAGATAGAAAAAATTAAAATAATAGCCACCAACTACACAACAACATTATAATGATCCAAATAACAAAAGTAAGGAACCATACCAAGTATCAAACAGGCAAGAAATAACAACAGAGATACAATACTACAAGGTAATGTTATAAAAGAGAGAGAGAGAGAGAGAGAGAGAGAGAGAGAGAAGAGAGGAGAGAGAGAGAGAGAGAGAAGAGAGAGAGAGAGAGAGAGAGAGGGGAGAGAGAGAGAGAGAGAGAGAGAACAATAAAGAAACAAACAAATGAATAAATAAATAAAAATACTACATTCAACACTCATACATACACGTGCACGCCCGTTGCCAAGTACAGTCATAGATGCTAATGAAGAAAGCGAATGGACAGCTTAATGTCAGTCATATTTACACCATTAACATAGCGCGGCGGCAATGGGCCCTCAACCAAGCCTCAGCTAATTGCGGCTATGGCTCCTTGGGTGCTGATAAAACTGTTAAACAGGCCTCATATTTTGCCACCACCATCTCCTTCCCTCTCCTTTTGCTACAACCACCCCCTCACCAACTTTCCCCACCTCTCCTTCCCCCCGATCCTAACACCAACACCAATTGCTGATGGTGATTATCTGCCTAATGGAGAAATGCGAAACTCGTGTTGTTTATGTTGTTGATGACAGGAGAGGCAAGGTTACGAACGAACATGTTCGCTTACAAGAAAAACGCTTTTACTTGCAAAGTTGTTTTTTTTCTTGCATCCGTTGAGGTGTTTACTGATAAAGTTGAAAATCTAAAATGTATTAGATAAGTTATCTTTTTTTTTTACTTTCTCAGACAAAGCTTTAGTAGTGTGTGTGAGAGTAGTGCATCGTTGCAGATTTTTTTTTTTTAAATGACAAAAAAATGTTTGGCTGTTTTCTCAGTTTTACCCTTTTTTTGCTGAAACATTGTGGTGCAGAAATTCAGAACAGCTTGTAAATATTGAAATTAATTCCAACCGAAACTGAAGCTGTCATAGCAAATTAAGTCCCATACAGAAAATATTACCGGCAATAACAGTAGCTGCATGAAATGTGTTGTACACTAATAAGTACCAGCAATAAGGACGAAATTAAAACTGTTGACATCAAACATAGGTACTGAAGGAATGAAGTCAGTTTTAGGAAAGCTCTGTTTTATAAATAACAAAATTTAGATCCCCCCCCCCCTCCCAGTTTTCTGATGTACACAAGTATATTATGATATCAATGTAGAACAAGATACTGATGGCGGCAAATTTATTTCAGTATTGCTCTGAAACTGAAGCGCAGCGCCAGTAAGCATTGGCATGAATCTTATTACCGGCAAGAGACACAATGATCTGTATAGCATTATAACTTGAAACACTTGAGGGCATAGAGTGTG
>CM060327.1:13311162-13333662 GCA_030674155.1 Stramonita haemastoma | reverse complement strand
GAGAGAGAGAGAGACAGAGACAGAGACACAGAGAGAGAGAGCTCGAATGTGGAAAGTGCATCCATTCATGTGCACAGGAGGAAATTTGATTACTGCAATGGAGAAGAGGTAACAAGCAAGACTAGCAAATGGGGCAGAATGGCCACCCTCCTGTAGCTGTGCACAGAAAGGGAGGGAGGGAGTATGGCTGTACTGTGCAAATAGCGGCAGTGTCACTTGCAGATGCTGAAAAGAGAGCCAACAGTGGACAGTGTTGTTGTTCAGCCTTTTTTTCTCATGTAAATGCTGTGTGTGAATAGTGTTGGCAATGTAGAGATACCTCACTTGTGTTGAACGAGTTTTCAGGTTTACCTACTGTCAGAGGCTAGAGTCCTTAACTATTCACGAGTCTGTTAGTCAAACACTGGGTACTAGTTATTTGGAATGATAAAGGCTGTATTGTAACGCATCTTAGTGAGTATAAAATAATCATGACAAGTTTTTCCTAACTCTGCGCAAAAAAACGTATTCTGAAAGCAAATAATAGACATATTGACAGAAAACTAGGAAAGAAAATCATGCGCAACATCAAACGATGAGACATTTCCTTTTTGAGAAAGTTGTCAAAATTTGACAGAATTTTTTCGTGTCTGTAAAATTCTGTCTACCATACCATACGTGCTCTGTATTTGTCTTTAGCATGCTTGACAGAAAGAAATTGTCCATGATTTTAGAAAACTGTTTTCCATACATAAGTCGGGTGCGCTGGGCCTGCTTTTCAGGTATTTTACGGCGCTGCAACGCATTTTCGCTTCTGCGATCAGACAATAGTTGCTGTCTAAAGCATTTGTAATGACAAGAAGAATACTGTTTGCCTACTATAAGCTGTCCCATTTGTCTAGTCACTATGTGAACTTCAGACAGAGAAAGGGCAACAATGTTGAGTAGTCCGACACTCCTTCAGTATGTCCAAAATGGAAACTTTTGACGTCCAACTTTGAATAGCAACATTCGTATTCAACACGTAGAATCCAACTATTCTAGTGGGAACCCACTTTCTCCTTTGTCTTTGTAGTGTTTTGAGGATAAAAGCTACTAGACTTTACGATAAATACTTGGTCGGCTGCTCTGCGATTCGCTCAAGGAGTGTTTCAGAAGTCATAACTCTTTCTACGTTAGTAGAAAGACGAATGGTGTAAAACTTACAGACAAGAATTTTTTTATTCATAGTTTTTATCCCCCTCTGGGCGGGTGAGAAAAAAGTGTTGGTGAAAAAGGAGCTAAAGGCGTGATTTCATGACGTAGTTATGGTCTTTGTATTTTTTTTATAATAAAAAGACGTTAAATAGGCGTCTGAGTTTGTGTCAGGGAAGTGGGGCAGGGTGAGGGGGCTGGGGATCTGGTCAGATGCTTTCAAAGAAAATGCGTAGATGGTTGGGCTTTTTTTAACATGCTCCTCATTATTTTGCTCACGTTGCCATTTCAAAGTATGTCATCAGTGATGGGATTATGGAATGGTGCCGGGTGTTTTATTTATTTTATTTATCATTTAATTCTTTTATTATTATTCCGAGGATAATGGAATAAGCAATCATATGTTTTTTTTACATCCACTCCCCGTGTGTATCCAGTTTTTGTAAATGTCATCTGTTTCCACCGGCACATGATGGCCTACTCTTACGAAAAGCGGAACAGGATTTAACGTGTGCCAAGATTGTGTGTGTGTGTGTGTGTGTGTGTGTGTGTGTGTGTGTGTGTGTGTGTGTGTGTGTGTGTGTGTGTGTGTGTGTGTGTGTGTATGTGTGTGTGTGTGTAAGCGCGCATGTGGGTGTGCATGGTTTGTGCATGTGTATGTACACGTGTGTGTGTATGGTTGTGTGTGAACATAGATTTTGTATGTGCTACAACAACTAGTATTGGTACATAGGTCTGGTTCAGTAGGAAATTAGTGTTGGAGAGGTTGCAGGCAAATGTTTGGATAACCACAGAAGAGTTTTCAGAGAGGGAGCTAAAGGGCGGAGAAGAAAAAACTTTAAAGTTAAAAAAAACATTGCCACAGAGATTTACAGATATGGAAACAGCAATACAGGTTACCTATTCTAGATTTTATTCTTTTTCCTTTATGCTTGTTTTCAGTTTTCGTGATCTGGTGTGTTCACTTGTAAACTGCTTGAAAACATATATGTGTCTTCTTTTGGCCACATAAGAAGAAACTATGCTGTCAACTTTGAAGTGAGGTTTGTGTTAGCTGTGTCTCTGTCTCCATCCAGTTCTGTGTATCAAGCGTAAGTGATTATGATTATACAGACTGGAATCATTCTGTGCAACCCAATCCTTTATAGAAATAAATGACAAGCTACAGTAACAGACTCGTACTCGTCTGCACTCCCTATAATCTGGACACACCGAAACTGCCGAATCACCAGACATTAACCACACATCACTTGCAGAAGCAATGGCGGTCTATACGACCACTGGACATTATTGAATGTCGCATGTGGACATAATATACTGTCCTAAAACGGACATGATTCATTGCCCTTAACAGAAATAGTTCACTGCCTCAGAGTGGCCGTTGTGGCTGTTGAGCAGTGACAAATGGCCCACACTACAGGCCTGTGTAATCAGGTGGAAGCAGATAGCATTACTTAATGCCTGCTGCAGGTTAGGGTTCATATTCTGCTCTGTTGTTCCGTGTCCCGGCAAATTGGGCTCTTCTGTGAGTTGTGATGATCCATTCTGCAGGGAGACTGTCGTTTTTTCTTGGGAATGGGAGGAAAGGGGGGGGGCTGTGGGGAGGGAGTTGAGGGGAGGAGAGGGAGGGAGGGAGGGAGGAGAGAGAGAACGAAACGAGAACGCAAACGAATTGATTTAACGAGGGTAGAAGATAAGTAAAAGAGACTTTTTTTCATCCAGCCCTCAAAGAAATGAAATATCTCAAGTAAATCACAGCAATTGATACTAATCGAACAACACAACATGATCTGTGATGAATGGGATAGGAGTGAGAGAGAGAGAGAGAGAGGAGGGGGAGAGAGAGAGAGAATGAGAGAGAAAAGAGAGAGATGGGAGTGTGATGTTCGAGAGGAGGTGGGAGAGAATGAGAAAGAAGGATGTATGATGAAGAAGAGAAGAAGGGAAAAAGGAAGAAGACGAGAAAAGTAAGAAACAGATATTACTTGTTAACTAATAATAGTCTGGGAAGCAGCATGTTATTGCATATTGTTACATCAAAAGATTTGATTACCTGTTTTTAATAGTTTTGTCAATTGTTTCATAGAGGAGAACGAGAGTTTTAGAGATAGATCAGAGACTGAGAGGTAGCTGAGAGAGGAGAGATGGAAGGGTACATGGCCGATCCTCAGTATGTATGCAGCATACTCGTAGTGAATATAAAGTCACGCAATACCTTTGTATGTGATAATGTGTGCACACATGTCTGTGTGTGTGTGTTTCAATGTGTGTATATGTGTGTGTGTAAGAGAGAGAGAGGGGGGGGAGAGAGAGAGAAAGAGAGAGAGAAAAAAGAGACAGTATGTGTGTATGTGTGTGTCTGTGTCTGTGCCTATGTGTGTGTTTGTGTGAACACACATACGAAAGAGCGTCTGTATGTATGCACAGGAGGAAATTAGATTGCAGCAGGGAAGGAGAGGGAGCGAGGAAAACTATCGAAAGGGGCAGAATAGCCATTCCACTGTGGCTGTGAACAGAAAGGGATGGAGTGTGGCTGTGCAAATAACAGCAGTGTCACTTGCAGATGCAGTAAACAGAGCCACCAGTGGACAGTCTTGTTGTTCAACCTTTTTCTTCTGTAGCTGCTGTCTCTTTGAATAGTGTGGAAAATTTGCTTTCGCAATCTAGAGGTAGCATACCAGAGTTTTCAGGTTTATTTACATTCCAAGACTAGGGTTCTCAGCTGTTCACATGACTGTTTGTCAGAGACTGAATGCTGGTCATTTGGACAAAACGATGTCAGCTGTATTGCAACACACATCCTAGTGAATATAAAAGAATCTACGACAAATAATATTTGAAAAAGTTCTGTGCAAAACTTTATTCTGAAAGGCAATAACCAGACATATGGACAGAGAATAAGAAAAACAATATGTGCAACGTTAAGCAAGGAGATATTGCTCTTTAACAGAGTTGTTAAAATTTGACAGAAAGATTTCTATAACTTTAAACACTGTCTACATATAACAAAGTTCCTACATATCTAGTCAACATGCTTGACAGAAAGAAATTGTCCTTGACTTTAGAATACTGTTTGTAGTACTGTAAGTTCCCTACTTTTCTCGTTAGTATTATATACATCCTGACAAAATTAGCAGAAGATGTCTGGCAGTTCAACACTCCCACAATACGTGGCAAAAGAGACACATCCATCTTTATACTTAACGCGTAGAATCCCACTGTTTTTGTGGGAATACACTTTCCTTGTGGTCTCTGCAGTGTTTTGATGATAAAACCTACCAGACATACAAGAAATACTAGCTTGGTTTCTCAGCGATTTGCTCAAGGAGTGTCTCAGAAGTCATAACAGTTTCTCGGACAGTCTGAAGACGAATGATGTCAAAGTTCCAGACAAGTTTCTTTGGTTTTTTTTTCTCTGGGGTATAAAATACATTGGTAAACAAAGAGGTAAAGACTTGTTTCAGTGACGTAGTTTTGGTCATTTTTTTCCAAGGATGGCAAAATATGCGTGTGACTTTAGGTCAGGATAGGGGAGGTGATGATGGGATGTGGTCACTTGCTTTGATTGAACCATAGACCACTGGCCTTTGAAAATATCCTCATCTAGTATTTGCTCACCCTCTTACCAGAAAGTACACCATCAGTAGCTGGATTAAATATAGTGTGTGTGTGTATGTGTGTGTGTGTGTGTGTGTGTGTGTGTGTGTGTGTGTGTGTGTGTGTGTGTGTGTGTGTGTATGTGTGTGTGTGTGTGTGTGTGTGTGTGTGTGTGTGTGTATGTGTGTGTGTGTGTGTGTATATATATATGTGTGTGTTAATACTTACATGTAGCTGCCGCTGTAGTCTAGTGGTTAGGGCGTTGGACTCGTAATCTCAAGGTTGCGGGTTCGATCCCAGCTTTCGGCTATGGCGTTGTGCCCTTGGAAAAGGCACTTTACGGCTATTTTCTCACCCCACCCAGGTGTAAAAGGGGTACCAACCTTGTGTTGGGGGTTAACCCTGCGATAGACTGGCGTCCTACCCAGGGGGGAGTCTATGACTCTCAGTCGCTTAACGCCACAGAAACCGGGATAAGCACCGGCCTGATGAGCCTTAGGCTCGGGACAGACTTTAACTTAACTTTTAACATGCATAAATTTCTTTATTGACACAATAAAGCATTCGCACTTGTAAGTATTTGCAAAATAATACCAACTGTTATGAACAAGGAAATAAACGCTTCTGAATTCAGAGGCTAATGCAGCTAGTGCTACAGTTGATATTGTCACAAACAGTGCATAGCGATGGAAAATCATTTCAGAAATCTCCTGGGGAAAGTATGAGTAAAATATTATACCATTCATGTCTGGGTGCAGAAAATAACCTACGTTTACTTATGGAGGGTTTTTTATCATTAATGGCAATTGTTATTTGTTGCGGAAAATCTTGTAATGTTTATACGAAGTAGTGTGATCCTACAATCATAGTTTTCTTTGTGTTGATATTTTGTTTCCTTGATATCATACATGGTATGTGATATTAGAATTATGCCTCAAGTATGATTTCAAAATGACACAATGGATAACCATTCTTCAGTCTTATTCTCTTAAAATACTGTGTCACCGAGGAGGGATCAGAGATTAATAAATAAACCTTAGAACCACATCGCAAGAGGAAACATGTTAACAGATAGTGCTTACAGAGTCAGAAAGTAAAGAATAATCTCTCACATACTGCACTGACATCTCAAGTACTGTAGTTCATAAGGAAGTACTCCAAACTGAATAAACATATTGCATAGTTATCTAAGCCTTTTTCTCTAAATTGCAAGTAAGCAAGGACGTGTCATGTATGTATTAGCATCAACAGTATTAAAGCTTACGAGGAAGTAATCCCAGCTGAGTAAATGGTTACACGTTGAAGCTATTACATCCACTTCGTCCGTATTCTGTAGTTAATTTCCAAATCCCAGCAAAGATATCAATAATACAGCAGTTGGCTGATCAAACAGTAACGCACCGATGTGCATCAGCCTATCTGTCTGTGCCATCATGACAGGCAGTAGCGCATCACAGGGGGAGGAGGGGACAAACAATTGCACTCTAACGACGGTGAAGAGCGAGAAGATAACGATCTTTGGATCCCGTTGCTATGCAATTATCAACGCCATTTTGTCGTGGATGGGACAGGTAGGTGATGGATGGATAGCGGGCTGGCTGGCTGTGTGTCAGTGCAGCGTCACTGCAGGCACAGATAAGGGGTAGGGTAGGGGTGGGGTGTGATTGAGGTGTGGAGGGAGAGGTGACAGTGGGGCTTGAGGGTTTTGAGGCTTGTGTGTGTGTGTGTGTGGTTGGGAGGGTGTGTGTGTGTGTGTGTGTGTGTGTGTGTGTGTGTGTGTGTGTGTGTGTGTGTGTGTGTGTGTTGTGTATGTATGTATGTATGTATGTATGTATGTATGTATGTATGTATGTATGTATGTATGTATGTATATGTATGTATGTATGTATGTATGTATGTATGTATGTAGATACATCTCTCTGTGTGATATGTTTCGCTTCATAGATGCAACCAGAAGTGGTCTCCACGTTAGGCTTGGCCAAAACCCAAGTAAATACAAAAGGAAAGAAAAGAACGGTTTGAGCCGGCGTGGTGGTAGTCAATATTGATGCACAAAAAATGATGTAAACTGACAAAAAAATGTAAACGTACTGGGCCCAGATGTAGACATTTAAAGCTGATGGTTTATAACATATGGAAAACGTATTCAACCTGCATGGTCACAACAAAGCATCAACGTATACTGATGTCACGCAAGGCGTTTTCAAAGTGGTAGACTGGAATACCGGGACAGGGAAAAGGTCTAGCTCAGTGGTCAGAACACTCCCTTTCCCCAAGCTAAGGTTAAAGCAGCATTGAGCGTGGTTACCAACTGGATGGGTGATCGCTTGCGACCCTTGGTTTCAGTTCAGTCCCCCAGTTCACCCACCTGCAGATGGGTTCCTGCCCTCTTTGGGGTCATGGAAGGTAAAGCATCGAGATAGAGATGAGCGCCGCCCTTAATATGCTAGTCCCTGGAGAAGCTGAGGTCTGTGACATCTTGCTTCCCAGTGACCGCATGGGGTATGAAAACACCTTTACCGTACATCTGAAACAGCAGCTGGCAAGCTGAAGTTGTTACACGAACAGTTCGTTGAACTATTCAGCAGGACAGAGAGATAATGGATCTTGCAAATGAGTGCATCTGTGGTTGACAGATGGTTAGGTGAAGAGGCGGGGGTCTCTGTGGGGAACTGAAGCGATGTGGTCTGTCCTATTCCACAAGCAGATGCTGTCCTGCAGGTTTGAATATTTCGGAAATAATTAGTTATCTGAAACAACAGCGGGAAGTAAGAAGAGCGTATTGTTGGGCTGATGTCACTGTACTGCTGATTGTGTGATGGTATGGTGGAGGGGGGGATGTTTATGTAGTGGCGTGAGTTACTGTAGGTCTACTTTTAGGATTATGGAACGTCCATAATGCAGGGCAACATACAAAAAATGTTCAGGCACGGGTACATGTATGTTTACATACACACACACGCGCGCGCGCGAGTACGCACGCATGCACGCATACACACGCATGCACGCACGCACACACACACACGCAAACACACGCACGTATGCACGCACGCAAACACACGCACACACACACGCACGTACGCACATACACACACACACATACACCTAGCGCCTGCGCTGCGCGCACTTTGAGTTTGTCTTTACTGAACAGAATGTGCTGGGAAAGAAAGCAGAAAAGATTTTTTTTCTTTATCATCTGAGCATCTACCGATTCTTTTTCATACGTTGCAATATAGAATATTGTTTTACAGTTCAGTATTTTTAATGTCTATATTGCACTGTGCTCTGTTGCACAACATTTTACTGTTTTGTGTCATATTCATAGTGACAGTCATTATCTGCATATGCAATCTTAACTGCTCTCCTCTGAAAATGAGCCAACCCAATGCTACAAAGAGTTTTATTTCGCTTTTTTTTTTTTTAGCAATACATGATATCATCTGATATATTATTTTGTTCAAGCTCTGGTTCTTTTTCGTCGTCAGTGAAAGTGTTTTTTGTTTCTGAACTTTTCCTTGTTCCGATTGTTTTTGCTTTAATAGATCCACTAACTACCTGTAGCACTCAGAACCTTGAACATTGTTTTTCGAAAAGACCCTTGATACACTTTTGTATGGATAGGTCCACTACCATTCCTACATTATTTGTTTGGGTTTTTCTTTGTTAAATGGCGAAGGTAATTGTAGTAAGAAAACTACCAACTGTTGGACTCTTAAAAGTAACTCTACATATAAAAACAGAGTGCGGTAAAATTAGAAGCGTTGAGGAAAAAATTATATTAAACTTTGACTTTGACATTGTCGCGTGAAAGAAAACCCTTAACATAGAGAGAGAGTGAGAGGGGGTGAAAAGGAGGAGGAGGAAGAAGAGGAAAAAAGAAGAAGAAGAAGAAGAAGAAGAAGAAGAAGAAGAAGAAGAAGAAGAAGAAGAAGAAGAACAAGAAGAAGAAAAAGAAGAAGAAGAAGAAGAAGGAGGAGGAAGGAAGAAGAGGAGGAGGAGGAGGAGGAGAAGAAGAAGAAGATCAACAAGAAAAAGAACAAGAACAACAAGGAGAAAAAGAACAAGAAGAAAAAGAACAAAAAAAGAAGAAGAAAGTAAACTGGCAACAAAAGAAAAAAAAAGCTCAAAAAAAAGGAGAAAGCAATAAGGAAAAGAATAAATAAAGAAAAAAATTGTAGGAAGAGAAGATCGATAATCTCTGAATAATGCCCACACTTTAATGCCGGCACAGCCGCCTTGAGTTGCCCTTTATCAGCAGTGATTACAGCGGCAGTCCATCATGTTGTGCAATCACCCTCACGTCACAGCACGACACAGCGCAGCACTGCACAGCACAGCACAGCACGGCACAGCACTGCACGGCACATCAGAAACCAGCAGACACACAGGCACCTGTCTGATTCCACACTACACTGCAGCCCCTTCCCTGCATCTCAGATAAGAGCTGATGCATTGTTGAATGCTTGGTTTAAAAAGAATATTGACCAACAAAAATCAAATATCGCGGCTTGTTATTTTTTTCATTTCAATATGGGCAGGTTAGCAAGAGGACAGATGTAGTGGTCTAGTGGATACAGCATGGAATTGCTGATCTTCTCTTTCTTCTTTGTCGAACGCTTAGACAGTAACTATTGTTGTCTATCACATGAGCGAAAATGCGTTGCTCTGCTGTTCAGTGCTTGACTAGTCAAGCCCAGTGCATCCAACTTCGGCGTACGAGAGAATTGTTATCTTATAAGTCTTTTCGGAAACTAGCTGGTGAATGGGCCATGAAGGTAGAAAATAGACACAAAAAGAGACGACAGGAAGAAAAGGACGAGGCAGAAACACAGAGAGGGATAGAAAAGAGGTTGTTCTTAGCACAGAGTTTCCAGAATGTTTGGGATGCTATTTATGCTGACAGGACCCTCTATCCTCGTGGGAGAGATTACTGATATAGGAGAGATTACTGACCTGATGGGTGCACTTTCCCTTACAGACTGGTTTGAGAACTTGTTTGAAGGGAGTTTTTGTCCGGCAGATAAATATGCTATTGGCCGTGACTCCAGTGTTCTACCAGTCTTCAGATAAAATTGTAGACCAAGAACAATGTGTGAAACATAGTTACCCCTTGCGCTTACACTCAAACATTGGCTATCTGTGGTGACAGAGTGTCCAGGTATGACTATACAGATTCAAGAAAATACGCAGCTTTTACCTGAAGCTTCACTACCTTTCGGATTATGCAGTTGATACTGGGCATAATGATACATTCTGCTTGCTGTGAAACCTTATTGAACAAAACTGAACACTGCAAAACAGTCATATCCTTTTTTATCTATTTTATTTTTTTTGTTTACTCGGGATAATGAATAAGCACATGCGCTTTTTTTAATATACATCTTCGTGACACGTATTTAGTAACATGATAGAGAATCAATCAACACTTTGGAATCTATAGCATAACTTGCTTCAAAATTATTTCAAGTCTTCTGTCTTTGTTTGGAGGTATGAAAATTATTTTTTTAAAAAGCTTTCAGAAAACAGCATATCACTTAGAAAAAACCCCTCAACCTTCCCCCTCCCACAAGAAAAACCTTCAATATTATGTCAGCATATTCTGCGTGGTGCAAAGTTAACACAAGTAGTGAAGTAGGAGGAATAGAGAGGTAATGAGTATTGACCTGTTTGGAGAATGGATGACCTGCCACAGGAGAGTGCTGACAGACGTGGAGAGAAGAGGGCACGGAATGAAGTCAACAGCAGCAGCAGCAGCAGCAGCAGCAGCAGCAGCAGCAGCGCTAGCAGCAGCAGCAGGCAGCATTATGAGCGTGTTAAGAGCACACTAAGGAGGGGGGAGGGGGAAAGGGGGAGAGGTAAGGAGGCATAACGATAATTAAACCGTAAATCTTGCAAAAGAATGAGCGTAAAAGCTCTGCGTGTGTGACTGAATAAGCGGCGTGGAAGATTAAACTATGAATATGACTAAAGCGCTTTGATTTGTTTTTGCAAGATATAGCGCTGTATAAATTCCATATATTATTATTATTATTATTATTATTATTATTATATTATTATTATTATTATTATTATTATTGTTATCATCATCATCATCATCATCTATCATCATCATCATCATCATCATCACATCATCATTATTTTTTTTATATTATCATTAAATAGTTTCCCCCTTCGAGGATACAAATGTACTGCCTGTATAAATAGTATCATCAACTTTTTGAAGTTATGTGTTAGTATTTACCTCTTTTCTATCCTTCTCTTTGTTTCTGCCTCCGTCCTTTTGTTCATGTCACCTCCTTCTTGTCTATGTTCTGCCTTCTTAGTCATTCTTCTACATTCTCCCTATAAAGACTTAAAAATAATATACCAATTATCTCCCACACGGAAGTCGGATGTGCTGGGCTTGACTTGTCAGGCCAGGGCTTAATAGCGGCGCAACGCATTTTTGCTCACCTGATTGACAGTGATAGCTACTGTCCGAGTATTCGACGAAGAAGACAAAAAATTTAGACGCATAAATCCTGATATGGTCATGTCCAAAGTTGAGAGAGCCTGTAATATGAGGAGGTAGGACATGAGGCAGACAGAAAAAAAAAAATTAATGGGTAGATCTCAGACTTGTGCCCCCCCAAAACAAAACAACAACAACAATAAAACAAAACAAAACAAAAACCAACAACAAAAAACCCTTTGCTTTGAGCAGGGCAGTCAAAAACGACCACCGCAGATGAAGGAAGGTGGTGTATTTGTCAGTGCACAGCTCTCGTGGCCACTTTTTTCTTCCTCAAAAAGCAATCATGTAATGTAGCCGGGATGAAAAATAGGTTTCTAAAGGGAACCAAAGCAAACAGAGAGAGAGACAGAGAGAGAGACAGAGACAGAGAGAGAGAGAGAGGCTTCAGTACATGTGAACCCGACATTTGAAATTGAATGCTGAAATTGATGCTGTGGTGCATAGCAAACACTTTAGGTAGCAGAACCTAGGTTGGCTTGGATTAGGGATCTTTTACCTACATATCTTAATGCAAAAGTATAAACATATTTGAAATTACACCATTGCTAAACCTGTTAAAAATTGAAATAGTTCACCTTTTTCAACACAAGGCAGATATGACTGTATTTGCGTGGCAACTTGCCATGTCTACTGAGTAAAAAATTTACACGACGTGAAAGAAAAAATAAACAGGGTTAGGGAAGGAAAACAGAGGACATGGAGGGGAACGAACGAGCGAGGTTTTACCCCCGAGTGCAATAAATCTAAATGTAAAGATGTCCCATCACCTATGCGGTCGTTGGGGAATGAGGTGTCAGAGACCTCGGCTTTTCCAGGGGCCAGCGTATTGAGGGCGCGGCACCCATCTCCTCTCCCTCGCTGCTTTACCTTCCCTGACCATAAAGAGGGCAGGAAGTCAAGGCTCGCAAACGGTCACCATCCACTTGGTAACAACACTCTATGCTGCTTAACATTAGCTTGGGGGAAAGCGAGTGCTCTGACCACTGAACTATACCGTCACATAAACGTCGCTTCGTGTGCAGCTGTTGAAGATTACAGCATTGATAATGATAATGATAATAAAGATAGTACTGGTAATAGTGGTGATGATGATGATGGCGCTGAAAACAAATAATTATGATGTGCATAATAATCATATTGATAATAATGATGATTACAATAAACTAAAAAAAAAGATGATAATAATATCAATAATAATGATAAAAATACTACAATAAACAGTAATAATGATGATGATGATGATAACAATAACATTAGTCTATTAATAATTCGAAGATGATGTTATTCGGTATCTGTTGTTATAATCACCAAAGTAATCCTCCTCCATCATCATCAACATCACCAAACTCTAAAACCTCAACAGTTTCGCTTTAGGACAGCATATCTATTACCCTCATTCGTAATCCTAAGCAGCTTTCCTCGGATTTTTCAGCGTTTTTCTCAATGTCTTGTGTGGATTCCATCAGCATTGGTGTCAGACATCAACAGAGTTGGTTTCTAGTGCTGACAATACAGGCTTGTTTCCTGCTAAGTAGGGGTAGTGTAGCCCAGAGGTCACGGCCCATGGGTACTGGCCGGCAGTGATTGACCTCAGCAGGGCGTTTGATGCCGGGTCAGTGAACGCAGAGAGGTGGGCAGACACCAAATTGGATGTCTGCACTGAATCTCACAGCCTCCAGCGTCACTGGGTGCGAAGGTATTGGCAGTAACCCCGCGAGGACTGTTTGATATCTTGGGACTATTTTGGGGGGAATTCGTTGTGTCTCGTTTCTTAGCATTTTTATGTGTACGTCGTTGATTACAAGCGTACAGTAGTCGTGACTTTGGGAAAAGTGCATTTTGAATTGTGAGCAGTTTAGATGTGTCATTAGATTATTACATATTAAACATAGCGTTCAATACCTACCAAATGTTTGCTTTTTATTTAAGAAGACTGATCTATAGAGCGAAGGCAATGATTACAGTTAGCAACACACTGTTTCATACACTAGGCGATAAGTTTTTGATTCTCTAAAGGATACCGTTTTATGTGGCAGTTAGGCACCTGAATAAGGTCACGTTTGTGTCTGTCACTTGTTGTTATCGTTGTATAGCTTTTTGCAAAGCTGTTTTCAGAAGATGAGCCATTAGGAAATGGACAACTCTCATGAAAGATAATATGACACTAAAAGTTAAGAGAAACCTCCTACTATATTAAAACACGACCAAAAATATAAAAAATTGAATGAAACTAAAGAATCCCCATCTGATATGTTGCTGTTAACACCCACATAAGTCCAACTGCTTAATTTAGATTCATGGATGATCAAAGTTGATACTCTGCACAATTCCAACTGCCCTGTTACTTGTCAGCTTTTGTGGAAACATTCATCTTTTGATGTATAGTCTTGCATTTCTTACTACAGAAGGTGGTGCTGATTTTAAAGAGAAAATTAGTTAACCTGCTCTAAGGGGAAAAGTTGCTATTTAGCTGGGATATTTCTACAGTTAGATTCTGACAAGTTCATTGTGGGCAGACTGGTTCAATGTTTAAGTATTGTTAACCTTTACACCGTTTGGACTTAATAAATTTAAATGAGAGAAAAACTGTTTTGTGCCGTAGAAAAACATATTTCAACATTTTTTATCAAACAAGTAGAAAAAATATTCTTTTATCTCAAACATTGTGCATTTCCATTTTATAAAAAGGAATTCATTCCATAAAGATTCAAAAGTTAACATATTTTCAATAATATATGTACTCTGTCGGTTTGAATTTTTAAAAAAAGAAATAAAACCAACAGTGTAGAACTGTCATTGACTTGAAAATTTGTCAGCATTGATGAAAACTTATATGTTGATGTGTAAAGTACATAATTATATAAACATTGATGCAGACCAGTTCTTTATTTCAGAAATGATAAGATAGTGGAAATAATAGTACATGCTACCCGTTCATTCACACACACACACACAACACACACAACACACACACACACACACACACACACACACACACACACACACACACACACACACACACACACACACACACACACACAACCACACACGCACCACGCACGCACCACCCCACTAACACACCACACACCACACTACCACACACACACACACACACACACACACACACACACACACACACACACACACACCACACACACACACACACACACACACACATGCTCGCAAGTTGTGCACGTAACAACACTAGTGCATGTTGATCAGTGTCCTGAGTAAAGTGGTGGGGCAGTGGAGCGGTAATAGTGTATCGATTACGGCAGGGACTGTGCAATCACGTTGTCATGCCCTGTGGCCCGCCTCTTTCTCCTTCCTCTCTGCACATAGCCAACACTGGATTATTGATGGTGCTGACAGTGGGGCACCTGCAGACATCGTCTCTTCTCTTCTTCTTTCTTCTTTCTTCTTCTTCTTCTTCTTCTTCTTCTTCTTCTTCTTCTTCTTCTTCTTCTTCTTTCTTCTTCTTCTTCTTCTTCTTCTTCTTCTTCTTCTTCTTCTGTCTTCTTTCTTCTTTCTTCTGTTCTTCTTCTGGTTCTTCTTCTGGTTCTTCTGGTTTCTGGTTCTTCTGGTTCTGGTTCTTCTGGTTCTGTTTCTTCTTCTTCTCTTCTTCTTTCTTCTCTTCTTCTTCTCTTCTTCTTCTTCTTCTCTTCTTCTTCTTCTTCTTCTTCTTCTGTTCTTCTTCTTCTTCTTCTTCTCTGGTCTTCTGTCGTTCTTCTTGTTCTTGTTCTGGTTCTGGTTTTTTTCTTTCTTTTTTCTTCTTCTCTTCTTCTTCTTCTTCTTCTTCTTCTTCTTCTTCTTCTTCTTTTTCGATGATAATGGCTTGTCATAGTTGAAAACATTGTCAACAGAAATTTCAAACATAGCTTATCCTTAGATGTGGGCTATGGCAAATCTGTCGCATGAACAGTTCGCATAGCTTTTGGCCTGAAAATGAGGAATCAAACATTAAGTTAAACGCAACCCCATACACAATTCCTCATAAAAACTGTTGTCAATTAAATTTTTTTTATAATGAAAAAACTACCAAAGATTGAGTATTATGTGTAGTAGCCAGAATAGGCCTTTTCAAATCACTAATCGCTTCAACTGGCAACTGAGGATTGTTTTGGAATCTTAATCACATCATTGAGCCTGATTTTCTGTGCACCTTACAAAAAGATTGGTTTTGGTATCTGAAATCCTATCATTGAGTCTAAAGTTCTAGGCAAGAAGGACTAGTCGCAACATGATAAAACCCAGGATGAATGATGAATACTGACTAAGAGCTATGATTGGCACGTTAACTTTTTGCCGACGCCCCGTGCACTGGTTACAGTAACAAATAAATACTTATATTCTTGCTGAAGGGCCTTTTATCTTGCTGTCCACATCTCTGTAAGTATACATTCTTCCAACAGTCTTTTTCTCCGACTTTCAACCCAGCACACTGACGCGCTTTATCGAAAATGACGGTGCTTAATACAATGATACGGTGTAGACAGACAGTAAACGTCTATATTTGACCAGTCTGGTAGACTGTGGAACTGTGACCAGAAATATCCCAAGGGAGGAAAAAATGAACACCTTTGCCTCGTCAATAGAGAGTCTGTCCTGACAGCAGACAGGACGATCAATATCTTTTAGTTGTCAGAGTGTGTACAGAACTAGCTGGAGAGTAGAGTTTCACAAGGAGCCTATATTTGCGTTATGACTTTGCTGTCATGACCAGAAAGCCTTGTATGTCAAGTGGGTGCGAATGTAGCCCCCTGCTCTTATAGGCGTTGGAGTGCAAGGGGAAAGAACTTATGTTTACAATAAATCTATGTAGGGTGTTGTTTTTGTATTGTATGGCATTGAATTTGATAATGCTGTACTGCTGAATTTTTATGTGTTGCATTGTACTATATTATTGCCTATTTTGTGTGTGTTTCACTTTATGATTTTTTGTTGTTGTTGATTGTGTATTGTATGATGTACTCGCACTGCACCATGTTGCGTCAGTTGTATTTATTTGCATTGAAGTATTCCCAGGCAAAGTATTACTGTACAGTATCATTCCATCATTAATAATTCATTTTTTTCTTTCATCATCAACAAACGGAAAGGGGTGGTATACAAAGTGGTAACCTCACCAGCATAATTATTTACCCGAAAGACGCAAGTTTAAGTTGCTGCTCATCCATTTGGTTAGCTAGGGATACTGTTCCTCAATGTAGCATTGGTTCTAATTCTGTTTATTCGCATACTTTTAAGATGACACATCATAATAAAGTCCAGTGTGTCGCTGTGCGAATAACATCTTAAGCACGTTGGAAACCCATGCATCTTTTGTGGACAAGTAGACCAAGCTAGTGTCAACAGTTTGAATAATGTAGAAAATGCCCAGCACACTCAGGCACGGTGAATGAGGGAACGGTCATGAAAGCTATTCAAGATAAATCAACAAAGTGTGCTGCAAGTTTTCCAGAACTTGTCAAATCAATATGCAGACCATGTTGTGTAGACGCTATGTTACATAGCGGTAGCCCATGATTTCATGATCGATACTTTTCTGCTACATACTGAAGCCTGTAAATGTCAATGTTGGAACTGGCGATAGCGAATTTACATCTTCGACCCAAGTCATCTCCGGTATAAAAAAATAAACCTTTAAAACCTCAGGCAAAAATCGATTTTTTTCATTAGTTCAGCTTGGGCTGTATATTTTACAACCTGATTGAAATATGCGATGTACTGAGCAGTTCAATTTTGTACATATAGCAGACAAGATGGGTTTAAGAAGCTAAGCTTATTTATATATATACATATACGTACATACATACATACATACTACATCATACATACATACATACATACATACATACATACATACATACATACGTACGTACGTACGTACGTACGTACGTACGTCCGTCCGTCCGTCCGTCCGTCCGTCCGTCCGTCGTCCGTCGTCGTCCGTACGTACGTATGTATGTATGTATAACCCAGAAAGCATTCACCACGGAAAATGGTTATGTTCAAAGGTTAAGTTTTATAAGTAGAAACTTAGGCAGCATTTATCAAACAAAATGGATATGTTCCAGAAGAGAAGATGTATACAGAACTCAAGCAACATCTACCAAAGACATAATCCAGAAATTGAGTTGTGGACAGAATCCAGGCAATATTTATTCAAGAAAATTGATGTATTCAGAAAATAAATAGTATGATATCCCGGATCCCAGGCAGTGCTTACCAAATACAATGGCTATGTTAAGAAATCACTCAGTATACAAAATCTAGGCAAGATTGTCAACAGAATACGGATATTGTTAAATACTGCTAGGTATTTTTATATTGTAAGGTAGTGTACACAGCCCATAAGTCTTTACCAGAGAAAACTGTCATTTTCAGAATTCAAGATGCATGCATGGTGTGGACAACATTGTGTGTTAAGCAGTAGTTATTTGAACAATACTATAATGTTGTGACTATAATTGTTCGTTCCAAATTGATGTTGTAAACTGCAGGTACAGGTATTCTTAGAGTTGATAAAAGTCAAACATACCTCTGTCTGTATGCAAAGTCTGTCTGAAATGTTTGTCTGTAACGTCTGTCTGTAACGGTTATATGTAACATCACTGGTAACATCCGTCTGTAACATCTCTCTGTAACGTCTGTCGAATAACGTACGTCTACCACGTCAGTTTGTAACGTATAACTGCAACGTCCGTTTGTAACGTCTGTCTGTAACGGCTTTTTGTAACGTCTGTTTATAACGTCTGTCTGTAACATCTGTCGAGCGTCTCTCGATAACGTCTGTCTCCAACGTCTGTATGTAACCGCTGTCTGTAACGTCTGTCTGTAACATCTGTCTAACGTCTCTCTATCGCGTCTGTCTGCATCGTCTGAAACATCTATTTGTAACGTCTGTGTAACGACTGTTTATTAACATCTGTAACGTCTGTTTGTAACGTTTGTCTACATCTGTCTGTAAAGTCTGTCCATAACGTCTATCTCCAACATCTGTCTGTAACTGTTGTCTGTGATGTTTGTATGTAATGTCTGTTCGTCTTGCTAGGTACCTTGTTAGGCTACCTAGCTATATTTTTATGATCGCTTGCCCATAGGAACCGTGATAAAAACGTCGTTATTGACACGCATTCACACACACACACACACACACACACACACACACACACACACACACACACACGCCGCAGCGCAGCGCGCGCACGCACACACACACACACACAGACCACAACACACACAAACACACACACACACACACACACTCCTCTCTCTCCTCCCTCTCTCTCTCTCTCTCTCATCTCTCTCTCCCTCTCCTCTCTCTCTCTCCTCTCTCTCTCTCCTCTCCTCTCTCTCTCTCTCTCCTCTCTCTCTCTCTCTCTCTCTCTCTCTCTCTCTCTCCTCTCTTTCGCTCTCGCTCTCGCTCTCGCTCTCGCTTGTACACTCGTTAAATTTTGTTCCGCTTTTCGTACGAGTAGGCCATTGTGTGCCGGTGAGACAGATGACGAGATTTACAAAAACTGCATACACACGGGGACTGGACGTAAAAAAGAACATGAGTGCTTATTCATTATCCTCGATATAAAAAATAGAATAATAAATAAATGAAAATTGTATCTCTATCTCTCTCCTTCTCCTGCCTCTCTCTCTCTCTCTACATTCTCTTTCCCCGCTCCTATAGCGCAGTGGCGATGATGATATCAGATCAGAGCCATTCAGCTCCTCACACAGATACTAAAAGGTAAGGCAGTGTATCTATTGTGTGTGTATAACGAGGACCCGCCTCTACCCCTCTGCCCCCCGACCCCCACCCCCACCCTCCAACCACCATCCTTCTATGTAGACCATCTCTCTAACGGCAAATCGATATCTTGTCTTTGATCTGCTATAGTGGGCAGGTCTCCTCTTGTGAGTGATCTTCGCTAATGTTCTCTCTCTGATGTCAGAGTTTTTATGTCGTTTCTATTGAGATGAGTTTTTGTCGTATGATTGGGGAGACAGGGATGGAGGGAGGAGGGTTTGGGTGTTGACTTGGGTGTGTGTGTGGGGGGGATGGGGGTGAAGTCTGTGTGTGTGTGTGTGTGTGTGTGTGTGTGTGTGGTGTGTGTGTGTGTGTGTGTGTGTGTGTGTGTGTACGTGTGTGTGTGTGGTATTTGTGTGTGTGATTCTAATTGTGAGTGAGTGAGTGTGTGTGTATGTATGTGAAAAGGAACAATGTGTGTGTGTTTGTGTGTGTGTGTGTGTGTGTGTGTGTGTGTGTGTGTGTGTGTGTCGTGTGCGTGCATGTGTGTGTGTGTATTCAGTGCAAGTGGATGGATGGAGGGAGTATTTAGTGCCTAAGTAGATTCTATCGTGTATTTGTGTTGTGTGTGTATGCGTGAGTGTTATGTGTGTGTGTACCCGCGCGCGCGTGTGTGTGTCCGTGTGTGTGTGTGTGTGCGTGTGTGTGTGTGTGTGTGTGTGTGTGTGTGTGTGTGTGCGCGCGCGCATACGCTGCGCGAAATTGTGTATTAAAGAGAGTGGCTAGCGATCTATACCTTTACTACTGTGTGCAAAATATGAAAAAAAAATTACAACACTTCACATTTGTTAAGTTATTAACGTCAACGTCTTGTCACATTTTATTCTTATTGGTGATCATGTTAAGATGTAAAATTTATATATTAAGCTCCTACGAAAGCTTAGCCGACACGCTGTTATTATCGAAACTATCTAATTGTTCGTAAATTAGATAGTCAAAGCATGACTTTTGATCTCGGTACATAATCAGACTTTATGATTTAATGCCGTAGCTATACTACTGGTTCAGAAATAAGTTACAGACATCCTTATGGCAGTATTTGCTACTTGACCGAGCATAATGTTACCTTTCTAGGGAAGAAGAGTTAGAAAAAGAGAAATACACGAGGAATGTGAGGGAAAGGGGGATACAATGAATGGATGGGGACTGTTGTATTATCTGAAAGATCTTCAATTATGCAACAGTTATATATTGATCCGTTTGTGGACGTTTGGTATCTCTGCTATGGTTTCTGTAGTACATATAGTCTCTCTTTTGTCTCTGTCTGTCTGTCTGACTTCACTGTTTTTCCTACTGACTGTCTCTTGTCTGTTTGTATTCTCTCTCTTCGCTCTGTCCTGTCTGTCTGTCTGTCTTCTCTCTCCTCTCTCTCTCTCTATCTCTTCTTCTCTCCTCCTCTTCCCCTCTCTTTGTCTGTCCTTGTCTGTCTGTCTGTCTGTCTGTCTGTCTCGTCCTGTCTGTCTGTCTGTCCTCTCTTTCTGTCTCACGTCCGAAAAACACTTGTCTAACTGATAATATGGTTGTCTCTTTCTCACTCACAAACACACACACGCGCGCGCGCCGCACACACACAACCACAACACACACACACACACAAACCACACACATACACACATACACAACAAAACGTAAAACACTGGCGCATCAATAATGAATAACAGAAATACCACACACAAAACAAACAAATGAACAAACAAACACATACACACACACACCAAAAGACAAAGACACACACATCACGCAAACACACACACACAACACACACACACACACACACTTACACACACACTTACACACCACACACACACACCACACACACACACACACACACACACACACACACACACACACACACACACACACACACAACACACACACACACACCAGGTCAATCCATACGGATAGACAGACAGGCAGTCAAACAGACAAACATAGAATTAGATGCCTTCTAGGCGTGAAGAGCACATAAACACGATCGATGCTTTCTGCAGCTAAGGAGTGTGTGTGTGTGTGTGTGTGTGTGTGTGTGTGTGTGTGTTTTGTGTGTGTGTGTGTGTGTGTGTGTGTGTGTGTGTGTGTGTGTCGTGTGTAGTGTTGTGTGGTGGTTTGGTGTGTTGTGTGTGCGTGGTGTGTGTGTGTGGTGCGTGTGGGTGGTGTGTGAGTTGGTGTGTGTGATGATGTGTGTGTGTGTCGTTGTGTGTGTGTGTGTGTGTGTGTGTGTGGTGTGTGTGTGTGTGTTCGTTTTTTCAGATTTTATGTCTTTTACTGTAAGTGATATTATATATTAGTGTGTGTGTGTATCTGTTTGTGTTGTTGTGTGTCCCTTTGTGTGTGTGTGTGTGTATGTGTGTCTGTGTGTTGTGTGTGTGTGTGTGTGTGTGTCGCTGTAGTGTATGTGTGATTGTCCATTTTGTGTGTAGTGTGTCATGTGTGTCCATGTGTGTGTCCCTGCGTGTGTGTGTGTCCCTTTGTGTATGTGTGTGTAAGTGAGCATGAGTGTATATGTGAGTACGTATGCGTGTGAGTGTGTATGCACTGGCAGGAGCAGGAGAGAGGTCCACATGGGGCAGATCATGACTTGAACTCTCATGCACAGCCCACAGAGAGGCTCAACTGTCAGTGTAGACCTTCTCTGCATTTTGTTTTTACTGCCCGGCTTCTTGTGACTGGATTATAGAGAGGCATACAGTACATTCACAGAGACAGAGAGACGGATATACATACATATATACATATATATATATATACATACATGCATACATGCATACATGCATACATCATACATACATACATACATACATACATACATACATACATACATACATACATACATACATACATACATACATCATGCATGCATGCATGCATGCATGCATGCATGCATACAGATACATACATACAGACAGACAGACAGACAAACAGACATACAAGCGGACAGACAGGCGACAGATCATACAGACTCAGACACACAGACAAACATCCACTAAAGTGGTGGCAGGAAGAAAAAAAACAAGGCAGAAACAAGATAAAGATGGCAAAAGAGGGAAATATTTACGCAGAATTTCCAAAAGGTGAGATGCTATTTACACTGACAAACCCCCGGCATCCCAACGGGGAAATCCAATAATGGACCCTTGCTCCAGATAATGAACACTCGGGCACGTATTCATGTCATATCTGTGATATCTTTTGAAAAGACATTCTACAATCCTGGAACCTTATTGACAGGCATATCACTTTAGCACCAGCAACACATGAACTGCAATATAATAACATTAATAACAACAAAAGCGCCGACAAACCAACAAAACAAACACCAAAACTACTTTTATGAAAGGTTAGCAGAAAACGTAAAATTTGATGATTATAATTAGAGAGGACTTTAATGCAGGAGAAATGCTACGTTCATTAT
>CM060327.1:13243662-13296162 GCA_030674155.1 Stramonita haemastoma | reverse complement strand
GAGAGAAGAAGAAGAGCAGACAGACAGACAGACAGACAGACAGACAGACAGACAGACAGACAGACAGACAGACAGAACAGACAGACAGAGACAGGACAGAGACAGACAGACGGCAGAGACAGAGACAGAGGAGAGAACAGAGAGACAGAGTATTAACTAAAGGAATTTTATTGTCTTTAAGCTATACAAGCCATACAACAAGCGCCAGTAATGACAATTACTACGCCACATATCTATTAGTAACATGGACACCACAGCAGTGGCAGTACCTTTCTTCATCAAGTATATTATGACGATATTGCAAACGAGCAAACTGTCACTGTTTCAGTGACAATTAGCCCTTTTTGCAATGATATATCGCGCATACATGGCTGTATACATTTTGTGCTGTCCAACGTTGTGTTTATCATGCGTGAGGTATAAATTTGTTTTATAGCATACGGCTCTTCTGAAGCAAAGACAGAAAAGATATGTCGTGGAGCGCATATAATTGTCCCAAAGCACGTGGTTCTGTCAGGGGAAGAGAGAGGAGGGGGGGGAGGAGGAGGGGAGGAGGAAGGAGGAGGAGGAGGAGGAGGAGGAGTGGATGGAGAGACAAGAAGAAGGGCAGACAGACAGACAGACAGACAGACAGAGACAGACAGACAGACAGAGACAGACAGACAGAGAGCTAGAGACAGACAGAGAGAATCATTAATCAAATCAATTTATTTGGAAGATGATGAATCACTGCGCGTGTGATTTTTTTCTCCAAATCCCGCCCTTATCAGGGATAAAACAAGACAGAAGAAAACAAACAAAAACTAAAAAAAAAAACACAAGAACAGCAGAAGGCGAAAGAGAGAGAGAGAGAGAGAGAGAGAGGAGAGAGAGAGAGAGAGAGAGAGAGAGAGAGAGAGAGAGAGAGAGAGAGAGAGAGAGGAGAGAGAGAGAGAGAGACGAAGAAGACAGAGAAGACAAAGAAAAAGACAGCAGAGAAGACAGACAGCAGGACAGCAGCAGACAGGACAGGCAGACAGACAGACAGAGAAAGAAGAGAGAGACAAATAGGGAGAGAGAGAAGACCAGACACAGAAGACAGGCAGACAAGCAGACAGACAGACAAACAGACAAACAGACAGACAGAAATTTGCTGGCGGGGAGGGCAGAGTAGAATGAGAGGCAGGTTGTTATGTCAGCTCAGCCTAATAGACCTATTACAGAACGCCCAGAGGGGTGGCAAAGGAGAGAGAGAGAGAGGAACTGAGGAGAGATGTCGGGAAAAGCATTCATGAACAGATAATTGTGATATTCGCTACAGGTCCACCCACGTTCTTCACCATTAGCTATAGTACCATCATTAGTTTGCATAGTTTGGTTATTTTTTGATAACATTGTTAATATTGATTAAGTAGACTAATCATGTTTTGTTAGATCAGAACAACGTAGCACTAACGTATGAAATAAGTACAACACAATCAGTACTTTTATATTTATATGCAAATCATGGGATTTGAAATTGAACAAAACTGTGCCAGATATAATGGAAATAACCCGTAAGCAAGTTTAAGCATTGTAGATTAAAATATCAGAAAAAAGAAACTGCATAGTACCTGATCTTCTAGACATGTTGGAAAAAACTGACACCCTTTAAACGTCACTTTAATATAATGCAGGAGTCTGATACAGGTAGTGACCTCGTGGCGGATTTACTTTAATCTCACTGAGAATGTGACTGTAGGGTAAGCTAGAATAACTTTTGACAGTGTGTACGTAGTGAGATTGGATGAGCGGTGTGGGAATAACAACCACAGGCTACTATGTGCATAATGAAAACTAATCGTGGGCGGATAGCTAGTGTAGGGATAGGGCGTTGAACTTGCAATTTAAGGCACAGGTTTAAGCCACCACCGAGACGCCTGTTTCAGGGGATTTTTCACTCTAGCGTTAACATCAGTATCGTCTCCACTCTCCCAAAAGTCCTTTGGATGAGAATATAGAACAAGTTTAAGGTGAAAAGTCCAATGTGTTTTGGCAGGAACAGAGGACAAAAGGAATTTTAAAAGCGCATGCACACTGGTGCCATGTTTAAACACCATCCCTGAATTTGGAATGCTGCTACCGGAATAGTGAGGAAAATTAATCGTTATATTTGCAAAATTCCACCATTGATAAACCTCGTTGATACTCTAATTTCACTTAAAGGAAATGTCATTCAATCACTGAAAGAATAATGACATACGCACAGACGCACAGACTGACAGACAGACGCAACAACAACAACGACAGCAATAGCAACAACAATGTCAACAGCAAAAACAGTTTTTACACAGTTTTCCTTTTTCGAACTTTACATGTAAACTTAACGTCTGAAAAGCACCCATAAAAACTCGACTTTAGAAGGCAGCAAATGAGACCTTGACATTGTTGATATTTTTCACTACATACACACAATACTCACACAACACACACACACACACACACACACACACACACACACACACACACACACACACACACACACACACACACACACACACACACACACACACACACTTAATCAAAGTGTCATTTTTCAGCTTAATGTCTATGACGTCGAGTTACCTATATCCTGATATGAACGTGGTATGTCGTATACATGTATCACATTATGTATGCGGATTACTGTTGATTTTACATTTGGGAAATACTAGTAGGTATTGGATCTATCCGGTTTCTTAAGGTCGTTAGCATTGTTATGGTAATGCAGAGAGACTGATGTGTTCTCTTAACACATGTTTTCCCCTACACATGTAGAAGCCTGTATGTCTGGTAGCCTTCTTTGTCTTATAGATTGTGTTAGTTTTAATTTCTGAAGTTTTTCTTGACCTTGAAGCTGGCCACAGGTCAACAAAACAGCATGGGAGATAAATTCACGCGAGTGCGGCGCGCGCGCACACACACACACACACAACACATATATACACATACTCTCTCTCTCTCTCATCTCTCTCTCTCTCTCTCTCTCTCTCTCTCTCCTCTCTCTCTCTCTCTCTCTCTCCTCTCTCTCTCTCTCTCTCTCTCTCTCTCTCTCTCTCTCTCCTCTCTTCTCTCTCTCTCTCTCTCTCTCTCTCTCTCTCTCTCTCTCTCTCTCTCTCTCTCTCTCTCTCATCCCTCTCTCTTTATATACACACATACACACTACACTCACACACACACGCGCGCGCGCGCGCACACACACACCACACACACACACACAACACACACACAACCCCACACACACACACACACACACACACACACACGCACACCACACACACACACACACAGAGTTTCAGCTTCCAGCAAAGCCTCTGGAGTTGAATAATCCATATCCTGATGAGGACAAGGTATATTTTTGCATATATCATATTCGAATTTTCGTTAATAATTTTACATCTGGGATGTCACAGCGGGTATTGGTCATATATGGTTAATTAATGTCCTTAGCATTATCATGTTGAAACAGAATAAATTTTTTCGATTTTTAGCGTTTGTTTAGGGCTGTGTATCATGTATCCTTCTGTTGCGTATAGGTTTTGCTGCTGTGAACTTCGGAATTTTTTGTCTCAGGTTGCTGTATTGCACAGAGCGACAGACACAATGATAGAGAAAGCCATGCACGCATGCACGCAAGCACGCACACACACACACACACACACACACCACACACACACGAACACACACACAAATACACCCACCCACCCATTACTAGCATACACATACACACACGCTCACATTGCACATACACTAATAATAATAATAATAATAATAATAATAATAATAATAATAATAAATAATAATAATAATAATAATAATAATAATAGCAACAATAATACCTACAAAGCTGTTCAAACAAAAATAGATCAAACAAGGAAGCAGTGTAGAAAGAAAAGTATGTGCGAAGAGAGAGAGAGAGAGAGAGAGAGAGAGAGAGAGAGAGAGACAGAGACAGAGACAGAGAGAGAGAGAGAGAGAGAGAGAGACAGAGACAGAGAGAGAGAGAGATAATAGAGACAGAGACAGTGACAGACAGACAGACAGACAGACAGACAGAGACAAACAGACATTATGTACAGACAGAGTAGAACCGAACATCAGAGTCTTCATCACATAAAGGATATGCATCACTGTGAAAATGACAGGGTACATAGAGCAGGAGTCCCTCACCCCATGACTGCAGGCAGGGCTAGCCATGTCACAGTGTGGACAGAGGAAGTGCTAACTGTGCTTTGTAGCCATCAGGTCACAGTGTTGTACAGAGGTAGTGCTAACTGTGTTTTATAGCCTTTAGGTCACCCTGTAGACATAAGTAGTGCTAACGTGCTTTGTAGCCATCAGGTCACAGTGTTTACAGAGGTAGTGCTAACTGTGTTTTATAGCCTTTAGGTCACCCTGTAGACATAAGTAGTGCTAACTGTGCTTTGTAGCCATCAGGTCACAGTGTTTACAGAGGTAGTGTTAACTGTGTTTTATAGCCTTTAGGTCACACTGTAGACATAAGTAGTGCTAACTGTGCTTTGTAGCCATCAGGTCACAGTGTTTACAGATGTAGTGTTAACTGTGTTTTATAGCCTTTAGGTCACACTGTAGACATAAGTAGTGCTAACTGTGGTTATAGCCTCCATGTCACAATGTTGACATAGGTAGTGCTAACTGTGTTTTTTAGCCTTCATTCACAATGTATACAGAGGTAGCACTAACTGTGGTTTATAGCCATCATGTCACAGTGTAGACAGATGTAGTGCTAACTGTGGTTTATGGCCTTCACCAACAGTATAGATAGAAGAAGCACTAACTGTGTTTTATAGCCTTCGGATCTTACTGTAGACAGAGGTAGTGCTAACTGTGTTTTATAGCCTTCAGGTCTTGGTGTAGACAAGGGTAGTGCTAACTGTGGATTATAGCCTTCATGTCATAGTGTGACAGAGGTGGCGCTAACTGTGTTGTATATCCATAAGACACAGTGTATTTTAAAAAAAAAATCTTTATAACGACGATAATGGAATAAGCACTTATGTGGGCTTTTTTTACATCCAGTCCCCGTGTGTGTTTGCAGTTTTGTAAATCTTGTCATCTGTTCCCACCGGCACACAATGGCCTACTCTTATGTAGACAATAGTTAGACAGAGGTACTGCACTAACTGTATATAGATTCATGTCACAGTGTGGACAGAGGTAGCAACTAAACTGGTCGTTAGGTATAAGCTTCAGTCACAGTGTGGACAGAGTAGCACTAACTGTGCTTATGCCCGAGTCACGTGTAGACAGAGGCAGGGTTAACTGCCGAGCTTTATGGCTCGGAGACCATCTGACGCCTAGCCACAGTACTGCTCCACACACTGTGTCCACAAGTGTTGCCGTCATTAGGGCAACAGCGCAATAGCGGGGATGTGTGGAGGGCAGTTTTCTTAGAGTAATCAGTATCTCCATATTCTGGGAATTCTCTTTAGAATTCTCGTCTGTATTGTCTCTGTCTCTGCCTTGTCCTCTGTCGTCTTTGTCTCTGTCTCTTCTCTGTCTCGTTCTGTCTGTCTGTCTGTCTGTCTGTCTTCTGTCTGTCGTCTGTCTGTCTCGTCTTCTCTCTCTCTCTCTCTCTCTCTCTCTCTCTCTCTCTCTCTCTCTCTCTCTCTCTCTCTCTCTCTCTCTCTCTCTCTCTCTCCTCTCTCTCTCTTCTTCTCTAGTTTTTCATTTTGTTGTGGGTCTAAAAGCTGTAGGTGGATGTTGAGGAAGAGAGTGGAGTTGAACAGAAAACATTAAAAGAAATTGATAGAAATAAAATAAATAAACTATGTTATTGCTGAGTGACAACTATTTCCAGATTGACGGTCTGCATTTGAAGTTGACCCAGGAGGTCGTTAAAAAAAATCCCCACCCTTACTTCCAGAACGCTGCCGAATTCGAATCTGCCACTTCATGGACCATAGAACTGACTGAGGTCAGGCCGTCTTAACCACTCAGCTACGGCGTGCGTCCAAAAACGAGTTACACAGCTTCAAATAATGCAAGAGATCGAACACGATGCTGACTGAACATCAGCTGATGCTCTTTCGAAAGAAGAACCAGGACAGACAGTGAAGCTAATCTGTCAATATTCCCATAGTCAGCGCTGTGGACATATAGGAAGATCACCAAAATAGGCCGTGGCTCTAGTCTGTCAATGCTGTCTCCCCTAAAACTGTGGACACATGGCAAAAGACCAAACTAGACCATAGTTGTAGTCTGTATTATGCTGTCTTCCCTAAAGCTGTGGACACATCGCAAAAGACCAAAATAGGCCATGGCTGTAGTCTGTAGTATGCTGTCTCCCCTAAAGCTGTTTACACCTGTCTGAGGAATGCTGTCCACTCTCCAAAGACCTTTACAGACCTGAACATGTAACATGTAACGATCTTTTTTTGGATCAGACTGCCCTGCCTTGAAAAATATCGATCTTCCCTTGCAAGGCTGTCTCCTTCATCTTCTGTGTAAACAGTGTACCTCATGACACCACACATGCATTTGCCCACTGTAGTGCTTCTTCCCCTCATAGCCCTAGGCGAATCAGTCCTTTGCTTTGCATTGATTTGCTTCAGTTCCAAACTTTTTTTTCTAAAGGTGGTCGCAACTTCTGCTTGAAAATTGTGTTGACAGTGGTAGGAGGGAACCGTAAGTATGTGTACATACATGATGAAAGCTTCTGTTGATGCTGCTGATAGAGCTGCTACTCTTGCTGATACTGATGTTGCTGCAACTGCTGTTGCTAGTGCTGTCATCAATGGTGATAGGGAAAAATCGTCTTGCAAGGTACCTGATCAATCAATGTAGGGAACGTGTGTGTGTGTGTTGGTGTGTGTGTGTGTGTGTGTGTGTGTGTGTGTGTGTGTGTGTGTGTGGTGTGTTGTGTGTGTGTGAGTGTGTATGTGTGTATGTGTGTGTGTCTGTCTGTCTGTCTGACTGTCTGTCTGTCTGTTTGTCTGTCTGTGGGTGGGTGGGGGGAAGTAGTAGGAAGATTAAGTTTTACATGATACCTCTGTTTATTCTTTCGGCTAGGGAAACACATTGGGTCCCGATGGTGCCAATAATTCGGCATGAGCGGGCACAGCATTTTGTTACTTGGAGTGGGTGTCTCATGTGATTCCCAAGTAACCGTTGCTCCATTGGAAAACCAAGTCATGCATTGTGGCTTTTGTGGCTGCTATTGTTTCTGTTGTTGTGCTTGTCCTTGTTGTTGTAACTGACTCTCGAGTAATGTTGTTCTTTTTTTCTCTGAGTATTTTGTTTAGCTTCTGACTTATGAAAAGTGTCTTGAAATCGGATAGATTAATGGACTTACTGTGTCTCTCTCTCGGTATGTCTGTCTGTCTGTTGGTCGGTCGGTCTGTCTCTCGCTATTCCAGATGGTTGCAAAACATTATATTTCCTTATGCCATAACCCTTTTAAAGGAAATTCACTAAACTCAATTCAATTTAGTCCAATTTAATTAATTTTCTCTCTCTCTTACTCTCTCTCTTCCCTCTCTATCTCTCTCTCTCTTTCTCTATCCCCATCTCTCTCTTCTCTTCTCTTCTCTGTCTCTCTCTCTCTCTCTCTCTCTCTCTCTCTCTCTCTCTCTCTCTCTCTCTCTTCTCTCCTCTCTCTCTCTCTCTCCTCTTTCTCTCTCTCTTCTCTCTCTTCTCTCTCTCTCTGCTACAACACCCCCCCATACACACACACTCACCCCCCCCATACACCCACACCCATACCCACACCACTCACACCCCCCTCCCCCCACACCTACACCCACCCACCCACCCACACACACCCATCCACACCACACACACACACACACACACACACACACATCACACACACACACACACACACACACACACACACACACACACACACACACACACACCACACACACACACACACACAAACCTCGCAGGAAAAAAAACCTCTACGATCCACCAGATCCGCTTCTGTCCAGCCTGCCTCCCATGCTTTGTTCAGAAGCACGCTATGGCTCTGCACAAACACGAACTTCATGCACCTCTGAACAGACATGCTCTACCGGATCCTAGGGGTCTATCCGGGGTAGGATTCGATCAGGGGGTGGGCTCATCGATTCCCTGACACCAGAAAAAGAGAGAGAGAGAGAGAGAGAGAGAGAGAGAGAGAGAGAGAGAGAGAGAAGAGAGAGGAGAGAGAGAGAGAGAGAGAGAGGAGGAGGCGGCTAGTGCTTGAGTATTGGCAGTCTTTGAAGTGGCCAGGAAATTAATTCTGGCTCGTTTTGCGAGTAGTGGGTTTGGTCATTTAAAAAAAATCTCTGTCGCTCTGTTTCTGTCTGTCTGTCTGTCTGTCTGTCTGTCTGTCTGTCTGTCTGTCTGTCTGTCTCTCTTGGTTTCATCAAGACTGTAATGCAAAACTAACAGAAAGTGACAGGTTCCAATTGTGTTGATTATTTTACGCACTGTTATAGCCCAACTAGTATCTAACTGCTATCACGATAGGTAAATTCAGATATGTACGGGTTCAATTTTGATTTGGAATTGGCAATTTAAATGTAAATAACAAATTTAATGGTAAATCTATAAGGTGCCCTTTCTGTGACAAAATTGAAACTGGAAAGTATTTGAATATATAAAGTTTACAGACTCGAGAGAGTTATACCTGTTAAAATATTTCACAAATGCAAATGAACAATGCCTTCAAATCATTTTGAATAGTGAAAATGCTTGCCAATTGAGACATTTGGGTATGTACATATTCTATGCTCTGAAAACCAGAGAACTTTTTAAAATTAATTGGTGTACTTGAAAGTTCATGTCTCTTTAGAAAATCACTCTTGACATTACCAACATCATGTTTGTTTCACTGTTTTGTTTGCAATTTCTTTTGTCAAAAGCCTACCCCCTTGTATACAGGCCTTACTGTCTGTCTGCCTGACTGTCTGCTTGCCTCCCTTCCTGCCTGTCTGTTCGTCTCTGTCTCTGTTTCTGTCTCTCTCTCTTTCTCTCACTTCTCTCTCTCTGTCTCTGTTCACTCTGTCTCTCTCTGTCTCTCTCTTTCTCCTCTCTCTCTCTCCTCTCGCTCTCCCTCTCCTCTCTCTCTCTCTCTCTCTCTCTCTCTCTCTCTCCTCACTCCGCCCCCCCTTCTCTTCTGTCTCTCTTCTCTGTCTCTGTCTGTCTGTCTGTCTGTCTGCTCTGTCTGTCTGTCTGTCTGTCTGTCTGTCTGTCTTCTGTCTTCTTCTTCTCTCTCTCTCTCCTCTCTCTTCTCTCTCTCTCTCTCTCTCTCTCTCTCTCTCTCTCTCCTCTCTCTCTCTCTGTATTCTCTCTCTGTGTATTTGTGAAGCTGTGCGCGCACACACACATGCATTTTTTTTGCTCTGTGTGTATGTGTGTGTGTGTGTCTGTCTTTCTGTCTGTCTTTCTGTCTGTCTGTCTGTCTGTTTGTCTATCTGTATGTCTTACAGTCTGTCTTCTGTATGTCTTGCGTTCTTGCGTACATAATTTCACTCACAGACAATGCATTAATGATGACAAAGACGGGAAATTAGCCAGTTTTGTTTTTTTGCGCTTGTTTCTTTTCCTTTAAACAGAGAACTGAAGTAACCTGACGTCAGATCTTTTTCAGCGAATTAATCGGAAAAATCTAGCGAAACAAAATGAGGTGGGTGGTCGTTAAATTAGACTTTTCTTTCTTTTTTTTCGAGGAATTGGGTTTTTTGTTAACGAATTGCTTGCAGCTTCTTGGACAAAATTGCACTTTTCTCTTTCTCTGTGCCTATTTTTTTTATATAGTTTTGTTTGTCTGTGTGTCTTTGTTTCTCTGCAATGTCTGTCTCTGCATTACTACACCCTTGATGTTTTGTCCTTTTCAGAGAGAGAGAGAGAGAAGAGAGAGAGAGAGAGAAGAGAGAGAGAGAGAGAGAGAGAGAGAGAGAGAGAGAAGAAGACAGACGACAGACAGACAGACAGACGACAGACAGACAGACAGACAGAGAAGGAGAGAGAGAGAGAGAGAGAGAGAGAGAGAGAGAGAGAGAGAGAGACAGAGAGACAGAGAGACAGAGAGGAGAGACAGAGAGAGAGAGAGACAGAGAGAGAGCACACAACACACAGAGACAGAGAGAGAGAGAGAGACAGAGAGAGACAGAGAGAGACAGAGAGAGAAGAGAAGGAAGTCGTGAGATAAAGAGGAAGGGAAGAAAGAAGAGTAAATGGTACAAATAGAAGGAGAAAGAGACAGAGACAATAATACTGACAAAACGACTGATAAACAGAGACAGACGTCAATATACATACCTGTTACTTGCGCAAAAATGAAGGAATGAGAGAGAGAAGGAGTAAAGAAGAAATCACCAGACACAGCAATACAGACAGAATGACAGACAGACTAAGGTAAACAGAATCAAACCAAGCATAATATTATCGATTATAGACCTGCTACAGGATGGAGGGAGGAAATCAAATGGAGAGAAATCGATTTCCTTTGAACTGATGGCATTTTCCTTAGCAGAGCAGGTCTGCCCACTACTGAAGACTTTTTTTTAATCACAACACACACACACAACACACACACACACACACACACACACACACACACACACACACACACACACACACGTACACACACACACACACACACACACAACACACACACACACACCACACACACACACACACAGTAAACAGTGGCGGCTGCAGTTGCAATCTTTAAATCACTGCTGACATGCACTCCGCAGGCTCACCCCAGAGACAACAATCCAAATCTTTGTCTGAGAAAAAACAAATAAACTTTGTCTGCATGCTGCACACTGAAGAGGTCGATGTTCCCCAATCTCCTGTCTTTGTAGGAGTTGTTTAGTTGTTCGTGTTGTTAATTAATGGTGTTGGTTTGTTCGTAGATATATATCAACCCAATGTTTGTGTTTCCACACTTTGACCATGACCAAAATCAGGTTTAAAGTGTATGTGTGTGTGTATGTGTGTGTGAGTGTGGTGTGTGTGCGTGCTACGTGTATGCCTGCGTGCGTGCGTGCGTACGCGAGCGCGTGTGTGGTGGGGGGGGGGGGGGGGGCGGTGCGCGTGCTTTTTTGTGCTTCTATGCATTGAAAGGGAATCACTTGTAAAGCCTAAAATCTATTAACTACTCAGGTTTGATGCACTATTGCTATGGACACAATCCAAAATGGATGCCTAAACTAAACATGAAGGCAGCGAGAGGTAGGAGATGGGTGCCGCCCTCAATATGCTGGTCCCTGAAGATGCTGAGGTTCTGTTACCTCGCTCCCCAATTACTGCGTAGGTATACCTTTAAGTTTGCTTTGTAACTTTTTATGTAACCCACGACCATAGCTAACTTTATAAAAGTTGAACACGTTTTTTGATACGTGAGCAGGATCCCTTGCATTCGTTTGCGTACTAGACATCGGGGATATATAGCTGTTTGCAAAAGATCTGCATTTAGATACAGTAGTTCGATCTAGTGTTAACTCTCAAGGAAAACATCCCCTGTAACAAACCCATCCAAGGTGCGCCAAACCTGCGTCCTCGGATAAACATCGTCACGAATGACGGTGTAACCATCACCATCTCCTTCCACTGTACCCTACCACCCCATCATACACACACACATCACGCACACACACACAGACACACACAAACACACACAGACACACACACACACACACACACACACACACACACACACACACACACACACACACACACACACACACACACACACACACACCAACACCACCATCACCACCACCACCATCACACGGTGTTGACAAGATGATACAATAACCGTGCTGTTTATACACCCGTGCCGACAGCGGTTGCAAAGAGGATACAGCTGTTGTTGATGTTGTTGATCTATATCGGACACGCCTGTTAATAGTGCTCCCGCTGTCCGCAAGACTAGTGTCTGTTTGCCTATGCTACTTTGTAGTCGTGTGCACTCTGCACGTGACATCAAGAAATCATCAATTAGAAAAAACACTAGACAAATTAACACCCTGAGTACGAAGGGTGATTTTTTTGTAGAGATGCTCTTCTAGGAAAAAAAATACTGATAACTGGCGTTCAGAGCGGTGGTTGTTATTTTTAAATTTTTTTATTTCGAAGATAATGGAATAAGCAGTTTTTGGGCTTTTTTTTTTTTACAGTTTTTCATCCAATTCCGTGTGTATGCAGTATTGTAAATTTTGTCATCCGTTCCCACTGGCACACAATGGCCTACTCTTCTGGAAAGCGGAAAATGTGTTCGCAAAACGTTTTGCGTACGTTCGCTATTTGACGGCCCAGGTTCAAGCCACACACCGAAATTTCTGTTCAAAGGGTATTTCCCTGGAGTTAGCACCAGTGCCACCTCCACTCTCCTAAAAGTCCTTAGGGTGAAATTTTAAACGAAGGTCTCAGTGTGTGAACGTAGGCAGAACATCGGCTTTCGTTAAAACATCTTTTGGAAGAGCAGGCTATTAAATTTGTGCTGCAGGAACGAATAAAGACAGCTTTTATGCTCACGGGAATGGACGTGAAAAAAGCACAGAGTGCTTATTCGATTATCTCTAGAACAAAATAATGAAACATGACAATAACTAAATTTTGCGGAAAAACAACTGATGTACGGGTACGTAATTGTTCCATTCCAAGCAGTAGGCTGTCTGTTTCATGAAGCATTGTACACCAGTAGACGACAGCAGAAAGAGAACTACAAAGGCTGTATAATCTTCTTCACGGTAAATGTTGCCTGTGCGTATTCTGTACAAGATACAAACTTTATTGTCCACACACATAATAAAATCAAATCTCTCGACAGCATTACATGGCTCAAAACACATATTGCCATCTAAAATTACACCTGGCTCTTTGAATATGTTGGCCTACAAATTATTTTCAAACACCGTCTTCTTTCAGCCCAGTTTCCATCACAATCATTCATTCAAATTCATACAATAGGCCATCTGTCCGCCTATACTAAAATGCGTATGCATGCATCTACACACGAGCATGCACACACGCAGATCGTGAGTATGAGCATGTAGTATGTTTGAGTATATGCAGGTGGATGTGTGTTGTGTTTGTAGATCACTCAAAACAAATACTTGGTGAAACAAAAACAGATTCGAATTTCTCTGGCCCCAGTTGTCGTCATGAAAGATGTTATGTCAGTCTTCTGTCCGGCGTTGGTGTATTTCGTAGAATGTGAGTGATACCTTGTTTTGCTATCAGAATTTACGATATAAACCCTTGACATAGTTATGACTATTAAACATAGCACAGTCACTTGATAGCTGGGTTACGAACAAACTCGATCCAACACAGGTGAATACAGGAGATGTTAGGCTGTCCCTAGCGCTTGTTCTCTCTCTCTCTCTCTCTCTCTCTCTCTCTCTCTCTCTCTCTCTCTCTCTCTCTCTCTCTCTCTCTCTCTCCCCTCTCTCTCTCTCTCCCGTGTTTGTGCATGTTTATGTGTGTGTGCATGTGTTTGTGCATTTGTTTATGTGTGTTGTGCGTGCGCGCGCGCGTATGAGTGTGTGTGCGAGCGCTCGCGGATGTGCTGTCGCAATCATCTCTAAATGGATATCTGCGATCGATGGCTAAAGCTGCTGCCTTAAAAAGAGATAGGAAAACCTGCCTGTGTCAAAAGCAGACTTCAAAGAGCTCCTGCATGTTAACAGGCCAATGAAGGCCTCAACATGCCCCACCTGACTTTATGTGCATCCCACCTTTCCAATAACCTGTCATCACGTGTTTTGAGGTCAAAAGGGAAGGCTTTCTTAGGAAAGGCCCCTGTGTACACTAAACTGCATTGATTTTCTATAGCCTCGTTACACCAGACTACATGAGACTACATACGCTGTTCTACACTATGCACATACACTACACTACACACTACACTGCGCTACACTTCACTGCACTACAGTAATGCACTTCTTTTACTACATTACACTGCGCAACACTTCACTACACTACACTAATGCACTTCTTTTACTACACTACACTACACACTACACTACACTACACTACACTACACTACACTACACTACACTACACTACACTTAGGCGTGGCTGGTTGTATTGGCGCTATACTGACAAAGCAACAGCTCTGTCACTGTAGCATGGTGTGCTACTGGCTGGAAAATCAGCAAAGTTATCCATTTTGGGGGGGAGGGGAGAGGAGGGATCGTTTCAGTGATGTCCATCTATTTTTTTCTCAATTACATAAGTGTCCTTTTCAGTCATCCAAGAAGATATTGATAACTGCATGTTAAGTGCGCGAGCGTGCGATGCATGCGCACCCGCGCATGTGTATGTATGTGTATGTGCGCGGTCGCGCTGCATGCGTGCGCACCAGAGACAGGAGGTGGAAGTGGTGAAATTGCTCTGTCACTGTTATTGGTTGATCTATTCCTGACATATCATTCTCCCAGTTTAGACACGTGGCGTCCACCATTAATCAGGAGTAGCCTGCCCTGCAGCCGTCATACATGTCTGTGATCAATGCCCTCTTTATTTCTGGAAACAATTTGTCCACCTTTCTTTTTTGTCTGGTTTTGTTGTTGGTGCTGGTGATGACAGTGATGACGCTGACAGTATTGACACTGCCCGTGTCGGGACTGAGATGAGGCGTTATGGATCGGGATACCTTGTTTTCCAGACTTTGGCTAAGACTAGATTCAGCATATTTTTGAAGAAAACAGTAAGGGTACTCTGACAAAAGTTATGTTTAGAACATATCTAGACACAAAACATTCGCAAGATTTTCGTACAAAGTCAAAGTTTTCTTTGAAAATTGTATCTTATTATTTGCTTTTCCCTTGAAATCATGATATTCGTCGTGTTTTTTCCTTTACTTGTTTGTTCCTTCCGTTCTTCGGCTAGAGCTCTAAGATAGGTGAGATTTTGCAATATGTGAACGTTTTTGCCCACCATGAAATTAGCTGCATGTCAACTACGAGGATAATTCAAAGACATTTTGCGTTAATTGAAAACATCGTATTATTATCTTAAAAAGGAATTTGTTAGCATTGAAATAAAAGTTGACCATAGCATCGTGCTGTCTAGGGATGTAGTAGGCAATACAGCAGATTCCCTCTACCTATCTTCAGAGCTGGACACAGCAATGTTAACGTTAGATACTCCGGCGTGAATGACGACGATGAAAGATATGTCATCCACACATCCCAAATCAGACCCAGGGGCTGGTTGGTTGCGCTTACAAGAATGTTATCCACTGTGTGACGTGTGCTCCAAATCCCACACCCCCTCACCCTTCCCCTACAATCTGGGTGACCACAACCACGTGCAGAAGTCGCACCTCATCTCCAGCTGTCACACAGCCCCAGTGACATCAATCCCCACCTTCTTTCATCTTTTGATCATCACCGTCATCCATTGGGTATTGCGGCTCTGTTTTGGTCAGCTGATGCATGAACAAAATAAAGACATGATTTTATTGAGTGTGATGGAGCGTAGAGATTTTTTTCTTTTCGTTCCTTGGCTAGTATTGTGAGGTTCCTCATGGTGAGATTTGCGTATGCGACTGTTTTTCCCCCCACTGTGAATGTAGCTGATTTGACTTTGGGGATATATTATGTGTATGTGTCGTGTTTCTGTAACGGACTCGATGCTGAAATGAATTACGAGATTGTCAACGTGCATATTTCATTTTTTCTGAACCATAACTTTTCAATGTTATTTGTTGACCGTGTTTTGTTATAAAACAAGAAAAAATTTTTTTAATCTATTTTATTTTATTCTTTTATATCGAGGAAAATGGAATAAGCACTCTTTTGCTTTTTTTTTAAAATATCCAATTCCCGCGTGTATGCTATTTCGTAATTGTCATCTGTTCCTACCGGCACACGATGGCCTACTCTTACGAAAAGCAGAACAGGATTTAACGTGTGCGCAAGATGTTCTGCGTGCGTTCACACACGGGGCCTCGGTTTATAGCCTCATCCAAAGGACTTTGGAGGAGAGTGGAGTCAGCACTGATGTTGACTCCAGGAGAAAAATCTCCTCGACCGGGAATTGAACCCGGGCGTTAAATTTGCGAGCGCAATGTTCTGACCACTAGGCTATCCCATCCCATAGGATCTTGCCAACACATGTGGTGTCTGCACGAGCTTGTGGTCAGTTCCCATCTGCTGCATCTGACCTCGGTCATCCAGTGCCTTCAATCATCCGTGGTCATCATGTCAGTTAACTGTTATTGCCTTGTAGCTATAACTGCCATGTTCGTTTGTGGTTATTGCTTGTAACCCAAGACAGACGATGATGTTAGTGGTGGACATAGAGTTGGCTCAAAATACTGGAAGTGTTCACCGAATGGCAGGAGGTGAACGACTAGATGTATCTTGTGAAATTAGACTTCTCCTCCTGAAAGCCAGAATGCGGCTACCTTCACGGTGGCCAAGAGACAGTGTATACGCAAAAAATCTTACCATTGGGAGCCTGTGAGTTCTAGCTGATAAATGAAAAAAAAGACTAAAGGCCAAATAAACTTGGTACCAGTATTGAATTTTTTATCTGTTTTTGTCATTGGAATTATCAACGAACTTGTCATCTGAATCATTTTGCCGTATGTTGTACCTCAAAAATGTATTGTTATCGATTATAATTGCCATGTTTTGTTGGAGTCAGAACTGTAAAGAGGATAACATCAATCTTTCTATGTACTGATCAAACACATAATTCAGTGTGTCAAACATGGCTGATCTTAGCTAATAACAGGGGTCTTTCTTTTTAATTTTTTTCTGCATTTATAAGACCAATATAGTACTTTTAGTTGCCTAAGATTCAATATTTAATGGTTGGGGGAAAGGAATGGCTAGCTTTGCTTCTGACTGAGAGCAAAAAGCGAGACTTTTATTTAAAGTTTTCGTTATATTTCGTAAACTTGGAAGGTTGTGTGTATACAAGTCCCTTGTGCCCAGAAATAAATTCATTCCTGTGTCGAAACACTAATGGTAACACGGTGATCAGGTAAATGTTAACATACCGGCAATCAAAGAACTACAGACAAACCCTCCTGTTGATAGTATTTGATCTGTGACTGCCTTCATCACTGTGTTACCTCCATGGAAAGTCCCAGGTTGGCACTCAGGTGCTTCACCACACCGTGCTCTGTACACATACACACACACACACACACACACACACACACACACACACACACACACACTCACACATACACACACACACACCCAGCACACACACACACACAACACACACACGCTGGCTTTTCATCTCACTCACCATGCTGACATGATGGCTGTTGAGTGGCAGGTCTGATGGGAGGGGTGGCTTTGAGTGCAGGCCTGTTTGCACTGTGGAGTTTTTGTTCCGGACCCTAGCGGCGCCTTGCCAGAGTTGATTTAGCTGTTGATTCAGTGTGATGGCTGGATCCGAGAGGTTAAAACGTTACTTTGCAGTTGCAAATTGGAGAGTATTGTCATGTCCCTTTACTAACATGCTAGATAGATAAGTGTGGGTGTTTCTGGGATGAACATTCTGTCTGGGCCAGCGCTGGAGGGCCACTAACAGTATTTCTTTCTGTCTGTCTCTGTCGCTGTTTTTGTCTCTATCTTTGCCTCGGGCTGTTGTCTGTCTCTCTCTCTCTGTCTCTCTTCTCTGTCTCTGTCTCTGTCTCTCTCTCTCTCTCTCTCTCTCTCTCTCTCTCTCTCTCTCTCTCTCTCTCTCTCTCTCTCTCTCTCACCTCTCTCTGTGTCCTTGAAGATCAAGGGAACAGAACACTCCTTTAATGAGCCTCTTTATAGATACACCCCCTGAAAAAGCATGTCTAGACTCCTTTGGCACAACAAACCCGACAACAGCAGTAACAGCTGATGTTGACTATACTTTCAAAGATCCCAGTGACAAGTTCAGAGATGTGGCTTTCCACAGTGGACGACAGTCACTGTTGATCACCAGTGATCTATACCTACGCCCCCCACCCCCCCGCCCACATCTCTCCACATTATCAACCCCATGTATTCGTCCTGTCTGCACCAGCTGTTACTAAACCACTTCATTATCTGCTTCTTTTATCTGTACTTCTTTTGTTGGAGAACAAGTGACTGGAGTTTTTGATGTTTATTGCAAGGACCTGTGATGTTGATGGTTCAAGTACTAACAGCCCCCAACAGTGTGGTTAATAAAGGGGGATTATGTGATCGCTCACGTCAGCATTTGTATATACATACCCAGTACCCATACTCTATCCCGTAGTTCTGAAGACCGTGGGGGCACCATGGAAGATTTTGCAACCAGCTTCCTCCACTCCCCACAGTCTTCTGCTTTCCATAGCAAATTGTTCCACTCAAGGCCAGTCCACTCTCTGATGTCTTGCCATCGTTTTCTCTGTCTGTCGCTTCATCTCCCTCCTTTTACTGTTCCATGAAGGACAGTCGTGTCCAGTCCATATGTTCGTGTGACGTGCCGATATCACTTCAGTTTGCGGGTTTTTTTCACTGAAGTAAGGAGCAGTTGATATGGTCATATTGCATTTTTAATTATGGTTTTCATCTCATTTGTGATGTGATCTCTGTATGAGATCATATGAGATCCTCTGTATGTATGTTACCTCTGTATACTGATTCGATACTTTAATCTGTTTTGGGTGTACCTGTATGCTTAAAGATCAAGTAAGTGGGTCGGGAGATTTAGTAATCTTAGACATGTTTGCTTAGATTTAGAAGTGTGAGCTTAACACAGCGTGTTATCTGGTAGAAATGGAAGAGGGTAGTCTGCTTATCAGCTGGGTGTTGTTTGAATTGTCTCTGTGCTGCCTCTGTGAGTATGTTGTGTGTGTGTGTGTGTGTGTGTGTGTGTGTGTGTGTGTGTGTGTGTGTGTGTGTGTGTGTGTGTGTGTGTGTGTTGTTTATGTGTGTGTGTGTTCGTGTGTGTGCTTGTGAGTGAGTCGGTTTGTGTGTGTGTGTGTGTGTGTGTGTGTGTGTGAAATACATGGGGAAAACCTTTTATCTCCCTAAGTTATAAGCAGTGAAGTGGCTCTGAATGCAATATAAATTGACATAAATCGTTCTGTAGGTTAGAGCGTAATTTTTTTAATAGGTAAAGGCTAAACATGCAGCACAAACACTAGCAGTCATACGCACAAACTATGGAATGAGCTAACGAACGAATAAACAACCTAACAAACAAATTATCAGACTAGACATCGACTGATGCTGCACTGTAAAATCACATAGCCAAATACCTTACGATATATGCAAGTTAATTTATTCTCTTTTTTTGGTTAGAGCTCCGAGGCTCAAAAATAGGGAGATGTTGTGTTACACTACAGTCTAAAACAAGAACAAAAAGTAACTCATCATTATGTAACCTAACACGATGATCATTACCGTCAATACCACTAAACTAACATTCTATATGATCCATTTCCTTGAATCTTTTTGTGTAAGTAAAGCTTCAGATAAAAAGCCGCAGAAAATCAAGCAAAGCATCCCGGCACAGATACTATGTTTTATTTTTAATTTCTATCCGTATGTTCCAAGGAATAAGAAATTATGTGACTTTTTTAAACATACAGTATATATGCGGTTCCCGCCGGCACACAAGGACTTACACTTCCGAAAAGTAGAATAGGTTTTAACGAGTGCGCAATATGTTATGCGTGCGTTGATTCACAGGACCTCGGTTTACAGCCTCATCCGTTCGGAGAGTGCTATGAGTTCCGTTACATTCATCTGACTGGCTCCCTATCATTCAGTGGATGTCTTTCTATTCATGGCCCATGCACCTAATGATGCCATAAACATGGCACATGCACCTCATTATGCCGTAAACATGGCACAGCACCTCGACTAGTATATTGTCTTCCTCAACAGCTTGGAAGAATGTATTGCAAGAAACACAGACCGATAGTCTGATGAGACTGACAGCTCACTCCTAAGACAACGGAACAAAGTGATCTATTTTGGTCAGGGGCAAAAAGACTCTCTCTCTCTCTCTCTCTCTCTCTCCTCTCTCTCTTCTCTCTCTCTCTCTCTCTCTCTCTCTCTCTCTCTCTCTCTCTCTCCTCTCTCTCTTCCTCTTCTCTGTGTGTGTGTGTGTGTGTGTGTGTGTGTGTGTGTGTGTGTGTGTGTGTGTGTGTGTGTGTGTGTGTGTGTGTGTGTACAAGAACGGAAAAGAACAAACGGCGGGTGTCTCAATGAAGAATATCCGCTGGAAGTTCACAGTGTCTGCTCTGGCTTTCGAGCAGACGGAGGAGAACAGAGGGAGTGTAATGTGTTAGCGGTCATGTGAGGGTCATTACTGGGGGTGCCGGACAGTGTGCTAAGTAATGGCTATGGTCAGTGCTTTTCCTCTGCTGGACAGGACAAGGCAAATTGCGGAACGCCTCTTCCACTAATGGTTTTCCTGAGGTGAAGGTACTAGGCCTGTGTCCAGCGAAGTAATTATTGCATCTGGTTGCCAGACTGGCTAGCTGCCAGCTTCTCTTCCTTGGTCTTTCAGGATCATTTCTGGTGCTGAGTGCGTAATGAGTTCTCTGCAGGTATGCATCTTCATTAGTGTTGTGAAGTTTTGAAGTGAGATGAATACTAGATGTGGGTGCGGTTAGTTACTGAAAGTCGTTTTGTGATTTTTTACCTGGGAAATTACTGAGTTGAAGAAAGGGGAGATTGTACTGCTTTAGGCTTGTCTTTAATTGAGATAGATTTTTACTGTTTTTTTTTCTAGATAGTGCTGACCAGGAGCCTTTTTTTCTACAGTGAAGGTCAATTCTGAGTCATATTTTGAAAAGTTCTAGAGCGTTTGCCTCTATTAAGTTTTCGAGTCATAATTTGTAATTAGTGTCATCAAATGTCCAGTATTTTTCTTATTTCTGAGCAATATTGTCTTGTTTGGGTGAGTACCTGTGAAAATGTTTCTGATTTTATATAGCAATTACATTTAAAATATATAGTCAGAATAGTATTTTCAAAAATGTATTAACTTTTCCTATTATTTGACAAATAGTCCACAGTTGACCAAAGCGTCTGCTACCGATAATGACATCTAGTCTGGACTAGTTTTAAGGAGATGTTTACGAGTCTGCTTACCGCTAGAGTAATAAACTAAAGCACAACACAGCTATGCAAGATTTATGGTGCCACATCCTATGCAAGATCTACAGACTCCCAGTTCTAATACAACACACAGCTCTGTGATACCCATAACACCTTCTGACTTCTCTCAATAGTGCACAAAGGACTTGATAGTCTTACCACCTTTCGACCAGTCCCAACACCACACAATTCCTGGCTATCCTGAACAGCTTTGGACCTGTCCTAATACATTTCATTGATCTCTTTAGGTAGAAAATAAATGGATTCTGCTGATCCCTTGGAAGGATAGCACCACCCAGGCAGTGCCCCATGAGGGCGATCTGTCAGAGAGTGGCAAAACCCTTAATGAAAATCACCTGGTAATGAAGAGTAATGCTCAAAGTACGTCTGCAGTCATGGGTTCTGTAGATTAAGACAGCCTGCTGCCCGTAGCCAATAATGCTTATACTGCTTCCGCCACCAGGAGACTTGGAGTGAACACTGTTCTGCTGAGGACTATTGCACACCCAGTGTTTTTCTCTGAAGCAATTTTTCTGTAACATTCAAAGGAAGAATAGTTTGTTTGAACCGCAACAAAACTATAATAAAGTGCTTCTCTATACAGTTTCAAAACTAAGTTTAGCAAGAGATAGGGTCAATGGCAAAATGGCTCTTAAACTTGCTTTCCACAGTCTGCTATTTAAGAAATTTGACTTCAAAAAACCAATACAAATAAAAAGTAAACCAAGCATTAAAGTCAACACTTTTAATTTCTACTATAAACCTCTCTTTTTTATCAGATTGTATGCATATGGCCACCTTTTACAGTAGGGTATTTGCCCGGATTTTAAACCTTGGATGCAGAATTCTTTTGTTGTAGCAGAACTTAACTGTCAATAATGTGTCACCCCATTGCGGCCTGATTGATTTTCTCTGATTGTGATTAAGTAGCCTCTATGGAGCTGAGAGAATCAGCCCGCGTCAGTGGTCCTAAGTGGCTTCATTTGGACAACTGACCTTTCAAAATACTTGACATTAGATTTTCCTTTTTATTTGGCCGAAGAAGCAAATTTTCAATGGGATGTTATTGTTCAGATGCATAACATTGGGTTGTGTTGAAATGTCAGTCTTTCTGCCACATTTGTCTTGTCCAGAATTGTTATAGAAATATATTTTTTTGTGGTTTGGAAAATCAGTAATTACTCTGATGTTATTTTTTCACAAAAAATATGTTATGTCCATTCCTGTGTTTATCATATAGATAGCTATAGAATAGATAATATCCAGATAAAGTCCAATCATTTCCTGTGAAAAAATATGAACGTTTTCTTGCAAATAAACCGAAATTGACAGGTGAGAAGGCAAACGCAGTAAAAACAACAACAAACAACAACAAAAAAACCGCTGAAAACCAGAGAGAAAAGTAACATAAAGGAGTAAAAACTTGAGCATAGGATCTCCAAAGGTGACAATAATAATCCTAGTACTACGAAAAGTCCTCTCAGTTTCTTACAAATGTAGACAGTCAGCTGTACGGTAGAGAGAGAGAGAGGAGAGAGAGAGAGAGAGAGAGAGAGAGAGAGAGAGAGAGAGAGAGAGAGGAGAGAGAGAGAGGAGAGAGAGAGGAGAGAGAGAGAGAGAGAGAGAGAGAGAGAGATCTAAAGTCAGGGTGTTCAATATCATACTGCAAAATGTTGAACATTTATTTTGTCTGAGTTGTTATCTATAATTACATGGAGATCATGGGATGGGCATAGAAAGGAGTGAAAAAAGCTTACAGTTGTATGAGATGTATCAAAGTAGAACTGGTGTAGTGTTGTTGTTATCGCAGTTGTTGTTTTTCTGCTTGTAGTCAGTGAAACAACCACACGTTAAACTGACAATTTTGTACTTAAAGAATGGTGTAAAATTGTGTGTCTGTAGACGCAACTTGTTCTTTTTCATTGCATATTTTGAGGAAGTCATAATAATTATATTATGGGTGTGCCATTTTCTCTAAATGTCTCTATGAAGCACTTATCCCACTCTTTGAGGTGACCAACAGCGAGACTGACAAGATAAACACTACAGAATGCCGATATCTTTTTTATGTTATTTTTCGTGGTCCTCGGCTACAGCTCTAAGGTTCATCAATTGTGAAATTTTGCATATACGGCCATTTTACTTAACTTAATGATAGCTGCATTCTGATTTTGGGGATAAGTTTCTTTATTTTGCAGTATTTAGGAACTCAGTCTTTGGGATAGGATTTGTTCTTGTTGTAACGTAAGATTGCACCGTCGTTTTAAATCCACCTTATTCTATACAATCCTAACGTATAAGCACAACCCTAGATCACTGCGATGTTAAGTCATTTTTCAGAGATGCCCTACCTTCCTTGTTGTGTGCCATAGCTTCACTAATTATGGACCAAAAATAACATCTATCAATCTAGATATAATCGGTTTAGGTGTTGGTTGTTCCTAGGTCATGGGCAGACATGTTATAGCTAGATAAGGCAGAAACTATACAAATCTTACATACGTTACAATTCTCCCACAATGCAATAACCTGCATACACATTCCATGCAGTTAAAAATTAAAACCTTTCACTAATCTCTCACCACTGAACAAGCAGCCCCATTAACAATTTCAACAAGACAGAGACACCCAAAGTACATCTACAGAGATGGCTGACTACTCTGCAATTTTCTGCTCTGGGTCTCCTGTAAAGAGGACAGTGTGGTAAAGAAGCAGAGAGAAGAGAGGCCTGCCTGTGGTGGTGAAGATAAAGGAACGCACCTTCCCTGGCTGTGTGCAGCCAGCGGAGCCAGACATGACAGTCAGGGTTATGTCCCGTGCCGGAACTCCGGAGAGTGGCGGTGACGTCTTCCCTGACCTTTGCATGTTTCTGCTGATTGATGTGTAAACTGTGTCTCTGTTTATTTCACTGCCAGGAGGGGAGGGTAAGGAAACATTAACTGAGAAAGGTTTTGGAAGAGAGAAGTGATGCTATCTGATCACTGTCCAGAGAACTGACAGCTAAAATTGATGTAACAAGTAGCTCTGAAAATTCGAATCATGTAGATTTTGTTTTTCTGGATAAACATAATGTGTGATCGTACCAAGGTATAAAGTAGAAAAAGGAATAGTCTTGTATTCTCTTTTTGATCCATAAGCTGTATCTGTCTGATTAGAACTTGTCCTTGCAGCAGATCATCAAACATAATAGGTGATTTCATTTATTCCAAAGCCTGCATACTTATTTAGTCACTTGATTAAGCTGTGCACGATTTATCATGATCACAATTGCATTCCAATCTAAACGTGCACTATCCCATTCCAAATACATTCACAAACATCTCCATCCTTTACCGTTCTCAAACAGCAGGTACATCAGAAAGTGTGTCGAATCACGGACACCGAAAGTGCATTACTACAAGAGATAAATCACTCAGCAATCCCCTGCCCTGGCTTTTCCAGCTGAAAGGGAGTCCTGGGGCAGACTGATTTCTCTGCACACTGAATCTCTCTGATCATCTGTGGTGCTGAATGAAGTGAATTTCCGCGTCTTTGTCCCGCTAGTCACAGAGAGCCAGCCACCCAGCGTCCCCTGACAGATCCAGAGCGGCGCTGACGTTTCCCCTGACCTTTCGGGGCTCTGGTGATAAATGAAGGAAGCCAGGAATGAAGTTTGTCTGCACTTGGGTATTAGGCTGGGTGCCGTGGTTAGTGCAGTGATGTTGTCGTGGTAAAGTTTAGAGTTTGAAAATCGTCAGAATTTATGCTGAGGAGTTGTTGCAGCTCTTGTCAGTTCTTTCTTGGGTTCAATGGGTTATATGTGAAAAAAAGAGAATTGAAGCATACAGTCTGTTCTAAGAACATAAAGGGTACACTTTTCAACAATACTGTCCGGACAACTGAAACAATGTGTGTGTCTGTACATCCTGGGCCTGCATAATGCAAGCATGCAGAAGGACAAAGGAACTGGATTTTGAAACACCATCACTGTTTTCTCTCCCATCCGTTATCGATCAACACAAAGTCTCACATTCCCTGGCTGTCCATGCTCTGGTCTCATGGTGGCCACAGTATCACATCTCTCTGTATTCCCATGCCTGTAGGAAGCTCGCGGCAGTCTTCAAAAGTCTTAAGATGTATCAAGGACTGGCTGGAAGGGAGGGAATGACAGTCACCACTTGGGATTGGGATTAGGGGTCTTATTTGAGTCAGCTTAGGGATTAACATATCACTGCATCAGTGGGGAGCGCAGTACATAGGGTTGTGTAGGTGTTGAATACAAACAGGCTTTATTGAACATCACAGAGATTATCTTGCTGCAGGGCAGGGCCTAGCCTCTTTTGTTGGGTAAACTCTTAACAGTGAAACAGCTATACTACTAATGACTGAGGGTTTGAAAATACTACAGACTGAATGTGAGTGAGGTTGTATAATTATGGTGGCATGGAGATAAGTGATGATGGTACAATAATACTGGGAAATCCCAGAACAAGAAGAAATAAAACTGCCTTCAGTACATGAATATGTAATACGTATGTATCGTTGGTAGAGGTGATAGTGGGGTGGATTAATTATCATAGTATGTTGTGGGGCATAGGAAGTTCAAGGAAAGGCTTTCTAATGCCTGCTCATAGCAATAGCATAAATCCTATGCTTATAGAACGGGTTGATGGTTTAATGCATTGGTTTCTATCTGGAAAGAACTGCATGCATTTATATCTCCTTAAAGTAGGACGAGGCATTCAGATTTCTCTAGAGATCAGTCTCATATCAGTGCTGCATCTCTGTTGTTGTCGCTGGGCATTCCTAAGATTAGCTATCTGAAGACCACCCAGAATAATTATACGTGGCGCTCCACCACGAAATGAGTCGCTTAGCACATTACCCAATTTTGTGCTAGGAGCCATTAAAGGCAGTTGGGGGTCAAGTTGCCAATTTTGAGATTTTGATTAATTATTAAACAATATCCGTTTATCTACCTTATAATAAAATAATCAAGGCATAATTTTTATTCCTTTTGCTTTTAAATGTGTTTTGAAAATACCCAAGCCCTCATTCTGACAACCTGTTACGAAAATAAACTTGCCCGTTTCTCATTTTGTCACATCCTGCAGTCTATCATTTCAATTTGTAATAACTTTGCACAGAATTGTCCGATTTTCTATCTGTTTTTTGTATTTGATAGCCACTTTATTGTGCATTAATAACATGTCAATAACTAAAAATTGACCTCTGGTGCACTCCGACTTATTATGTGGTGGAGCGTCACAATTTTATTTAATTCATTACAGTTTGTCTCTCTCGCCATACATGGAAATCACTGTGAAATCGTATCCCATGCTGGATAACAAGTTATTGTGTGGGTGGCTGATTTCAGGCTCTTTGCGATATGGGCAGCCACACTCCAGCTTCGGAAGATTTTTCTGTATTCTTTAACCGATTTAACGGATTGTTACTGTGGGAACTTGGCATGGATGAAGGCAATCCCCACATACTGTACTACTGATAATGGTAATGACAATAATGACAATAATGATGATAATGATAATAATAATAATAATAATAATAATAATAATAATAATAATAATAATAATAATAATAATAATAATGATAATAAAATAATAATGAAATAATAATAATAATGATAATAATAATAACAATATAGCCTTTTTATGGCCCTAAACCAAATAAGTCAAAGCGCAATACATAGCAAAATTTGAATGTAGGCCTTGGCGGTTTGCTGACATCAGTACGCGATGATGGCTCGACCAGGTGTGGAACTTGGTTCGAGAGCTGTAGGGCTTTGTGTGTTTGGGCTGTTTGCCAAAAAGGACGACTGTGGCAATGGCAATAACGGCAGATGACAACCATGGCAATGGCACTCACAGCAGATGAGGACCATCACAGTAGCAATAACTGCAGATGACGGTTTTTCATTCAGAAAACCCAGTGACTAGTTTGGGGGTGTGATTTTCCTTAGCAGACAGACAACAGCCACTGTTGATCTTATCTGATCTAATCCCCCTCCTATCTCTCCACACTATCAACTCCATGTATGCATCCTGTCTGCACCAGCTGTTACTAACACTACTTCATTATCTGCCTCTGTTATCCGTTCTTGTTTTGTCTGGAGAACAAGTGGCTAAAGCTTTATGATGTTTATTGCGAGGACCTTTGATGTTGATGGTTCAAGTACTAACAGCGGATTAGTGATTGACAATGAAGATGTTGTGATCGCTCACGTCAGCATTCTTGCTGGGCTTTGATTCCTCTTGGATGTATGAGTTATGTGTACACAGGATCACGTAGACGCTTTGAAGGTTCAACGTCCTAAGTCAGTATTTTGTTTGGGTATAGAAACTGGATCGCACACGTAGTATGCTGTGTCTTAGAAGTAAATGTCAGCAACATAGATATTCTACAGGTATTGTGTATATCCCCATATCATATTGCCCTTGTGAAAATGATACGAGCGTGTAATGCAAAGCCGAAGCTTTATTTTTCCGCTACGTTATTGGTTAAGGTAAATTCTTATTGTGTTTATTTTTTGTCATCACGTGCATGGGTGTGTGGACATCTGAGCTTGGTTTATTTTCTATTGAAGTATTATATCAAAGACTGGCGGATGTAGTTTCTGATTTCCAATGCTCTAAGGGCACAATTCTGTGTGCAAAAAAGCACACTTATCTTAAATTTAGGTTTAGTATGATCATGATTAGTGCCCTCAATGTATACTGGCAGGACAGAGAGTTTCGCAGGTCTTTTATTTCGAGGTTAATAGAATAAGTACTCACGTGCTTTTTTTTTACATCTAGTCTCCGTGTGTATGTGGGTTTAAAGTATCACCCAAAGAACAAAAAGAAGACTAGTCTAGAAGACAACAACAGGAACGGAAAGTCTGGAAATGTAGCCGAATAAGACCTGACAAGATAATACAGTACAACATGTTTCAATGAAAGGTTGGCAATTTCAGTATAAAAAGGGCACTAGACACCTTAGCTGTATCAATCTACGCGCCACTTGTATTCACAGGTGTGTGCATACGCACACCTGCCACCTGATGTCATTCGCCAATCAATCACCTGCCTCACCTATTCTCCTGTCTTGACTGGGGTTGGGGGGGAGAAGCTGTTGTTGACGATGTGGATGGTGGTGGAGAACGTGGTGGCGATGATGAAATCATGACAACAGATGTTGCTGCTATAGCTGTTTCTGCTAGCTGTGTTTATGCTGCCAAAGGTGCTGCTACGTTTAAGGATGGCGATGTTGCTGCTGGTGCAGTTATTGGTTGTTGTATGCTAACCATATATATGCCTGCCTGAGGAATTATTCAGTCTTACAATAAAGTATATTACACTCCGACACAACGCAAAAACACATTACCACTGCACAAATACCATTACTTGCGAGATCATCAAACTAAGCATCCAATAGCCGTGCCTATTTAGGTTCTTTTTGCACAGAACAGACTAAAAGTCCAACTTAAACCTGTTAACAGTCCCAAAATTCAGTAAATCTCGCGCACAGATTTTGTGCGGTCGGATTTCAAACAGTGTGGCTTGCTACTTTTCCTTCCAAGACACATACACCTCGGTGTTGTAACTCCGCCACAGTACTCTATCAGATATTCAGTCCTTCTCAATTGCATGAAAACATGTAGGCTCTAACAAGAAATGAGCTGCTGTCTGATGAGAGCAAAGATCTCCTTTTAGACAACAAAACACAGTGGTCTACTTTCTCTGAAATGGAATACATTCCAACTATTTTCCTAAAACGACTACAAATAATGGCCACTGTCATATTGAAAAGTATCTCCTGGTAAGCTCCATATATATATATATAATATATAAAATATTATATATATATATATATATATATATTGCTTTGCAGCAGATACGAGGACGACAGTGTGAGTGTTTACCTGTGTGGGTAGTTACCGAAACTACTGTATGTATACTCATTATTATCTCGGTTACTTTTCTCGTGGTGTATATGGTAACGCAGAGTAGTGTCCGCGCTTTCAACTTTTTGTGTGTCGTTTTATATAGAAATACACTTCTTATAGTACACGAATTGCTTTGGAATTAATGAACATAAGTTGCTATTGTTGTGACCTTCCAAAGCTGCCATCAAGAGCTGTTACAAGAAACAGAAAGAAACTATGTATAAAATACTTATTGTAAAACTAGAGAAGAATATAATAAAATATTGATCTTCTGTCCTTTTTGTTGGGGAATCATTTTGAAATGATGCAAGGGAGGTTAATAAGTGTGTACCCAATCGAATGGTTTGTCATGGTTGGATGACAATCCCAGCATAACCATTATATCTAATATATATATATATATATATATATATATATATATATTTACATATATATATAATATATATGTATTAATGCATTTATATGCATATATATTATGCATACCTTTAAATGCATATACATATATGTATTATATTGGATATAAATATATATACTTATACATACATATATATATAGAGAGAGAGATAGATAGATGGATAGATAGATAGATAGATAGATAGATAGATAGATAGATAGATAGACAGAATGACCGACAGACAGACAAACAGACAGACAGACAGACAGACGAGCGGACGGACGGACGGACAGACAGATGGATGGATGTAAAAATATGTGGCTGTAATGGAAATACAAAAGAAGTAAAGATTCTTTCATCGAAATGTATCAATAGCGTCCATTCATACTGAAAAGGACATCTGAAACGACCTAGTGTTTTAGTTAGATGTCCAATAGCAAGCCTACACACCATACAAGTGACAAGCTGAAACATAAATCAGACTATGTAAGATCTGAATGCTCCTAGTTCTAACACCACATAATTCTTTTAGTATCCTTCACATCTTCAGACACGTCTCAATAGTGCACAAATTACTCGGTAGTCTTAACACCTTTCGACCAGTCTTAACGCCGCACAATTCCTTGCTAGGCTTAACAGCTTTGGACCTGTCCTAATACATTTCCTTGATCTCTTTAGACAGGAGGTAAATGCAGTCCACTGATCCCTTTGAAGGATACTACTACCCAGACAATGCCCCATGAGGGCGATCTGTCAGAGGGTGGCAAAAGCTCTTAATGACCATCGTCTTGTAATGAAAAAATGAGTGTTCAGAGTATATCCTCAGTTATGGAGCTCTATCAGTAAACCCATTTGCAGAATACTACGTTACCGAGAGGTATTTTCCTCTATAACAACATCGAAATAATGTGCAGATTTTCAATCCAATCCAATCATATTGTTTATATAGCCCCACCGACCACACAGGCCATATCGGGGCTGTTACCTCGTCAAGCGCAGATTTTGTTTGGAATATCAACAGTTGAGCTGGAGCACCGTATGTTGTGATATTGTTTCAAAACTGCAGTGTAAGACGAAGCAAACTGAGTTGCTGTTGTTGTTGGGGTTTTTTAATGAGAATAATATATCTTTCTTTTGGATACATGGACTAGCTTTTTGTTTGTTTTTTAGATCGATCTTTATAGAGGATTTTTGTTCATTGGTTTATGCAATTTTGGTACAAAATGCATTAAAGTCCACAGTTTAAACTGATTTTTAAGCGGACATCAAATCACATCAAGAAAACTTGGTCATACATAATTTAAAAAAACTATCAAGATACAAGAAATGTCTGATTTTTAGTCTACAAGGGATTATTTGAAACACACTCTTTTTGAATGTTAGACATTAATTTTCTTTAGCGCAAGATCATTTTTTATGATGAGATTTGAAAGTCAAATGCATACTCTGCGTTATCCTTTATGGAACATGTAAGCAGTATTTTTTTTTAAAATCACACTGCATAACAATGCATTATATATGTTCCATAAGTAATACTGTCAGTGTGACTTCGTTCACATAGGAAAATCAATAAAGAAAGAAAATAGAAACTAAATCCTGCATCTACAAGAACCCAGTATAAATTAAGCATGATACATCTTTATTGATCTCCTCCAGTCCAGACCCGCTCATGTCTTGCCCTTTCTACATACAGAGATAAAAGAGCAACAATCTTCATGACAGACCCCCATGGGAAGAATCTCTTACCCCTCCTGATATTTCATAGACTGACAACATACGGTCAGTTTTGTAAACTCTCTGTGGAGGTCACATACGGATATATCAAGAATAACATGAATCTCTGTGGCTAACCCGGGTTATGAAGAAGTCAGCAGAAACAAGACTGTCGAAACATAAGGAAAAAAGACAAAGCAAAACGAAATCAAACAGAAATGAAGAAGTAGCGACATTTTCATTTTATGTACAGAAGAACTTTTAGCTCAGGTAATCTAGACGGTAAGCATAGAATGTAAATCTGAAAGTAAGTAGTCTCATGCGTGGATCAGTTCCCGGTCATTGACATAAGTGTGATCAATAAAACAGGAAGAAAATAGAGACTCGTTATCACAGCCTCACAAGCACTACAAACCCCTCTTAGTGTCCCATTCCTAAACACTCAGACAGCAACCTATTTTTGGGTCAGTCATATAAGCAAAAATGCATTGCACAACCGTTAAGCACCTGACAAGTCGGGCCTAGTGCATCTAGCTTTAATGTGGGAAAAAAGTATCTTTTAAGACTTTCTATAAAAAAAGGCAAAAGAATAGACCGAGAAGATGGAAAATGAACATTAAGGAAGTGACAAAAAGAGAAAGAAAAAAAGCAGTAACAAAGAGAGGGATAGAAATTAGTGAATTCTTTGCACCAAATTGTTAGAAGGTTGAGATGCTATTCATACTGACATGCCCCCGGCATTTCCAAGGGTACCCCCTTCAATGAAACAAGACGCTGATTGATTGATTGATTCTGTGTAGTCAAGATTGAAACTCTTTATTTAGCCCTTTTCCATGAAAAACCTGATCCCTGGTAGTTCTATCAAGGCAGAAACACCTAAAGTACATTAGCAGAAGTTGCTGACTGCTCTGCAATCTTATTCTGCACTGGCGTCTTGCCTGAAGAGGACAGACAGCATGCTGCAGTATGCCAAAGAAGCAGAATGAAGGGAGGCCAGCCTGTGGTGGTGAAGGGGAAGGAGCAGACCTTCCCTGGCTGTGTGTGTGCAGCCAGCAGAGCCAGACATGACGGTCAGGGTTATGTCCCGTGCCGGAATTCCGGAGAGTGGCGGTGACGTCTTCCCTGACCTTTGCATGCTTCTGCTGATTGATGTGTAAACTGTGTCTCTGTTTATTTCACTGCCAAGATAGAGTGAGGGGGTGGGGGGTTGGAAACAGACCAGGAAGATTGCTGGTGGAGAGAAGAGAGGCAATCTGATCGCTGAATGTTGACAACTTAATGAGATGGCTCAAGCCATTTCGCTGACGTCGGCTGATGCACATTTTTGGCTTTGTGGCTAAGCCAACTGTGAAAAGTAGGAATGATAGTCATTATTCTTTTCGTATTACACTGGTAGTATTTGTATTGTCAGAGGGTAAATAATGATCTTTGCAGTAAAAGGTGACAACATCTTGACAACTCAGACACTCTCAACCAGTTGTACATCTGGTTTCCTTTCTTTTCCACATAAATTTAATACTATGCGCGAATGGGAAAAAATAATGCCATAAGTAGGATGTCTCTTCAAGTATATCCTGTTTTTGCCTCGGAGTGCAAGTTGTCCAGATCACAGAAGATAACATTATTACTCTTGATCATTGCATTAGTTGGCTCTATGCTTCATGAGGTTCTCCCACATCGTCAGGACCATCCTGGGTTGACTCTTATAACTGGCCAGAGCTTTAGCATGTTGAAAGACAGTAGAGTTGGTTTTAAATCTTGCTTTGATATGTATATAGGTGTATAGTTTAAATCTGAGACTGACGTAGTGGCAGCTCTGGTATAGCCTCTCTGCGGTCAGCAGGGCTATAAACAACAGGACTGGATTAGATAGCTGCCCATACCCGTCTCCTCCCGCTATGTCCACGTAGCTGTACCATAGATCTTGCCGCACAGTTCCTTATCCCTGCCTCTTTACTTAATCAGATAGATCACTGATCCAGCTAGTGGCTGTTGTTCAAGTGACTGACAGACGTGTTGCCAGCAGAGAGAAGAGAGTGCAGTCCTACCTAATGTACAGCTAGCCGTGCTATTGATCACTGGTGTCAGGTCTGGATTGATCTCCTCCCTTACAGAACGGACAGGCAAGTGGCCTGAGCGCTGAGATCTGTTAGGAGAACGCAGTCTCTGTGATCTTCTTTACGATGTGTCTGCATATGGTGGTTGTTTGCTTTTATATCGGTTCTTATTCAAAACGCTTTCCATGTCTTCGCTTGTTTGTGTTTTTTTCCGCATTTTTTCTGAACATTTTGGGATGAGTAGAGTCACATAAGGCTGGTAGCAGTCTTTGGCCTGCTCGTTTTTTTTTTTTTTTTATAAACATGTTTTTGGAGGAAATAACCAACACTTTTATTATCTGCAAACTCAGATATTGTTTACATTATGTTAAGTAATGTTTTCTTTTTTGCTTTAGTCAGTATAAGGATCACTTGTTCCTATATAAATGTTGATGTTGCACTTGGACACGGTATACGCATCAAGCATGTTGCTATGACAGTCATGTTGTATACACTATATCTCTCCTTTTATAATGAAATAATAAAACCTTTTTGAATCCAAAAGATGCTCAGAGCGCTTTACCTTCCAGAGCACACCATATGACTTTGCGCAGTCAGAATCTTATTTCCGTAAGCACTCATCAATTGGACTACAAGGTGTAACGTGTTTAAGAAGCAATCTTTCACTTTTCAGGTAGTTAAGGACTGTCACTTCTGCTGAAGAAAATAGAGAAATCTGTTTTCTGGACCTTTCATGCTCATGATAGTTTGTGATGTTATGTCGAGACTTTGAAAAAAATGACCCGAGAAAATAAGTAGGTACATGAAGAGGAAAAGATGTGGACGAGAATAAATTACGTTCGTATTTCGTTTTTAACTATGTTCATGTCTTCACCAACAGAGATACACGTAGCTCAGATGCATGCACAGTCTCATTACAAGCACATCTACAGCTATTGCATCCTTACCCGTTCCCAAGCTGAAGTTACATCAGAACGTGTGGATGACTCACAGAAACCAAAAGTGCATTACCACAAGAGATAAATCACTCGGCTATCCTCTGCCCTGGCTTTTGCAGCTGAAAGGCAGTCCTGGGGCAGATTGACTGCTGCGGACACTCCATGTCTCTGATCCTTTGTGGCGGTGAATGACCCCAAGTTGTGTGTCATTGTCCTGGAGCTAGCGGAATCAGTCAGCTCTGTCACTGTCCCCTGACAGAAAGAGAAAGAGAGTGGTAGAGAGAGAGAGACTGGAGAGGGCCGTGATGTCTTTCAGGGTCTGTCAGGGCTGTGAGGATGAATAAATAAACGAGTGAATGAATGAATGAATGAATGAATGAATGAATGAATGAATGAATGAATGAATGAATGAAGGAAGGAAGGAAGGAAGGAAGGAAGGAAGGAAGGAAGGAAAGAAGGAAGGAAGGAATGAATGACATATAATTGAGCAAAGAGAAACTGCACAAAGAACTGGATGGCAAGAAAGAAGCCATTTTCTCTATTATGTCTTGTCTGCATGCATCTTTCAGTTTTTGGAGTATTTGTATACCACTTTAAGACACGGCAGATTTCTCTGAGCAAAATTTGGGCTCCTCTCCTTGGCAAGAGCGCTTCGCCTCAAGAGCAACCCCACCCACTATTTGTGTTTCTTTTCCTGTATGCTTGTATTTGTTTCCCTGATCAGAATGTCTTTTTTCTACAGACTTTTTTCATGAACAACTCTCTTGTTGCCGTGGGTTTTCTTACGCACGGCGAATGAATGCTGCACACTGGACCTCAGTTTGTCGTCTTATTCAAAAACAAGCACCCAGACGGGGAATTGAAAGACTTTGTTGTAAAAGAGCACAGTGTTTATTCCATTATCCTCAAATTAAAAATTGGATTAAAAAAATTAAGATGAGTAATTAGAACGAGCATCGCATACAACCGCATATAAGAATTTACAAAACTGCAGCACACGGGACTGGATGTAAAAAAAGCACATGAGTTCTTATTCCATATCATTATATAAAAAGTATGAATAACAAATAAATAAATAAGTAAATAAATAAATAAATAAAATAATCGTGATTCTGTTACAGTGCAGGTTACCGTCTGTCTGGTGGCCTATGCCGAGCAACCTGGATAGAACAATGCTAAAGACAATAGGGTTTTGGAAAAGTGACAGACTGCTCGTGATTGTGGCTGTGTGTGTGTAGGTGGAAGGCAGATAAAAGGTGTAGATGGGACAGTCCTATGATTGGCAGGAAACTACTAAGGCTGGAATAAAAGGTACTTTGATTACCATCCATACTTTAATGGGTAGTAGGGATAGTGTTGGCAATGCGTAGATGTTGGAACGAGGCTGAGGGGGTTGCCACGGAAACGCAAAAAAAAAGTTACGAGAAAGAAGTACGTCTACCTAATACCTACTCTTAGTAACAGCATACTCCCTATGCTGTGAGCTGTAACCTGAAGTTGATGGCTTGTTTATGTCTTCCTAAATTTCAGGGAGACATGGAATCTATAACTATCGTGGTTATTGAACTGCAGAGACGGCTTCGCCAGAAATTGAATATGCAGAGAAAAAGTGCTTTTCTCTTCGTCCTTGAACGCTACACTCAAGACAGCAACTATTGTTATCTGCCACGTGAGCGAAAATGCTGTTGCGCTGCCGTTAAACGCCTGACAAGTGTGGCCCAGCGTATCCGACTTTGGGTAGGAGAGAACTGTTATCTTTAAAGTCTTTGTGACAAAAGGTAGGAGAATGGACCACGTAGGCAGAAAATAGACAAGAAAGAGGTGATAGGAAGACCAAAAAAGGTAGAAACACAAAGAGGGATAGAAAAGAGGAAATTTCAAGCTTAGGATTTCCAGGAGGTAGGGGCGCCATTTCTAGTAACAGGACCCGGCACCTCCACGAGGAAAAAGATACGTTTTGAATTACGAATGATTTTTTCCCCTTTACATGGCAGTGAGTGTTTTCATATGCATTAATCTTCCGAAAAGTGGAATAGGTTTTAACCTATGTTCAATATGTTCCGCGTGCGCTCGCACACGGGACCTCGGTTTATAGTTTATGTCCCTTAACAGTGATACTATGCGTCATCTTCTACTTATAATTGAAGACAAAGTGCACGTTCTTTAAATAAAATAGCCCGGTGGGAATCGACTGTAAAGGTTATAAAGTGGAGGACAGAGTTAAACTTCTTATACACTTGTGTCAGATGTTAGTGTGTGTGTTGTGTGAGTGTGTGTGTGTGTATGTTGTGTGTGTGTGCAGGTGTGTGTGTGGCACGGTGTATGTTTGTGTGTGTTGTGTATGTTTGTGTGTGTTTGTGTCATGTGTGTCTTGTGGTGGTGTTGTGTGTGTGTGTGTGTGTGTGTGTGTGTGTGTGTGTGTGTGTGTGTGTGTGTGTGTGTGTGTGTGTGTATCTGTTTCTGTGTCTGTGTCTGAGTGTGAGTGTGCATGTCTGTGCGCATTGTGTCTGTGTTTGGGTGTTTATTTTCATACGTACATACAAACACACATAATATCCAACAAGGTGCATACTTAAAAAAGTCACCAATTTTCATGGTCAAATATGCACAAGATTCAAACAAAAGTACTGTACCAGTACAACCCTAATCAAACGCCCCCAGAACTCATATCGGTATTTCCTATTCCTTCTACACAGATCAGGACACATTTTGTCCTTGAAACTCGGAACATTGCGGTCAGGGGTTCTCATGGGACGGACCTGGTTTTTGTCAGAATTCTGTCTGATCTGTTTAGAGCCAGGTCTGAGGGTTATCTGGCTACCTACCCTCTGGGCTTGCTGCACACAGTTCTTCAATTGCCAAGACCGTGTATCACTAATGAAGGTCAATAGTGCATGCTTCTGTGGTGTATTATGAAGAGGTAGATGATTGTGTGATCCCTAGTGTCTCTCATGTTCCGTCTTTTTCTGTATGCATAGATGCAGATGAGGTACTAAGTGTGTGTTGTGTGTGTGAGTGGGGGGGGTGAGTTGGGGGGAGGATTTGTTTGTGTGTGTGCTGTGTGTGTGTTGCGTGTGCGTGCGTGCGTGCGTGTGTGTGTGTATATTGCAATGTGTGTGTATAGTTTATAGGTGTTGCTTGCAAAGACAAATTATCTTAGAGACAATAAAGTATTAATTAGGATTGCTTGGACAAATGACTTGTACTGATGTACGTATTGCCTCCTTCACAAAGAATAGGGTTAAAAATAACAGTGAAGTACAGAAAAGAAATCCCTTTCCTTGACTTCGTGTCCTTGTCTCTGTCAGCCAAAGTTTCTACTTTCTCTTCTGCTTCAATACTTTCAAAAGACTTGGGTAAAACTTTTCGAGCCAAGATCACTTTCTTCACCCCCTCATTCCATTACGCCATAGGAGTTTAATGGACACACAGAGACTTCCTGCAGAGAACATGTTCCCCTTCAGTACTCTTTACGTCTCTTTAATGCTCGTGGATGTACTTACAGTCCTGCTAGCTGACCTGTTGAAATCAGGTCTTTTTTTCTCCTGATATGCTAATCTCTTGACCTTTTTTTCTGAGCAGTTGTGTTTTCTGATGATATTGAAATTAAAATGTGGGCAAACGTGTGGGGAAAGTGTTTTTTTTTGCATACTAGAAGATAATCATATTCATTTTTGGTAATGTTTTCGTTCCTCGGCTAGCGCTCAGAGGTTCACCAATGGTGAGGATTTGCGTATGTGACCATTATTGCCCACATGAAGGTAGCGGCATTCCGACTTCGGGGAATTTTTTGATAACAAAATTAAAATGTGGGTCGGGTATTGCTGATTTTCTTTTAGGTGCCAGTGGGATCACTCAACTTGCAGTCTGTGCACTTTATCATGGTTTACCTGAACATTGCGAGTGGTGATGCCATTGAGCATTCCGTTAGGAGATAAAAGACTGACAAATGTCAGCAGTCCACATTGGCAGTGCTATGTGAAGGTGGAACAGGTCTGCATTATGCAGGCAAGCTATCAGTCTGAACATTTCAGTGCACCAGTTACCTGATAGTTGTCATAGGTTGTTGCTAAGAACAGGGTTGTTTTGGTTTTGAAATGATCTCTTTTTATGTGTTGTAAGAGCACATAAGTAGAAATACAACATTCAAGTGTTTGGCAGAACAAATTGTCAGGGTTGTTTTTTTTTTGTTGTTGTTGTTGTTGTTTTTACTCTTTTCAGACTTAGAGATAGGCCAGCTCATCTTATGTGCTGCTGATGTGGTTTTTCCCACAACACAGCAATCGTCCTGGGTTGACCCTTAAGTTGACCAGAGCGTTGATACAACAAGAAACGACAGTAGAGTTGGTTTAAAACCTTGTTTTCATCTGTATATAATTTGTTGCGCAGTTTTCATCTGAGGTTGCCAAAAAAAAATGGTGACAGCCCCGATATGGCCTCGATGTTAGTCAGGGCTATAAACAAAAAGATTGGATTGATATTGATTGGACAGCTGGTACTGGACTTTCTCAGATGTAGCACTGACATGGTCCGGGTCAAATGGTTTGTTACTCATTGATGTAAGCCTACAAATCCCACGTTAAACTGCTGTTGTGTTTAAATTGATATGTTGAGTTTATTTTCAGCTATAATAAGCTCTTACAACAACATGATTTCTTCTGTAAAGGAAGGAAGAAAATCAGTTTGAGTCAAAATATGACTGCCTGTATGGTGAGGCACTTGAAAATAGTCAAACACACAAACTTCTCATTTTGAGTGTTATTTTTTACAAAGTGATTCTTAGGTGAGATGATAAGAGTCAGAGTGTGTATTTTCTTCAAACTGTTTTAGTCAAACATTTTTATTCAAACTTTTTTTTTAGACGATGCACGATTTTAAAGATGTATAAAAGACCGTGGTATTCTGAGTGACCCTCAAGGTGTTAAGCTAGGGTAGGAACAACAACAGCAGCAGCAGCAGCAGCAGCAACAACAACAACAACAACAACAACAACAACAACAACAACAACAACAACACTGAGCAGTCCACAGATGAACGTGATGAGCTGAGAGAAAGAAGCAGTGGCGGGGATGAAGGAGGCTGAGGCGCAGTGTAGCCCTGGTCTGGCAACAGCTGGTCATGGCAGTGCTTTCTTTTCTTGAGGAGGTTTACTGCACTGCACTGCCTTTCAGGCTTTAATGCTATGGTCCTGATTTAGTAGTCTTTGATTTAACGCTGTAGACTGTTGACCTTGCCTATCTGCCTGTGTCTTTGTCTGTCTGTTGTTTTCTTTGTATGTCTATAAATCTGTCTGTCTGTCTGTCTATGTATCTCTGTATGTATCGATGTATGTATCTATGTATGTATATATGCATATCTATGGATCCATCCATCTCTCCATCCATCCATCCCTCCTATTTATCTCTCTCTCTCTCTCTCTCTCTCTCTCTCTCTCTCCTCTCTCTCTCTCTCTCTCTCTCTCTTTCTCTCTCTGTCTCTGTCTCTGTCTCTCTCTCTCTGTCTCTCTCTCTCTAAACAAGCCAGACTTCTGATTAGTGTCAGTCAAGGCGCCTGTGCAAATCCATACCCTTGTCTTCATTTTCACAGCATACAATGCAATTACTGCCAATTTTCAGTGCCTCATTTCCATTCAGTTTAGCCGAGATTCAAACCCATTACTTACGACTAAGGATTAGAACCATGTTGCATTAACCACTCGGCATATACTCCCCTCCCGTACAAAACTAAGACAAGTTGCACGCTGCCTCCCCATCATGGCACCTCCTGTGTGGAGATCGGATTTCTCCTCCCCGCAGGCTTTCTCCAAGCCTGGGATGAATACTACATTCATCTGATTCTCCCAGTTGGCACAGGCCGATGCTTGCTTCAGTCCTGGCTCCCTGCCTTTTCCTCAGAGTGTCTGATCCTCCCTAGGAGAAAGAGTCTTGCTGGTCTGCTTCTTTGCCTTGTACAAGAAGTGTTCAGTGGGAAAGATAGGCATTAAGTGTGTTAGGTTCGCGATGGGATGGACGATAGTTATTGTGGACATTGTGGTCTTCTGAATCTTGGAAGATTTTGTGTGTGTGCAACAACAGTGTTTGTGTGGTTTAGTAGATGAGGGTGATGCTTTTATTGAGGATCTGTTTGTAGGAACATAGAGTGATGCTTTAAGGCGTGTATTTGTGTTATTCATTCCATTTACCATGTGGCTTACATATCTGGCTAAAGGTGGATATAGATTGTGACGTGTGTGCAAGATGTTCTGAGTGCGTAAGCACTCGGGAATTCGGTTTTTGCAGTCTCTATTAACGACTTTCAGGGGAGAGCAGTCTGTCTCAATGTTAAGTCCAGTAGAGAAATCTCCAGAGAGAGTCTCCACAGCAGAGATGCGAATGTGTAAGTGCGTTCTGATTGATAAGCTATCCTGCCACTTATTGTTAACTGCAAATATGACAACATTAGTTTGAGTGCAGAATACTTTATCTCAGGTCCACATACACACTATACACTAGGTAACAGAAACATCCCACATGGCATAGTCTCAGTACTATTAATTCCTCTCTCCGTACACCACATCATCTGAGCAGATGGCAGAGCCCTCTTGTATGGTGTTAGCTTGGCACACACCCATATAATCTGGTGCTTATGCCACAGTTAGTATACTTGATCAGCTCTCGGCTCGGTGGTCACTACCACTATGTCCCATTTGTTCAGTAAGCCTACCCCCTCTGGTAGATTTAGATATTTGCATTGATTGTTGGATTCATCTGTCTTGAATCAGTATTGTTTCATTGTGCATTCCCTTCTATCACAACACCATGATTACTACGGCATTTAGGTGTTGTGCATTATAGTGTATAAAACAGTATAGGAAAGCGTAAACAGAGTAACTCCCACATTTGAGCCTTTGAAGTTGGATAGGATTATAACCTTGTAAAATGCGGTCTCTCTATTCATGTTCTACAGGTTCAACGACACAGCATGAAGTCACGCGATTTGTATATACACTAAACGAAAGCAGGATGACGAGATAAAGCCAAAAAACATTAAAAAAAACATTCAATTTTCGCTGGTGTGTCCAATTTTAGTAACACAACGACGTTGTTTTTTGCTCCTTCTACAAGGGAGGTGATTAGGGCTACGCCCATCACAGTAGTATAGAGTACTGTAGTGTTGTGTTACAGAGCATTGAGCTGAAGAGTTCGGGTGTTGTTCATTGACCCAGTACACGGCATGTCGTCGTGAAGTATGTACTCTTGCCATGGTCAGGGTGCAGTACATACGGCACTGTTCATTTCCTCTCTGTCTGTCTATGTTTATTCCTAGTTTTCTTGCGGGGATGGCTTCTGTTCTGATTTTCCAAACTCATTTATCGCTGATTGCTCGGCATCGTTGTGGTTGTTTTGCCGGTTTGTTGTTGTTGTTGTTGTTGTTGTTGTTGTTGTTGGTGGTGGTGGTGTGGTGGTGGTGGTGGTGGTGGTGGTGGTGGTGGTGGTGGTGGTGGTGGTGGTGGTGGTGGTGGTTCAGTGGTATTTTGGTTGTTTTGCCGGTTCGTTGTTTTTGTTGGTTCAGTACTGTTGCGGCTGTTTTGCCAATTTATTGCTGTTGTTTGCTGCTATTCCCAACACCCTAGATGAGGACATCACCCAGATCATACACTTTATTAACTGGAATTTCTTTGAAAAAGTTGATGTCTGTCACTGTTTACAAGAGCCTTGCAGCGAGGTAAATGTAGGCCTGGTAACTTTGCTTACATCACTAACAAAGTGTTTTGCCCAGGCCAGCAGTTTTACGCTTTTTGACATTTTAATTTACCTATATGGCCGGTTTACTGGTTAGTATTTTAAAGCTTTTGGAATATAGAACCGCATGAGCATATCAATATGGTCCACCAAACAGCAACAATACAATCATGTTCTATGTTAGCTGCACTCTGATAAAATGTGCACACACACATAATCAAACCTATATTCCAACAAATGCACAAACCATAAATACCCTCATGAGAGCATGCACATATACACATAATTATGCACGTGAAAACTCGTGTACGTATGCATGCCCAATTTGAGTAAGTATGCCTGCATATAAGCGCAACACATACGCATACACGCATGCACGCGCACGCACGCACGCATGCTCGCACGCACACACATAGTGCATAGATAACAAGATTTACAAAACTGCATACACATGGGACTGGACTTAAAAAAAAGCACTTGAGTACTTATACCAGTATCCTTGCTATAAAAGAATAAAATGAAATAATAAGTAGATAAATAGATAAATAAACAGTTGTGGTAGAGATGGAGGGATGAAGGGAATGTCATACCAACCCGAAAACATTTCTCGCTTCGCAAACACAAAACCAAAACAAACATCATTTTTCATCATTATTCAGCAACCTAGGAATCAGCGCTGGGTCTCCTTTGGTCAGTGACCTAGGGACAGACAAACGACGCCTCATAGGCACCAAAAAAACAAGGAACCGAATAAAAGAAACTGACCAGTCACGCAACGTAGGGCGCCAAGACTGGAAGACTGGGTGTATTCATTGTCTATCTCTGCCCTCTCTTCATATTGGCATGTCACCAAGTGGCGTGCAGTGCCGTACTTACTATAGCGGACAGAGCCCCAAGCCGCGGTAATGGGCGGTGCTATCCCATCATATCACAGCCATTCAGCGTGTCCAAAGGGAAATTCTCGCGGTCACCTTGGACTTAAATGATCTGTAGAGGAGCTGGGAAGCTTGGCAAAACGAAGAACACGCGATAAATGTACTCCTTTGCCCGAAGTTTGCTTACTGTGTAAACTGTATAGATTCAGATAAATACTTGGTGTCGACGACTCTGAGATGATCTATAAAGATAGCAAGGAATGTCTTGCTTCCAAAAAAAAAATAATGCACTAAGTTTTGTTTTTTCTCGAAGTGTTCCAGCAAGCGTGATATTCCTTAAATGATACACCACTTTAACTCTTAGCCAGAAAAAACACAGTCGGTATGTGTTTCATTATTTCCATATATGGATACACCAGTGAGCTCTCAATAAATATTTGAATTCAACTACTCTGAAATGTTCTATAAAACCAATACATGGCTTCTCGAAAAATGTACATCGTTTCCGCTTTTTTTAAGTGTTTCAGCAAGCATGGCATTTCATACAGGATTCAGCACTCTCTACCTGTTGGCCAGAAAATGCACCCAGTATGTGTCTCACTGTGTCCGTACACCAGTGACTCACAGAGTAGGTACAAGATACTTTCCTACCATCTCACTTTTCATCAGATTCAGACCTGCAACCTGTAAAAACAGGATGAGAATGATACCACTGTATCCGCATTGCTATCAGATCGCCTGTCACTTCAACTGCCTTTAACCCCCACCCATCTCCCCAGAGATCGAATCTCTCTCCCAAGAGATGTGCTGATTAATGCAACTAATACCAGATTCATCCGATTCTCCCCTTGGGGCATGGAGTGTAAACAAACTCTCAGGTGTGACTCGGTGCGTTTTGCCACCAACGCTCGTATGGACGCTATCAGTGCACGGGTTCTTCTACTTGTGGTGCGAGAGGGTTATTGAATGACGGAGATGTGAAATGTGTGTGTGTGTGTGTGTGTTGTGTGTGTGTGTGTGTGTGTGTGTGTGTGTGTGTGTGTGTGTTTTGTGTGTGTGTTGTGTGGTGTGTGTGTGTGTGTGTGTGTGTGTTGTATGTGTGTGTGTGAGAGAGAGAGAGTGAGAGAGAGAGATTGACAGAGACAGAGACAGAGACGGGAACAACCTGAAATAGCAGCTAACAGAAATATACAAACAAGATCCGCATATCTATTTAGGTAACCTGATAACTAGTGTTGATTCACAATAAGTAAACTTGGGCAGACTACACCCACATCTAACAACAACAACGACAACAACAACAACAAAAAAGGAACAGAAGTAAAAGGAAAACAACGTAAAAGGCCAGTCACGCAATATAGTGTGCCAGTAGTCCAAAAACTCGCAGCATTCACCGTCGATTTCCTATCCCTCTTAGTATGTGCAATGTTACAAGTCGCGTGCAGAGCTGCTCTAAACATACTGCTTGGAGCCACAGCTTAGGATGGATCATAGATGGTGCTATAGTCCCACATGCATAATCATCACATGGACAGTCCGGAGAAACCTTTTCTAATGATCATCATGAACTGTAGATCATTATCTTCAGATTTGGGAACTGTTATCCATAGAAGATCACGCGAGACGTTTATTTGTCTTATCATAGTTAAACTTGGTTTTGTCTAGAGCATTCATGGATGTGCTAACCAAATAAAAGAAAATAATGGGTGGCGCTGTTCTTGTGGCGACGCGCTTATTCCGGGTAGAGCTCCCCAAATTTTATGCACGACTTGAAGTGGTACACAATTCATGTTGCCTTCTTTGAGAACGTCATGGGTTTAAGAAGATGTTTGATATTAATGATAATGAAGATATGAAAACTGTTTTCTCTTTATAAACTGAAGGACTAAGATTTTAGTAAAAATTCGTTAGTGAATTATTCTCTTGCCATCTTTTCAATCTGTCTTTGACTCTACGATGAAAAGGAAGGGTTATCACATGGAATGGCTGTTTTTCAGATTTCTACATGTTTTATGTTAGTTGCAAACCAAAGGCTGGTTACCCGCAATCTCGAGTGCACGCGCACGCGCGCGTGTACATGTGTATATATGTGTGTATGTGTATGCGCGCAAGCGTGCGCATGTGTGTGTGTTTGTGTGTATGATTTGTATGAAAAAGGATATTATAATGACAACTCTGTTTGTTATTTGTTACCAGTGTTTTACTAACGAAACCGAGGGGCTATAAACACACACACACACACACACACACACACACACACACACACACACACACACACACACACACACACACACACACACACACACACACACACAAAACACACACACACACACACACGTACACACACACACACACACACACACACACACACACACACACACACACACACCACACACACACACACACACACACACACACACACACACACACACACACACACACACACACACAATTCATTTTTTTCTGTCTATAATTGGTCCTTATTTTCTCTCTGTGTACAGGTAATCTTCAAACTCTGGAGTGAAGACAAGCGTCAGTGGTGAGTTAGTCTTGCTTCTTTGTGTGTGTGTGTGTGTGGTGTGTGTGTGTGTGTGTGTGTGTGTGTGCGTGCGTGCGTGCTGTGCGTGCGTGCGTGCGTGCGTGCGTGTGTGTGTTCTGTCTGTCTGTCTGTCTGTCTTCTGTCTGACTGTCTGTCTTTCTGTCTGACTGACTGTCTGTCTGTCTGTCTGTCTCTGTCTCTGTCTCTGTCTGTCTGTCTGTCTGTCTGTCTGTCTGTCTGTCTGTCTGTCTGTCTGTCTTCTCTCTCTCTCTCTCTCTCTCTCTCTCCTCTCTCTCTCTCTCTCTCTCTCTCTCTCCTCTCTCTCTCTCTCTCTCTCTCTCTCTCTCTCTCTCTCTCTCTCCTCTCCTCACTCCTCATTCTCGTTCTCAGAACAAAAATATGTCGGTATGCTATATTTACCAGTGTGTCTGTCTGTCAGTCTGTCTGTCTGTGTCTATCTGTCTGTCTCTGTCTCTCTCTGGATCCCTTTCTTTTTTTTGTCTGTCTGTATGTCTGTCGGTCGGTTTGTTCTTCTGTTAGTGCAAACATACGCATGTGTCCGCCAATCTTGGTCCCGGGTCTATAGGCTTGTTAAATCTATTTACTCTTTGTCGCACTATGTCTCTCTGTCACTCTCTCTCCCTCTCACTTTCGCTACTCTCGTCTGTCTGTTCTTGTCTCTCTGTCTCTCTGTCTCTCTGTCTCTTCTCTGTCTCTCTGCTCTCTGTTCTCTGTCTCTCTGTCTCTGTCTCTTCTTCTCTGTTCCTCTCTCTGTCTTCTGTCTCTTCTCTTCCTTTTTCTCCTCTCTCTCTCCTCTCTCTCTTCTTCTCTCTCTCTCTTCTCTCTCTCTCTCCTCTCTCTCTCTCTTCTCTCTTCTTTCTCTCTCTCTCTCTCTCTTTTCTTTCCTCCTTCTCTCTCATCTCTCGTTCTCCGTGCTGTCTGTTTATCCTGTCTGTCTTTTTCTGTCTGTCTGTCTTTCTGTCTTGTCTGTCTGTCTGTCTTCTCTCGTTCTGCATCTTCACTCTTCCTCATCTCTCTCTCTCCTCTCTCTCTCCCTTCTTCTCTCTCTCTCCTCCATCCCTCCTCTCTCTCTCTCTCTCTCTCATCTCTTCTACTTGCCTGTTAATACCTTTCTACCCTCTAATTTTTGGGGGATGGTTTTTTTGGCTTTTATGTTCCCTTTTCCTGACTAATAGGAATCGATTTTTAATTTACTCCTCTTGTTTGTGTAAGAATGCTTTTAACACGGCTTTTACCGCAACGGCTGTCTTTCTCTCTCTCTGTGTCTCTCTTTCCCTCTTTTTTCTCTCTGTCTCACCTCGAAGAGTGTGGCACCATCACCATCCAATCCACTCCCCCCGCCCCCAACTCCTCTTTTTTTTCGTTTTGTGCTCCATTACCCTATCTTCTCTGTGTTTCTGTCTGATATCTTTTTGTCAGTCTGGCTGTTTTTCCCAGACTGTATGTTCTTTCTCTAAATGTTTTGTATTTTCGCTCCCCCTTGTCGCCAGTTTGTCTGAATTTTTGTTTGTCTGTTTGTTTGTGTGTCTGTGTGTCTCTCCCTATGTCTCTCTTTTTCTCTCTGTTTCTCTCTGTCTTGTCTCTCTCTCTCTGTCTGTCTCTCTCTCTCTCTTCTTTCTTCTTCTTTCTTTCTTCTTCTTCCTCTCCACCACACACACACACACACACACACACACACACACACACACACACACCACACACACACACACACACACACACCACACACACACACACACTCAGCGTGGGTGTGTACGCCCACACACCATGCACACACACACTCACATAGGCGATGTGCTCGTGCATGCACACATAAACACACAGTTCATTCTTACACACACATCATCCATTTCCTTAGTTTCAATTAACAACTCTAAAATACTACCTCCTACCAGCGGTCCTGTCACGGAAAACAACAGCAGATGAAAAGAAAACATGGAAAAGTGACAGAAAGAGAACAGGAGGAGAGTAATGTGTTTTGTTTCCTTTCTTTGATAACTAATGTCCCGTCTATTTTGGGGGCTGTATTCTCACTGGTTTGTGATAACGGGAACAACAAAAATAGGGTTTTTTTTTTACCCTTTTATTTCTCTATTATTCCCAAACATGTTTCGTTCTCTCTCTCCCTCCCCTCCATTTTGGTAGAAAAAATACCTCTGGATTAAGAGAAAAATGAGAAAAGAGTGTATTTTATGCTTCTAGATAATATAATCGCGCACAATCTGCCATGGATGCTGTCATAGTTTTTTTCCCCCATTCTTTATCAAACTGTTTGTGTTTAGTGTTTTTTCTTGTTGTTCTTGGTCATCTTCTTCTTGTTCTTCTTCTCGGTCTTCTTCTTTTTGGTCTTGTTCTTCTTCTCGTTCTTCTTTTTTTTGTTCTTGATCTTAGTTTTTTCTTGTACATGTTCTTGTTTTGTTTTTTTTTTCTTCTTCTTCTCCTTTGCATTCTTCTTCGCAATTCATCATAATTCTTTCCGTGTTCTTCTTCTTGTTCTTCTTTTTGTTTGTTCTTCGTGTTCCTCTTCTTCTTCGTGTTCTTGGTCTGCTCTTCTTCTTCTTGTTTCTTCTTCTTCTTCTTGTTCTTGTTCTTTCTTGTTCTTCTTCTTCTTCTTCTTCTTCTTTCTTCTTCTTCTTCTTCTTCTTTCTTCTTCTTCTTCTTCTTCTTCTTCTTTTGAGGATTTGACTTTTTTCGTTTCAGAGTTAAAGGAGTTTGTCTTGTTTCTGTGATATTTTCTGACAACATTGTGTCATTAATATTTTTGTTTTGTGTGAGACACGGAGCCACACACATACACACTCACTCACTCACACGCACACGTAAACACACATATAATTATGTAAACACGCACACTTTCTGTCTCTCTCTCTATCTCCCTCACCTGTCTCCTGCCCCCCCTCCCCCCCCCCTCTCTCTCTCTCTCCCTCTCCTCTCTCTCCCCTCTCTCCTCTCTCTCTCTCTCTCTCTCTCTCCCCTCTCTCTCTTCTCTCTCTTCTCTCTTCTGTCTCTCTTACTCCTTACTCTTTACTCTTAGTTCTCCTATCTTAGAAAACAACAGTAGATAAAAAATACGAAAAAATGACAGGACAAAAATGGTAGGACAGTAATATGCTTTGCTTCTTGTCCAGTCTATTTTGAGAGACTCTGTTTTCACTGCTTCTGATAGCTCGCACCACAAAAATGAATGTGTCTCTTGCACTGTTTTTTTTTTCTTTTTTAATAATATCCCTAACACTTTTCTAACTTATTTCCTGTTGAGATGTTTTCCTATCCCTCTCCGATATTGCCAAAAAAAAAACCCTGCCTGGAAGGGCGGAAGAATAAGGAAAGATTATTTACTTTATGCTGTGAGACAGTATAATTAGAATCTGTCTTAGACTCTCCCTCAGAGTTCTTTTTCTTTTACAACTTTTTTCTTCCATTTCCGTTGTTTGTTTCTTCATTGACCTCTTTCTCTTCCCTCTCCTCCTCCTCCTCTTCTTCATCCTCCTCCTCCTCCTCCCCCGCTTCCTTTTCCACCTACTCCTCTTCCTCTTTCTTCTTTAACGTCGTTTCTAGAACTTTTTCTGGTTTTATTTTACAGTTTTGTACAGTCTTTTTGGATTTTTTTTCCAGAGAGATTTTCAGGCATCTTCAGTTTTTTTCATATTTCTGTTTTATATTACACATACAAACACACACACACATACACACACACTTACAAACACACAAACACACAGATACACACACATACACTATCTCTCTTACACGCACACACACACACACATACACACACACGCACGCACGCACACACACACCGGAGTCTCTCTCTCTCTATCTATCTATTATCTATCTATCCACCTATCTATCTATCTATCTATCTATCTGTCTGTCTGTCTGTCTGTCTGTCTGTCTGTCCGTCCGTCCGTCCGTCCGTCCGTCCGTCCGTCCGTCTCTCTCTCTCTCTCTCTCTCTCTCTCTCTCTCTCTCCCTCATCTCTCTCTCTCTCTCTCTCTCTCTCTATCTCTATCTATCTATCTATCTATCTATCTATCTATCTATCTATCTATCTATCTATCTATCTATCTATCTATCTCCCTCTCTTTTAAGCACGCACGATCCATCACACTATTTTCATTTCGCAACTTTGATTCACCACTTCCTACCGGCTGTCTTGTCTTGGAAAACAACGGCAGATGAAAAGAAAACATGAAGCAATGACGGGACATAAACACGAAGAGAGATACATGTATCCTGTGTTTCCTTTTCCCTCCTAACTAATGTCTGGTCCGTTTTTAGGGGGGCTGGCTATATTCTCGCTAGCTAGCTGTTTTAACTGGTACAGCAAAAATTAATGTGGTTTTACACTTTTGTGTCTCTACCGCTTCCAAACATGCATGCGTTCAGATTTTTTGTATCCTTTTTCATGATAATATATATATATATATATATATATATATATATATATATATATATATATATATATATATATATATATATATATATATATATATATATATATATATATATTCATTCTTGGAAGGAAAAGGAGGATTGAGGAAAAAAAAAATAATTCCTTTGTGGTGTTAGATCTTGTAATCAGAAAACGTTACACGTGGTGACATATTTATTACTTCCTCTTTTTGTAAATTGTTCCTGTTTTCTTTTTTTGTGTGTTTCTTCTTCTCGTTGTTGTCTCTGCCCTTTTTGTTGTTGTCTTCTTGTTCTTGTTCTTGTTCTTGTTGTTCTTGTTCTTGTTTTTGTTTTTGTTGTTCTTCTTCTTCTTGTTCTTCTTGTACTTGTTCTTCTTGTTCTTGTTCTTGTTCTTGTTCTTCTTCTTGTTCTTCTTCTTGTTCTTCTTCTTGTTCTTCTTCTTCTTCTTCTTCTTCTTCTTCTTCCTTCTTCTTCTTCTTCTTCTTCTTCTTCTTCTTTTTTATCTTCTTCATCTTCTTCTTCGTCTTCTTCGTCTTTTCCTATTTTTTTCTTTTGTTTCTGTCTGTCTGTCTGTCTGTCTGTCTGTCTGTCTGGCTGCTGGCTGCTGGCTGGCTGGCTGGCTGGCTGTCTGTCAGTCTGGCTGCTGGCTGGCTGGCTGGCTCTCTCTGTCTCTGTCTCTCTCTCTCTCTCTGTCTCTCTTCTCTCTCGTCTCTCTCTCTCTCTCTGTCTCTCTCTCTCTGCTCTCTCTCTCTCTCTGTCTCTCTCTCTCTCTCTGTCTCTCTCTCTCTCTCTCTCTGTCTCTCTCTCTCCTCTGTCTCTGTCTCTGTCTCTCTCTCTCTCTGTCTCTCTCTCTCTCTCTGTCTCTCTCTCTCTGTCTCTCTCTCTCTCTCGTCTCTCCTCTCTCTGTCTCTGTCTCTGTCTCTGTCTCTGTCTCTGTCTCTGTCTCTGTCTCTCTCTCTCTCTCTCTCTCTCTCTCTCCTCTCTCTCTCTCTCTCTCTCTCCTCCTCCTCTCTCTCTCTCTCTCTCTCTCTTTCCTACTATGTTCCCTTGCTATCTTCCCCATGACAGCGCTCCCTCTTTCTCTTTCATGCTTCTCACCTTTGAAGTGTGTCTCTGTAATCATTTGTTTTTCCCATGTGCTCATTTTCTTCGTCTTGTTTTTGAATTCTTTACTTTTGAAGATATTTGTTGTTTTTCTTCCCTTCATCATTTTTTAGCTATTCTTGCCATTTTCTTTAATATTCATTTTCTATACTGTCAGGTTTTTGTATTGATATTGTTGCGTGATTGATTCTCTTTCAGATCTTGTTTTCGTTTGGGGTTTTTTGTTTACCTTTTGTTATTTTCATTACTTTTTCTTGATTGGGGGCTAGATGCAAAACGTCATCAAAAGGGCTTCTTCCTTTTCATCAATTGGAAAATTAATTCAAAATAAGATTTTTTTAATTCAAAAATATTTGTTCACTCATTGTCATGGTGTTTCACTGTGTTTTTGTCTCTCCTCTGTCTCTGTCTATTCATCTGCGTGTCTGTTTTTGCTTCTCTGTCTCTGCCTTTGTCTCTATCTATCTATCTATCTATCTATCTATCTATCTATCTATCTATCTATCTATCTATCTATCTATCTATCTATCTATCTATCTATCTATCTACCTATCTGTTTGTCTGTCTGTCTATCTATATGTCTATCTGTCTGTCTGTCTGTCTGTCTGTCTGTCTGTCTGTCTATCTATCTATCTATCTCTCTGTCTATCTGTCTATCTATCTATCTATCTATCTATCTATCTACTATCTGTTTGTCTGTCTGTCTGTCTATCTATATGTCTATCTGTCTGTCTGTCTGTCTGTCTATCTATCTAGCTAGCTATCTAGCTATCTATCTGTCTATCTATCTGTCTGTCTGTCTACCTATCTGTCTGTCTGTCTGTCTGACTGTCCCTATCTGCCACTCTCTACCTTTCTTTCTTTCTCCCTCTCTTTTCTCGCTTTTCTTCATTAACGACTGTAATTTACTTTATCCTACCGGCTGTCTGGTCATGGAAAACAACAGCTGATGAAAAAAAAAAACATGAAAAAACTGACAGAACGAAAACAGAAGGAGATCATGCATAGTGTTTTGTTTCCTTTCTTTGATAACTAATATCCCGTCTATTTGGGGAAGATGTTTTCTCACTTGTAGTGACAATGGGCACAGAAAAATGTCTGTCTTAAGGTTTCATCGTTATGACTTCCAGTATATGCCTCTATTTGTTTTGCTGCCTTTTCTTTTGTAACGTTCCTGTCCTGCTCTTCTTTCTTTGCTCATTTCAATATTTCTGCTCTAGCCATACCCAGATTCGTTGTGTCTTATTCTCAAGGTTAGAATTCCACATGGAGCCTATCATATTAGGGTATTGTCAGGGCAACAGCCAGAGGGGCCCTGCAATGCTTCTGGGTCACTTTGGTGGTGTTCAGTGGTACCTGTTCTGAGCAGGACACACCTACTAAGCTCCGTGCTAACGGCAGTAATAGCTCAGTCACAGAGCAAGATTGATCAGACGTCCACCTTGGGTAGCGACCACCACAATATCCCTCCAATTTTACCTTCTTTGGTGAAATTCGGAACCCGAAGATTTGACACAAACTCATCACAGGCACAGAAGCATACGAGGAAAACTGAAACTGATGTCACCGCTAGAGCGGAGAAACTGCGGCTACAGAATCAGAGGCATTTTTCTTTTTTTTGTATGATGACCAATGGTTATGAGGATGACGAAATGACGCTACTATGGAAGAGCGTGTGCTATGAGACTACGTGACAGGACTGCGCTCCACGCTTCCGATCAAAATAAACATATCACTGAGTCAACAGGGCCTAGAGATAC
>CM060327.1:13216162-13236162 GCA_030674155.1 Stramonita haemastoma | reverse complement strand
GCGAGCGAGCGAGCGAGAGACGAGACAGACAGAAGACAGACAGACAGGAAGAAGAAGGAACGAGAGGAGAGAGAGAGAGAGAGAGAGAGAGAGAGAGAGAGAGAGAGAGAGAGAGAGAGAGAGAGAGAGAGAGGAGAGGAGAGGAGAGGGAAGAGAGAGAGGAGAGAGGAGAGAGAGGAAGAGAGAGAAGAGCTTGATATAAATCAAATCAATTGCAAATAAAATTATTTTCTTTCAAGGATAAATAAGCACTCCTGTACTGTTTTAGAGAGATAGAGATAGACAGAGACAGTAACGAGAGACAGAGGAGGCGACAAAGAGAGAGAGAGGAGAGAGAGAGAGAGAGAGAGAGAGAGAGAGAGAGAGAGAGAGAGGAGAGAGAGAGAGAGAGAGAGAGGAGAGAGAGAGAATGAATGAATGAATGAATGAATGAATGAATAATCTTTATTTTTCAAGGGTAACAGAGTAAGCATTACATACTTTTTTTCATCCGGCCCTTGAGAGAGGATAAATAAGCTCTTGAGAGAGAGAGAGACAGAGACAGAGAGAGACAGACAGACAGACAGACAAAAAGACAGAGAGGCGAAGGGACAGAGCAAGCATTATAACAAACGCACACACGAGATGAGTGAGAACAAGTTAGAATTACAAACGAATAGACGTACAGATGCACAGTCATACAGAAAGACAGGCATACCATTATACAGAAAGAAAGACAGGCATTCATACAGTAAGACAGACAAACAGAAAGACAGACATGCAGTTAGACAGACAGACAAAAAGGCGATAAAATCACATAGAGAGACTCATCAAAATCACACGCCGTCAATAATTCTGATGGCTTCAGCGCTGAGGACTTTTTTTATGGTATTACTTTATCATTACTTTTTCATCCTGACCCATTTCTCTGCCATAAAATCGTCTGCCTCCTGGAGTCTATCCTGGTTGGCTTCCACCTTCATGAACGTGTTGGAATGTCTGACACCAAACGTCAGGCTTCTGATCCTGTTTCCTCAGTTTGAAATGTCTGACAAAGCAGCGTCAGGTTTCTAATTCTATTTCCTGAATCTGAGGTGTCTGACAACGAACGTCATATGCTTCTTATCCTATTTCCTAAGTTTGAGATGCCTGACACCAAACGTCAGGTTTCTGATCTTGTTTCCTTAGTTTGAGATGTCTGACGTCAAACGTCATGTTTCTAATTTTATTTTCTGTGTTTGAGGTGTCTGGCAACAAACGTCAAGTGTTTCTTACCCTATTTCTTCTGACACCAAACGTCAGATGTTTCTTTTCCTATTTCTTACGGTTGAGATATCTGGCAACAAAAGTCAGATTTCTTACCCTATTTCCTAAAGTTTAGATGTCTGACAACAAAAGTCAGATTTCTTTCCTATTTCCTAAAGTTTAGATGTCTGACAACAAAAGTCAGATTTCTTTCCCTATTTCCTAAAGTTTAGATGTCTGACAACAAACGTTAGGTGTTTCTCACTTTATTTCCTAAGGTAAAGATATCTGACAACAAACGTTAGCTTTATTACCCTATTTCCTAAGTTTTAGATGTATTAAAAACAATTGGAGTCTCTGATCATATGTTCCAACAGTTTGAGATATCTGACGACAAACGTCAGCCTGTTATTTCCAATAAGTATTAGAGATGTCTAACAACAAACGTGGTGTTTGATATGCTGGTTCCAGTATTTTTTCCAGTGACGACCAGTTTTGGTAATAATTTCACAGGGTTTTTTGCGTAAACAACTTTCCCGGGTCTCCATGAAAATGCTTTACTTTGATATACAATGTTGAGATTTTCTTTATCCGTAGCAAGCCCCTAGAATAACATTAACGTCCTGGCTTCTCATTCATAGAAAAAAGATCATCTGAAGTTGGAGTATGGCTAGCTGCCACTATGGCGAGATATTAAAAAAGCAAGCATTTGATGCAGGTGAGATGAATGATGAGAGGATTGGAGAGGAATGGAGGGAACTGGTTGTCAAGTCTTCAGGGGTGCTCCCACGGTCGCATAGATAGATAGATAGATAGATAGATAGATAGATAGATAGATAGATAGATAGATAGGTAGATAGGTAGATAGATAGATAGATAGATAGATAGATAGGTAGGTAGGTAGATAGGTAGATAGATAGATAGATAGATAGATAGATAGATAGATAGATAGATAGATAGATGGATGGATAGGTAGGTAGGTAGATAGGTAGATAGGTAGATAGATAGATAGATAGATAGATAGATAGATAGATAGATAGATAGATAGATAGATGATAGATAGATAGATCGATAGATAGATAGGTAGTAGGTCGATAGGTAGGTCGATAGGTAGGTCGATAGGTAGGTCGATAGGTAGGTCGATAGATGATAGATAGATAGATAGATAGATAGATAGATAGATAGATAGATAGATAGATAGATAGATAGATAGATAGATAGATAGATAGATAGAGTATTCAAAAATGTCCCCGGGGAGGAGGATGGTAATCTGGAGAACACTAAATAGCGGCTACAACAGCAACCGCAAAAGCAACAACAGCAACAACAGCAACAGCATCGACAACATTGTTGCCTACCCGAGTCCCTGGAGCAGACCAGCTGCCAGGTAGGTGAGAACAGGTCAGCCTGCCTGTGGTGTAGTGGCAGTAGTGGTGGTAGCAGTAGTGGGGTTTGTCCACCTTCTAACCGTGCCTCATGAATGTTTGACCACTCTAGGGAACTCTGTGTGTGGCTATATGTCCGTCTTTCTGTCAGTCTGCCAATCTGTCTTCCTGCCTGTCTGTCTGTTTGTCTGCCTGTATTTCTGTCTGTTTTCCCCCCAAAAGATATGATAACTAAAACGAAAAACTGACAGCAATCTTATAATATGTTGCGGCTTTGCGGTATCTGTTGCTCTAAAAGATGACTGTCAGTTTTGAACTTATGACGGTCAAATTATTGAGGATCTTCAATAATTCAACCGTCATAAGTATATAACTCATATATATTATATGACTTATATATTGGTAATATATTATATTACAAATATAGATATATATAAAGATATACATATATGTGTGTGCCTCTGTGTGTTAGTGCTAGTGCTTGTGTGTGTATCTGTTTCTGTATGTGTATGTCTGTGTGTATGTGTGTCTGTGTGTCTCTGTGCGTGTATCTGGGTATGCATATATATGTATATGTATATATATATATATATATATATATATATATATATATATATATATATATTGTGTGTGTGTGTTGTGTGTGTGTGTGTGTGTGTGTGTGTGTGTGTGTGTGTGTGTGTGTAAGTGTGTCTATATAAATATCTGTGTTTGTGGCTGTGTGTAAGTGTATGTATCTGCATGTGTTTGCGTGTCTGTGTCGTGCCTCTGTCTGTCTCTATGTCCGTAATATCACTACCTCTGTGCATCCAGACAATTTCCTTCCGAAGACACACACAGCGCAAATTTGATTAAACCAGGAAAAGAAAGGGGATGAGAGAAAGAGAGTGCCAAATCCATTCTTCAATATATGGATTCCATCAGGCTGCCATCCCCTCCCTCTTCCTCCCCCCCCCTTACTCTTCTCCTGTCCTCCAGTATTCCCAGGTCACACTCACTCATGCTTCCCTCCCTCCCTCTTTCTCTAATGAAGCAGACGTGGGCTGAATGTGAGGTGGCTGTGTATGGTTTTTGCTATTTTTTTCCCTACAGCTGAGCTTGATTATCAGACGGCTTTCTCCTGAATTGGGTTTTTTGTCTTTTTCAGCTTAGTGATTCTCTCCTCTACGCTTGAGCTGTTTTCTCCTATCACATGGTAGTGTTTTTTCCCTTTCCTGTGTCTAAATTTTCTTTTTCTTTGTGCTTTGCTCTCTGTTATAATTCAAGTGATTTTTCATTTGCTGGTTTTGTCCTTCGGTTGAGCCCTTTTTGTTCTGCTGCTCATGTGTTTCCTTTGGTAGCTCCGGTGTTTCCTTTAGCTGCTCAGGTGTTTTCTTTAATAGCTCAGGTGTTTTCTTTAATAGCTCAGGTGTTTTCGTTGATAGCTCAGGTGTTTTCGTTGATAGCTCAGGTGTTTTCTTTGACAGCTCAGGTGTTTTTTTTAATAGCTCATGTGTTTTCTTTGATAGCGCAGGTGTTTTCTTTGATAGCGCAGGTGTTTTCTTTGATAGCTCAGCTGTTTTCTTTGGCAGCTCAGGTGTTTTCTTTGACAGCTCAGGTGTTTTCTTTGATAGCGCAGGTGTTTTCTTTGATAGCGCAGGTGTTTTCTTTGATAGCGCAGGTGTTTTCTTTGATAGCTCAGCTGTTTTCTTTGGCAGCTCAGGTGTTTTCTTTGACAGCTCAGGTGTTTTCTTTGACAGCTCAGGTGTTGTCTCCTGTAACTCAGCTGCGTTTTGTTTTCCATAGCTCAGCTGCTTTCTCCTGTGCTTCATCTGCTTTCTTTGATACCTCAGCAGTTTCACAAGTCGCTTAGTTATCTTCTTCGATAGCTCAGCTGTTTTACCAGCTGCTTAGTTTTCTTCTTTGATAACTCAGGTGTTTTCTCCTGTGATTTACCTGTTTTCTTTGATAGCTCAGCTGATTTATTCTATAGCTCAGCTGTTTCAATTGCTTCTTAGCTGCTTTCTTGGATAGGTCAGCTGTTTTCTGCTATGGTTCATCAGTTTTCTCCCTATAGCTCAGCCAGCTTTTTACTTCATCGTTCGGCTGTTTTCTTCTATTGCTCAGCTTTTTTACCTACTGCTCAACCTTTTTCTACTACACCTCAGCTGTTTCCTGCATTAGCTCATCTGTTTTCTCTTATAGCTCAGCTATTTGTCAGCTGTTTCCTTCTGTGGTACAGTTGCTTCCTCCTCGGGCTTAGCTATTTTTGCCGATAGCTCAGCTGATTTTTTTTTTTGCCTGGCTTTGTAATTAACTGACGTATATTGCGTTTTTATGTCAATGTGTTCACTCGCATTTCCCTCCCCTTTCTCCTCTCTTTTGCTTACCTCGGTGGCTGTGGGTGTGGTTGGGTTTTTTTTATATCCTCTTGTAAATCGCTCTCAGTCGTTTATTCATCTAATCACAAATTAGAACACTAATGAAACAAAACAGGCAAAAGCACTTGGGTCTTTTTCTACAATAATCAAGACACAAGTAGAGAAATGAATCAGTGAACACACGAATAAGTAAACAACTATCTAACTAAGAAACTATCTAACCAACAAACCAACCTACTATCCAACCAACTTAATAACTGGCGAGCTAGCTATCTTAGTGAATAAAACACACACCTAAATATATGAACATTATAAATAAATGAATAAACAGACAAATAGATAATAGTATACGCTGTTGAATTTCCTGTTTCTTATCCTATTATCTGATTTCATAATTCCTAGTACTAAGTGTTCTTTTTAAAGTGTTACCTCAGCGATGTTTTCGTTTGCTATATAAATACAATCAATATTGAACACCATCTGCAGCTATACAACTTTGCTTACTCAAGAGGAAAGGAGCTTTGCAGACACACCTGCCGATACGTCCCACGAACACCATTGTAGAGAGTAAATGCACCGGACCAGGGACAAATCATCTGCACCAGAGGTTTTTCATTTGGAGGTCACCTGCTAAGAAAGCCTGAGACCTGACTTCCATGCGTTAGTCAATAACTGTTTGGTTTGATATAGAGCAACACACAAAAAACATTGAATGCAAAGGGTGGGGACGTGCGTGACTACATAGAGGTAGGTAAAGAAGGAAAGACGAAGGGAAGAAAGAAAGAAAAACGAAAGAGAGGGTGGAACTTTGGCTACTGTAAAAGCGATCTGTTTTCTCTTACTTTGTAATACTTAGTTTAAAAGGGGGTGATCATCAAGCTTAAGCTCCTTGTATTTTACATCCTGCGTATCCCCGAAGTCGGAATGCGGCTATCTTTTTGGTAGGCAAAAACCGTCGCATACGCAAACATCTCACCATTGGTGAACCTCAGAGCTCTAGTCGCGAAACAGAAAAATCTGTCTGTTAGCCTGCCTGCCTGCCTGCCTGCCTGCCAGTAAAATTGTGTTTTTATGTACCCACCCATTAAATCAGAGCTTTGATGGCATATCCCCAGCTGTGAACACATCAGTAGCCAGATGAACCAGTAACATCACTCTTTATATTTGTGTGCACACATTTGCCAAATAAAGGAAAACAAAAACTACCTGGATGCTCTGCTCACAGAATGACCAGAGAGTTATGCAAGCAGTGAGAAGTGGAGGGCTGGAATTAATACTGCTGTGTGCTTGTTGTGTGCCTGTGATATGTCTGTTTGCGCGTGCATGTGTGCGTGCGTGTGGTGTGTGTGTGTGTGTGTGTGTGTGTGTGTGTGTGTGTGTGTGTGTGTGTGTGTGTGTGGTGCGTGCGTGCGTGTGTGTGATGTGTGTCTTTGTTTGTGTGTCTGTGTCTGTATGGCTGTGTCTATCGCTCTCTCTCTCTAACTGGTGGGTATGGGTGGGTGTGTATGCCTGCGTGGACACAAGCCTGTGCTTATGTGAATAATACATCAGTGTGGTATGAAGTGATTGATACGAACTCTGTGGTGCTCTGCTGTTTATTTTTGTTTGCTCCTGTCCTATGATGTGGTTTGGATGGCTATATTTGGATATAGCGCTATATAAATTCCATGTACTATTATTACTATTAATTCTATTATTATTGTATTATATTATTTTTTTATAGTAGTAGTATAGTAGTAGTAGTAGTAGTAGTAGTAGTAGTAGTAGTAGTATTCTTCTTCTTCTTCTTGTTCTCCTCCTCCTCCTCCTCCCCCCTCCTCCCCTCCTCCTTCTTCTTCTTCTTCTTCGTCTTTTTCTTCTTCTTCTTCTTCTTCTTCTCTCTTCTTCTTCTTCTTCTTCTCCTTCTCCTTCTTCTTTCTCTTCTCTTCTTCTTCTTCTTCTTCTTTCTTCTTCTTCTTCTTCTTCTTCTTCTTCTCTTCTTCTTCTTCTTCTCTTCTTCTTCTTCTTCTTCTTCTTTTCTTCTTCTTCTTCTTCTTCTTTTTCTTCTTCTTCTTCTTCTTCTTTCTTCTTCTTCTTCTTCTTCTCTCTACGGAGGGATTTTCAGCAAATCCTGTGCAGACGCATACAGGTATGGCTGATGCACACAGAAGCTTATGCACACGTATGTACATACGTATAAATGTGTCGGTAGCCCGAGCGAAAGTAAGGCACATAAGTAGAAAGGAAAAAAAGCATATTCAATGCTTGTTTCATCCTAACTTTCCCTCCATCCACTTGACCTTGAGTGGTAGTCTTGGTGCTAGTCTTTAGGATTTGATTATTAACTAGGGTCCTGCGTGCAGGAAGCATTCGATTTTTTTTTTTAATTACTTACTTATTTTATTCTTTTATACCCAGTATAATGGAATAAGTACCCGTGTGCTTTTCTTTACATCCTGTCCCCGTGTGTATGCAGTTTTGTCAATCTTGTCATCTGTTCCCATCGGCACACGATGACCTACTGTTACAAAAAAGCGGAACAGGATTTAACGTGTGCGCAAGATGTTCTGCGTGCGTTCGCACACGGGACGTCGGTTTATAGTCTCCCAGAATGATCAGAGAGTGAAGCAGGCATGCCGGGAGAGATGGAGGGCTGGAATTAATCCTGTTGAGTGCCTGTACCCGGCCTGGGACCTGTGCATCTCTCTCTCTCTCTCTCTCTCTCTCTCTCTCTCTCTCTCTCCTCTCTCTCTCTCCTCTCTTCTCCTTCTCTCTCTCTCTCTCTCTCTCTCTCTCTCTCCTCTCCCTCTCTCTCCTGTGTGTGTGTGTGTGTGTGTGTGTGTGTGTGTGTGTGTGTGTGTGTGTGTTGTGTGTGTGTGTGGTGTGTGTGCGTGTGTGTGTGTGAAGAGGAGCTGGGCCTGTGTGAATAATGGAGCGGTTTGCAATCGATGTGACCCATGTCAACTGTGGGTGTCCTGCTATTGACGGATTTGATGCTGCTGCCACTGCTGTGATTCGGATGCTCACGCATGTGTACGAATCCATGCAGGTATAGGCATGTACATGCTTCTGTTTAGGCATGTCTAGGTATGGTGTGTGCGTGTGTGCATGCACATGCACGCAAATGCACACACATTCACATACACACGCACACAGCACGCACACGCATATATATATATATATATATATAAAATATATTATATATATATATAATATAATATTATATAGTGAGAGGGAGAGAGACAGACACACAGACACAACACAACACTAAAAGCAGACATTTTTTAATAGACATCTGGTCAATTAAAGCAGAAGATGCAAAATAATAATTGAAAAAATGGCATCAGTGGCTGAGACACTTCTGGCAGTTTTCTGATACAGCCGATTTTTACATTAACCAAGAAACTGTAAAAAGGCAGTTAGGAAAGAAATCCGTTAGTGATTCTGATCTACTCCCACTGAAGGGCTGATGGCCTAGAGATTACCATGCCTTTGAGGACACATGAGGTCTGTGGTTTGAATCTACAATCAGCAGAAAAAAGCTGTGGATTGTGGTAATACAGTGCAATACGAAGAGTTGGAAGACTAGTGAAACACAGTGCCAAATATTGTACTACAAAACCTGTCAACACAATACTAAAGATTGATTTACAATCTAACACAGTGCAGTGCAACATAATGCAATATGATTCAGTGCAAGAAACAGTACACACAATAGTCTAACGCGAAACAAAGTTCAACACCAAAATTATGCAATGCAGTGCAGTGCAATTGAAAGAAATACAAACACAAGGCAGCAAATCTTCAGTTAAACCTCATGCAACACAATGTTGTACAACAAACGTACAAAACAGTACAGATAATACCATGAACAACAGAACAATCAGTACAGTACCTGTGACCTAAGCCATGGCTAAAGAAAAACAAACTATGCAAATTTCCCACAGACTTAAGCAGCCAGACTCCACAGCCAGCTGTGTCTGAGACCTAAGCAGTAAAAGAGGTACATCATTGTGTGCCATTGTCAGACCATTTCTAAGGAGACTGAATATATTTAGGCTTTTAGTATTTGGTGAAAGGTGAGTTCATGGTTTATCTTCAGCATCAGCAGAAGGTTGTGGAAGCCAAATGGTTAGAAAAAATTGCATCTTTTCTTTATTAAAATGCAAGGCTTAGATTTTGAATGGGACATGTACATCATGTCTGATAGTTTGCATTGATGTTCGTGCTCGATTTTTTTTTATCAGCTCTATGACCCTGCCGGTGTTTGTTGGAGAAAAAGAGGAATGTAAAAGAAAATAGAAAACTATGAATGCAGCATTTTGCATGGGTTTTGTTCGGTGGCTTACAGAAGATTGTAAACAAACAGTGCAAAGCAATTACATCGCATAGAGTAATATCGGCTATCAATTGATCTAATGTTCAACCTGGTTGAACCAGTTTACGACATAAAAAGCAGGATGTTTGTCCATTGATTTGCCAAAAAGCGAGATATTCAGGGAGAGATGGAGAAGTGGAAATGATGCTATTCAGTTCTTATGCGTGCCTGGGGTTTCTTTGTGTTAGTGTGTGTGGACAAGCAACTTGCTTCATCGATGAATGGACATAATATCTGCAATCGATAATTAGGATCTATGCCAAATCTGTAGACTAGTCATGTTATTTCTGTTTTGGCTGTTGACCTGTGCAGGTATATACCGTATCAATGATGGAATGTCTCAAAGGCACTAGTGATTCTCTCTCTCTCTCTCTCTCTCTCTCTCTCTCTCTCTCTCTCTCTCTCTCTCTCTCTCTCTCTCTCTCTCTCTCTCTCCCTCTCTCCTCTCCCTCTCCCTCTCTCTCCCCTCCCTCCCTCCCTCTGTCCATCTAAATCTGTGTATTTATCCATCATTACCACCTATTCCCTTAACAAAGAACAACCAAAGACAAAACTCAACATCAAACCGAGCCATCTCTCTAAACAGCCACTCAGGAAATCCCTCTATGGACAACAACCAAGGCCATGAACATACTAGCCACAAAATGAACCCGGAACAAATCCATACATGTGTATATACAGATTTGCCACACAAAAAAGTGAAAAAGCTACCATTGTGCTTACCAACAGAGTGATCAGAGATTGAAGCAGGTATGCAAGGAGAGACGGAGGGCTGGAATTAATCATGTTGAGTGCCTGTACCCTGCCTGGGACCTGTGCATCTCTCTGTGAGTGTGTGTGTGTGTGTGTGTGTGTGTGTGTGTGTGTGTGTGTGTGTGTGTGTGTGTGTGTGTGTGTGTGTGTGTGTGTGTGTGTGCGAAGAGGAGCAGGGCCTTGTGTGAATAATGGAGCGGTTTGCAATCGATGTGCCCCATGTCAACTGTGGGGTGTACCTGCAATTTGACGGATTTGATGCTGCTGCCACTGCTGTGATTCGGATGCACACATTGTAACGTATCCATACATGCTCGCGTGTGCATGCTGATGTTTCTGTGTATGTGGTTAGCAGGCATCACATGCACACAAATATTTTATATTTGTTTCAATATGTTATTTTGGTCAAAACAACCTAGCATCTACTACCGTAAGTGAGTACAATCACGCAATGCTATAAAGTACTCTAACATAATTTATAAATGCAAAAACACAATTGAACACGTTTCTACCCTTCGCTGACGTAAGCTTGCCTCCACACACCACACACCACACACACACACACACACACACACACACACACACACACACACACACACACACACACACACACACACAAACACACACACAACATACAACACATACACACACACATACACACATACAACACATACATACAGGAGGGCAGAGAAAGAGGCAAATAGATAGATAAAGATGTACAGAATTAGAAGCAATCTTTTAAAGTTTGACGCCTTGTCTGTTAACGACAAAAAAATGACAGGGAAGAAAATTGTGAATAATAGTGCCAGCGACAATTTACACCAGGCAGATTTTCATCAGCTGATTATAACACCAGAAGAAGGTACATGAGTTACTGCAGAAATTCATTAGTGCTTTTTATATACTGTAGCTGGTGGGTTTGTGGCTTTCAGGTTAACACGCGTTTTAGAAAGACTGGAGTCTATGTTTCGAAACTGACCTCACACAGAGAAACTGCTCAGAGAAAATATACAGTTCTATATAGCATATCATGACCTTTTTTTAAAAAATTGTACATATTGTAACAAAATACATCTTAATGTAATAGTATACATTGCAGTATAATCTTACATGCTGCACTACAAAATTATGTAATGAAATGCATTGCAATTCAGTGCAATGCCATACATCACAATACAATACAATACAATTTGCACATCAAAAGAAATTACAAAATACAGAGCTCTGAGATATGAAACAGCACAAAACAATGCATTACACATACATTCACAGTACTGCATAACATACTGCAATACAGTACAGCGATACACAATAATGTGCAGAACAACGCCAAAAAAATTCAAATACTTTGATACATAGATAAACAGAGTAACTCATTTGGGCTACAAGCCATACCTAGGAACAATAAACAGAAAACATTCATCACAAAAAGCAGGGAAGCAATACATTACAGTACGATTCACTACGATAACTTTCACCTCATTGGGGGCACAGCAAGAAGAAACTCTATCCACATCTTCCACGTATAAAATGGCCAGACCCTACAGCTGTGGCATAGGCCTAAGCGGGAAAAGATGTACAGCATTGTGTGCCATTATGAGATCGTTTCTTAAGAGGTTAGATGATTTTACCATAGTAGCATGCCATGCCGTGAAAAACAGTCATGATTTATCTTCGTCATTATGCAGAAAGTGTGGAAACTACGTGACTGGAATGATACAGTTTCCTTTATCAGTATCCAGTTGGGGTTTTTGTGTTCCCCATTTACAGCTCCGAGGTTCATTAATAGCAGGTTTTTGCGTATGCAGCTGTTTTTATATATGCCCTGGGTCAAGTGTCTGAAATTTCACATAATAACATTTTATCTATTTATTTGTTTATTCTTTTATATCGAGGACGATGGAATAAGCACTCGTGTGCTTTTTTTACATCCAGGTGGACTATGTATGCAGGTTTACGGTTACCCAGTCCTGACTATAGAAACAATTCTGTGAACTTCTCAGCTTTTATGAACAGCCGAAGGACAGAAATGTAAAAAGATGATAGCAAATGGCGCGGTTTTCATTTTGCGGTTTACGAAAGCACATACACACACACACGCACGCACGCACGCACGCACGCACGCACGCACATACACACACACACGCGCGCGAGAGAGAGAGCGCGCGTGCGCGTCTTTCGGATGAGATTGTAAACCAAGGCCCCGTGTGCGAACGAACGCAGAACATCTTACCCACACGTTAAATCCTGTTCCGCTTTTCGTAAGAGTAGGCCATTGTGTGCCGATGGGAACAGGTGACAATATTTACACAACTGCATACACACGGGGACTGGATGAAAAAACACATGAGTGCTTATCCCATTATCCTCGATATAAAAGAATAGAATAAATAAATGAATAAATAAATAAATAGAACACACACACACAACATCCTACACTGCATATAGATATATTTGCTATCAACTAAGTCTAATCTTCGCCATTGTTTAACCAGTTTATGACACTAAAATCACAGGATGTTTGTTCATTGATTTGAAGAAAGCAAAACATTCAGGCAGATATGGAAATTTAGAAATAATACCGTTAAAATCGTTTAGTCCCCCTGCATTTTCTTTGGCATTGTGTGTAAACAAGCATTGGCTCAACAAAATAATGAAGCCATTTGCAATCAATAACTGCTGCGAAATCTGTAAACTGGTCAGGTTCAGTTCTGCTTGGGCCGTTGACCTGTGCAGCTTTACACTGTGAATGAGGGATGGCCTGAAAGGCATTATTTTGTGTTCTCTCTCTCTCTCTCTCTCTCTCTCTCTCTCTCCTTCTCTCTCTCTCTCTCTCTCTCTCTCTCTCTCTCTCTCTCTCTCCTCTCTCTCTCTCTCTCTCTCTCTCTCTCTCTCTCCTCTCTCTCTCTCTCTCTCTCTCATAGACATACAGACAACCGACCATGCATGTGCCATACACCACGCACAAACTTATGAATATGTGTGTGTGAAAATATGAGAAGGAAGACAGACAGACAGACAGACAGACAGAGAGGGGGGGGAATACGTGTGTTTGCTCGCGCGCGTGCGTGTGTGTGTTTGGGGCGGGGAAAGGGGTGGTTTCAATGCGCATACAGAGGCTTACATTCCTGACTTGGAGACTCACTTAAATGTATATACTTTTTTTTCTCTCCTGATTACACCAAAATCAAAACTCTCAATAAAATCTAAAGAAGGTATTCCCCGCTAGAAACCAAACACACACATACTACAGTCAAACAAACAACAAAAAAGAAAAGAAAAAACCAACACCTTATGCAAATTTTCCTGTATCTGACATGCAAATCGATACACAGATAAGAAAAGCCAGGTATGAAAAAGGTAGAGAAGATGGCACAGCAAGTGTGACAGCTTTCGCCCTAAGAGGCCGGCTGTGTAAAGCCTGTGATTGTGATCACACTTCCAACCTCCAATGCTTGATCCACTTTGACTCTGATCGAACATGTCACGTCTTTAGTGGTAAGCTTCGTCGATGAAGTGACAGACTGTATGCATGCGTGTGATACAGCTGAACGTATTGAATGCTATGTGTGTTATAGTAACAGGCAAAATCTGTGGGGGTGTTTTTGAAACTAAAATATGTTTTCGTTTTCTTAACCTGTGGAAAAAAGTAAATGTTTACAACATTATCTATTCCAGTTTCTGCATTATGTGAGATGTGTGTCCTGTCTTTTGAAGGTTCAGACATGTAGAGCAAAAGTTTTTGAGAGAATTTCTTTCAGGTTTATAAGCGTTTGTCAGTTTGGCGTACCGTAGTGATATAACGTTGTAAGCAAAAACACTTACTAACGACGCTTGCACTCGCACGCGCGCACGCGAGCAGAGACACACACACACACGCGCGCGCGCAGAGGGATATACACATGGGCACACCCATCCCCACCCATACCCAGACACACACACACACATACACACACACGCACGCACGCACGCACGCACGCACACACACACACACACACCCCGAAAACACCCCCAAAAACAAACACATACACACACACACACACACACACACACACACACACACACACACACACGACTGACTGACTGACTGACTGACTGACTGACTGACTGACTGACTGACTGACTGACTGACTGACTGACTGACTGACTGACTGACTGACTTATTATTTATTTATTTATTTATTTTATTTATTCTTTTATATCGAGGATAACAGAATAAGCAATCATGTGCTTTTTTTCATCCGGTCCCCGTGTGTATGCAGTTTTGTAAATATTGTCATCTGTTCCCACCGGCACACGATGGCCTACTCTTACGAAAAGCGGAACAGGATTTAACGTGTGCGCAAGATGTTCTGCGTGCGTTCGCACACGGGGCCTCGGTTTAAAGTCTCATCCGAAGGACTTTTGGGGAGAGTGGAGTCAGCACTGATGTTAACTCCAGGAGAAAAATTTCCTCGACCGGACTCGAACCCGGGTCTTCAAATTGCCAGCGCAATGTTCTGACCACTAGGCTATCCGTCCCCACTCAGAGAGAGAGAGAGAGAGGAGAGAGAGAGAGAGAGAGAGAGAGAGAGAGAGAGAGAGAGAGAGAGAGAGAGAGAGAGAGAGAGAGAGAGAGAGAGAGAAATAAACTAATGTACAGCCCTAAAAGAATACCCATAAAACTCTTGGCCTTCAACAACAGAATAAAATAAATGACAGATTTTCTAACTCGACATGTTTTCTTTCTATTTTTTTTAGTCTTATCCCCTTGGAATCATAAATCAATCTAAGAAAAATTCTTGCGCAAAATTTGCGACGCAAAAGCAATGATTCTTGATATGGCCGAAAAACTTCCTTAAAAAAATAACAGAATCTTTTTCAAAGATTTCAAAGAGGGCGTACTTTTTTCTGCACAGAGAGAGAAAGAGAAATCTGTTAGTGTTGAAGGCCTGTACTGCTCCTGTGGTGTCTTTGTGTTGTAGTGTGTGTGTGTGTGTGTGTGTGTGTGTGTGTGTGTGTGTGTGTGTGTGTGTGTGTGTGTGTGTGTGTGTGTTAATGTGTGTGTAGTGTGTGTGTGTATGTGTGTGTGTGTGTGTGTGTGTGTGTGTGTGTGTGTGTGTGTGTGTGTGTGTGTGTGTGTGTGTGTGTGTGTGTGGTAGTGTGTGTGTGTGTGTTTGCGTGCGTACGTGTATGTGTGTGTATGTGTGTGTGTGTTTGTGTGTATACAAGCTCCAGACTTTATCGAATGACAGGCCAGTTCGCCATGAATGTGAGAGATGTGAATTCTGCAGACTTGACAGGTCCATATCTGGTTAGACTGTCGATTCTTTGCTGTCACACAAATACATGCTGATGCAGAATAGTAGGAATAGCATAAGTATGGCGGTTTTTTTCATGAAGTGTGTGTGTGTGTGTGTGGTGTGTGTGTTGTGTGTGTGTGTGTGTGTGTGTGTGTGTGTGTGTGTGTGTGTGTGTGGTGTGTGTGTGTGTGTGTGTGTGTGTTGTGTTGGTGAGTGTATGGATGCGCATGCATCTGTGTATACATCTCTGCTTGTGGTCTTGCTTACCTGCAAACACTCGTGCATAACACAGTATTTTAGTGCGTTTCTTTATCCCTTATGGTAATGCAAATCAAAACATTTGCAAAAGAATAAAAAGGCATTGTCGTCATTCTCAAACGACTATGCTAATGACAAAGGTAAAGAAGGAAAAAAACGAATCCATCATTTGATGGATATCTTCCGATACCTAGCATACAAATCAATAGAAATCAAAGAAAACCCAGCTGCATTTAATGTAAAATACATTATATGACAAATTTCATAGCTTTTAGACACAATGCCCGGTTATATAAGTCTGTAATTGAATCTGCAAATTTCCTTGCATTGTTTGATCTACACTTACCTTGATCAAACCTTTTACCTTTTATGTGCTCGATAAAATGACAGATTGCATGCATGTGACTGGGCGGGTATTACATTATATGACGCAAGAGGCTGTAAAACTCAACAACTATAACCTATGACGTCGAAGGGGAGCGAGGCATCAGAGACCTCAGCTTCTCTAGGGGCCAGCATATTGAGTGCGGCACACCTCTCCCTTGCTGCTTTACCTTCCCTGAGGCTAAAGAGGGCAGGTACCCATTTACAGCTGGGTGAACTTGGGAGACTGTACCGAAGCCAAGGCACGCAAACGGTCACCGATACAACTGGTAACAACGCTCGATGCTGTACAACTTTCATTTGGGGAAAGCGAATGCTCTGACCACTTAGTTATCTCCCCCCCCCCCCCCCATAAAACAACAAAACAGTAAAACAAAAAGGCATTGTGTTTAAATCAAAAACGTTTAGCTGTAGTATAAGTGTTGAAAGAAAAGCTTTTAAAATACGATATTTTGTGGATGTGTTTTGCAAATTTGCTAGTAGTGTATCTTCAATTGCAAATTGTAGCTGGGTGGATGTGTTCAGAACAAACCCGTGGTCAAGTTGAATTTACAAGGCTTGACTTGTCAGGCACTTAACGGGAGCGCAACGCATTTTTTGCTAGAAATGACAGACAACAATCATTGCTGTGTGAGCGTTTCACGACAGAGAAGAAGACACACAGACCGTATATTTCATTGTCTTACACAATCACAGTGATGAAAATTGATGCAAAGTGAAACATCTTTGCATGTGAACTGACTGTGTGTTTAACAGATCATGCAAAAAATATGCTGACTTCTAGCAGCTAAAGCTTAAAAAATAGAGGAGGGGAGGAGAGGGTGAGAATATGAGAAATACTATGCTGCACTTTTCTAAGGTGGGCTAACTGGTTTTGCCCCTGAGAACCAATTCTTTGATGGAACAGTGATTGGAAGGGTAGCTATCCCTACAGAGGTGGTAGAGAGAGAAAGACGAAGGGGAGGAGAGGAGGGAGGGAGAGACAGACAGACAGACAGACAGACAGACAGACAGACGGACAGACAGACAGACAGACAGACAGACAGACAGACAGACAGACAGACAGAGACACACATACACACAGACACAGACAAACAAACAGAAGGAAGGACAGACAGACAGTGACAGAGAGAGAAAGAGATACAGAGACATACAGAGACAGAGAGAGAGATATATATAGAGAGAGAGAGACAGAGAGAGACAGAGAGAGGCAAAGAGAGACAGAGAGAGAGAGGTTTTTCATAGGGAGGAAGGGGGGGGGAGGGATCAAGGATGGAAATTCAATTCGTGAGGGATAATTGCTGAGGCATGTCAGCCATGAGTGTTGTTTGAACGGTTGGGAAAAACTGAATAATTGATATAGGGGCAATATTCCTGTGAGTGTCATGTGCGAAGGTACGCTCATTAATACATGCGTGCAGACACACAAGCGTGTTTCCATGCGCACGTGCAGAGAGAAAGATACATATATATATATATATATATATATATATTTACATGCATGTATAAAAAACACACACACACAACACACATATAATATATATATACATAGAGAGAGGAAAGAGAGAGGGGGGGGAGAGAGAGAGAGAGAGAGAGAGAGAGAGAGAGAGAGAGAGAGACAGACAGACAGACAGACAGACAGACAGAGCGAGCGAGAGAGAGCGAGAGAGAGAGTCAAAGTCACATTAAAGTCGTAAGTCACTAACATTTTGATAATCCCATGAAGGTCAATTATAACACTGACAGACAAACACATTGATAAAAATGATAATTTATAAAATTAAGAGAGAGAAAGAGATAGATAAATAGATAGATAGATAGATAGATAGATAGATAGATAGATAGATAGATAGATAGATAGATAGATAGATAGATAGATAGATAGATAGATAGATAGATAGATAGATAGATAGATAAAGACACATACATATACACAGACACGCAGAGAGACAAACAGACAGAAAAACACAGAGAGATATAGAGAGAGAGACAGAGGCAGAGACACAAAGACAGACAGACAAACAGAGAGACAGAGATCTATAGAAAGGGAGACTCAACGCGATCATGCAGACTCATATACACACATAGATCAATATCCCAATGGAAACATCGGTGATGTTAGAGAGATAAAAGGAAGACCCGTGACAATGAACTCTTTTTTGATGTACTGTGGGTGTCAGTGACACAGGGGAGGATTACATTACACCATTCTGTTCAATATGTTCACCATGCAGTCTGTACCTCGCCTGAGGTCCCTGTGACCTGTCAACAACTGTACAGTGACCGTGTTTGACATTTCCGTATTTTATTTTAATCATAAGAGTAGGTATCAATGACATACCTGTGTGATAAGCACGGTACTGACAAACTCAGACCCCGAAGTCGATATACCGCTACGTGCGTGGTGGACGAAAACGGTTGCATACGCAAAATTTCACCATTGGTAAACGTGGGAGTTCTAGTCGAGGAATGAAAAAAAAATCCCCCCAAAATCAGTGAATCGATCCAGGCAGAGGACCATTTTATCCAAGGCTGGGAGAAGGCAGGTGTGTAAACGTGCTGACGTGTGGACCTGTTCAAACTATGGTCGGGAATGTCTGTTTGAACCTGTACAATCTTCCTGCATTTTGAGTGTGAAGTAGACAAACCAGACCCTAATTTGTCGAACACACACACACACACACACACACACACACACACACACACACACACACACACACACACACACACACACACACACACACACACACACACGTGTTCGAATTCACTGTGGGCTTGAGCGGAGTGTTGATAAGTAGAGCACACAAACATAAATCAGCGTGTATTTCAAACAATTGGATTATCCACGAAATCAGAATGTGGCTACCTTAATATTGAGCAAAAACAGTTGCGCATGGAAAATGTCACCATTGGTGAACCACGTAGCTCTAGCTAAGGAACGAACGAAAACAAAAGGAAAAAGCAAAAACAGAAATAGCATTGAACCACGTGTGTCTGACTCAAACGTTTATGATGATTTTTAGACTATTTATTTGGAATCCATTTCGTCCAACCTTCCCAACCCTACGTTTGAAAAGGTATGTGTGTCACTCCTTTAACACGACATTGTAGCACCGCAACGACAATAAAATGAGACAAACAAAGAAAGCGATAGTTTGTATGGGGCCATTGGGTTCTGAACCAGCAGTCTTTAGAATACAGTTTTTGTGCTGAGCTAAAATTAATGGACCCACTCTGTGACACTTTTTTTTAAACAAAATTTAAAACAGTCGGGTCTTACAAAGATCTTTTACAGAAAAATGGCACAAATGTTTCTTTCTATTCTCTAAACTTGCAATGGTTGATTCTCATTATCCGAGCACTCAAAGGTTTTACATTGTGAAAATATACAAAGGTGCTCTCATTGTCTCAGTTGACAAAAGGAGCTCTATGATATTATTTCACAAAGGCTTTTTTGTCGCATTCTTCTCTAAAGATCATGCATATAAAAGATCCGATATTGCAAGAAAGAAAAACAATAACAAAACTGTATAAAAAGGATTATTAATGCTGAATGTGCCTTTGTTTATTATCTGCTTGATCTTTTTCTTTCTTTTTTTCCTTCACTCCCAAGCACGAAAGATTACAGACGCTATTTTTGGAAAGAAAGCAATTCTTCGTTCCAGCTAGAGCTTTAGTAGAGAGTCTAAAGTTTTTCTTGTTTCCCTTTTTTCGTTTGTGTGTGCTGTGCCCTACTGATCATATATGATTTGAAACTGTTCCATGGTTTGTACGATTATTTTTTTCAATATGATAGTTCTTCTTCTTCTTCTTCTTCTTCTTCTTCTTCTTCTTCTTCTTCTTCTTCGTAGTTCTTCGCAGTTTTTCTTCACATTCTTGGCATTCTTTGCACTTTTCTTTGCTTTCTTCTTTTTTGCATTTGCATTTTTCTTTTTCCTTTTTTGTTCTTCGCCTTCTGTGCAGTTCTTCTTTTTCTTCTTCACAATTCTCTCTCTCT
>CM060327.1:13163662-13201162 GCA_030674155.1 Stramonita haemastoma | reverse complement strand
AACCTCACGCTCGGAGCTCTAGACGAGGAGGAAACAAAATCAACGTTCATGACATCGTAAGGATCTAGTCTGTTTCTCTGTTTATCTTACCTAGTTGTGTGCTGTTGGTTAGGCCCTAAAAGTGTGTTTGTTTAAGTCTCATACCATTATCTTGACACGTTGCTGTTTTTATCGTATTTGTTTTCTTTCTATTTGTTTTGTTTTGAATGTGTTTCCCCTTGCAACGCACGGTATGTTTTCATATAAACAGGTGCATCACATTCATGTCATGCCATTCTTTGCGTTTGTAGCATATTATTGTAATCTGTCAACGTGTTCTATACACTCTTCAATGCAAATAAGAAATATTAGAAACTGCAAGGGATTTCGGATATGGGTCCAGTCCTATTATTTGTTGTTTGGCTGGTTAGTTGAAGTCTGTTTATTCTAAGTAATTAAAAGCTAAACATGACATCTAAAATGTTAACATAAGAACAACTCATCAATTGAAAAAAGTATAACAAAAGCAAACAGAACAACTGGTACGATTTTTTATTAAAATCAAATACATCACACTATGTACTTGGATGGTTTTTGTCGAAACGAATCAGTTCTAAAAACGTCTGGTCCCTGTCCCATATATAACACAGTTTATGTCCAAAACATGTGAACATCGATTTCTGACAAATTTATAAAACTCGAAATACTGCTTCGAAATCTGCAAATCATAGACACTTTTATCTCTGGAATACTTTTTCTCTGATTCCAAACCGTGATTTATAAGGGACTCGCTGAATTCGTTTTTGTATGCAAGTAATGAAAAGAGTTGGAAATAATAAACTTGAAATATGCTTGTCTATCTGTCTGTTTATCTCCCTAACGCGCGTGCGCACACACACACACACACACACACACACACACACACACACCACACAACACACTCACAACACACAACACACACACACACACTCTTACTCTCTCTCTCTCTCTCTCTTCATCTCCTACACAACACACAACACAACACACACACACACACACACACACACACACACACAACACACACACAAATACACACACTCACTCACCACACACACACAAACACACACACACAACACACACTCTCTTCTCTCTCTATTCATCTCTCTCTCTCTCTCACACACACACACACAACACACACAACACACACACACACACACACACACACACACACACACAACAACACACACACACACACACAACACACACATTTTTACCACTTCATGCCTTTTCCCCGATCACTGCAATAAGTCATGAAGACAAAACAAAACAAACAAAAATTTAAAAAGGCAAGCTGATCATCACAGCAACACATCCATCAAAATAAGGTGACAGTATATCCGGCAAAAAGAGACTAGAGTACATAGTGTGTGTGTGGTGTGTGTGTGTGGTGTGGGGGGGGGGGGGATGTGAGTGTGCGTTTATGTGGGAATTTTGTGTTTGTATGTGTATGCCTGCATGTGTACTCTGTGTGTGTTCTGTGTGTTTTTGTGTGTGTTGTGTGTGTGTGTGTGTGTGCGCGCGCGCGCACGCGCGTGCGCGTGTGTCTGCGTATGTATGTGTGTGGTCAAAGTGAAAGTCAAAGTCATTTTTTTATCTCTAGATCGTACATGGAATAGGCATTGATTTGTTTTGGTTTTTTTTTATCAAGCAACCTATCTAGGAAAAAAACCCATGTTCACCAATATTGTTTAACTAACATGTTTTCGGCAACCTTAAATACGTGTGTGTGCGTGCGTGCGTGTATTTGCCTGCATGTGTACTCTGTGTTATGTGTGTGTGTGTGTGTGTGTGTGTGTGTGTTGTGTGTGTGTGGTGCGCCGCGCGTGCCAGAGTGGTTCAAGCAGTGCTTTCTTCATTCAGTCAGTTCGACTGCCTGCCTGCCTGCCTGCCTGCCTGTCTGCTTCCTCACTGCTCACACACACACCGCTCTCTTTCCCTCTCTCCCTCTGTGTGGAGACTATTGGATTTTTCTTACAGGATGAGTGTGGTGGTGCCTTGGAGTTGAATGAGATTTCCCCTAAGTTTTAGCGCAATGTGATGAACAAGTTTTTATTCCAACGTGTGTGGTTACACTGTGATTAATATTTTGTTGGGTTTTTCTTTTGTTTGGCTTTCGTTGGGACTGGGTCTTTCTTTGGCAGGTAAGAAAGTCTTTTTTATGTAAAAACATCATGCTTATTTTTGACGTGATTCTTTGTGATTGTTTTCTTGTCAATGTTGTTGGTGCTGTTTTTTGTTGTTGTTTTGTTCGTGTTAAATTGTTGTAAAGATGTAGTCTTTCTTTCTGTCAAATTTTCTTGTTTTGATTTCTTTTCTTTTTTTCTTCCTCTCTATTCCTCTTGTTGTTGTTTTTTTGTTTGATTGCTTTTCTCTTTTCGTCTTTTTCTTTTTCTTTCATTCTTTTCTTTATCTCTTTTCCCTTTTTTTATTTTATTCATTTTCTTCTTCTTTACCCTCTTTCAAGTATATGTCATTGCTGGATATGACAAAATGGAACTACAGGATTCAAACCTTGATCAGTGCAAGCAAAACCTAAGTTGTTTCCCGAACCTGCCCCCAGTATAACAGGTCATAATATTAAGCCATTCTCATGCCCCACACACCCATCCATGCCTTACTCAGCTCGGTTACATGTAGGTATAAACAAACTGTTAGATACGTGACATGCGAGCCCTCTTTTGGTGTGACATAAGCATTGGTATTGTTCCCACGTTTCACTGAATAACGCTAAACCAAAACGCCAACTTTGACAAAAGTGGATTGGTCACTTGAAGGAAACATCTACCTCTCTTTGCAATGGCTAAAGCTTCCCACCTTCAGCTACATCTTGTTTTGGTGTTTTTCCTTTTATTTTGCTTGACCATGAATGGTGGTCTGGGTGCTAGTCTACTGGTTGAGACTAAGCTTCTTCCCAGGGCGCAAAATTTTTAATCTCATAGGAAAACAAAGTCCTTTTCGATACCTGCATCATGAAACAGCACAACAGTATAAGAAAAGTTTTAGGAGGATTAACCATATGGTGATAGGGTAAAATCCAGTACAATGAAGTACAGTGAAGTATTTATAGTAATAGTCAATATACTAAAGAACAACAGAAGACAATACAGTACACAAAACTGTAGCTTCTCTTTCTATCCAGAGCTCCCTCCCTTTTCCAGTGTTCTATGCCCTCGTATGTCTGACCCCTTCTGACAAAATACTGCAGACAAAGACACTCACCTTATCTTTTCTTGTGATGCACACAGACAGGCCAGTCCCGCCAGCAGTAAGAAGCAGAAGTGGGAACCCTTTCTGATCGTGTTGAGGGGAGAAGAAACAGTAACCGGATTCTTTGTTCTGGTATTATGTGACGCTGATCACTCTGTGTCCACAGCCCACTCCTGTCCATCTGGCTGATTGCTTCTGAAGTCCAATGCCATTGACATGCTGTTGACGCATTGATAGGAGATGAACATATAATCTATATGAGAGCGGATGCTCTCTGTAACATCAAGTTTCTAGATACTTCGGTTTCAGTGTAAATCTTTAAAGAAAGATAAGTATCTTGAATGAAAGAAAGCTGGTTTGCAAAATCTTGAGTGGTTTCCCAACGGACTTCAAGACTACGGGATAGGTGAGGCGAGGAGAGTATCAGTACATAGGTAAGGCATTCTATGTGTCAGACATTTTTGTAGATATCAGTGTCAATGTTTGACGAAGGACAAGAGATGTGGTGTATTACTGAAGGCCGTGGCGGTTTCCTTGTCGAAAGCTTCTAGACGTGTTCTCTTTAAATCAGCATCATTGTTTGGAGACAGATGTAGTGCCCGCATGAAAGCACATTCTTCTTGGCAATTAGGAAAGAGACTGTTTAAAATCCACGTCAAGGTTGTTTGAAGACAAATGCCGCGTGTGCGCGAGAGTTTGGGGAGTTTGTTTCGATCAAAGATTCCTAGACACTTTGATACTCAGCGTCTTTGCTTCAAGACACAAGATGGATGCGATGTCTGCATCCAAGTTTCAGTTCGAGAAGTCTCTTGGGTTAAAAGTTTTCCAGACGTTTTATAAAAATTAGTGTTTTAAGAGAAATGTAATGTTTGCATGAAAACTTTCATGGTGTCTTTCGTAAAATGGTATCTAGATCTTTTTTTATTAGTGTGATATCTTTCAGACGCAATATGTAGTATCTACATAGAAGCTGTAACAGTCTCCTTAGCAGTAACGAATTGTGCACATTATAGAGAGTCGTCAAATTAAAATTAAAATTCGATTCAAATTCAAAATACTTTTTATCTGAAAGACAGAAATTCAAGCATGTACAATCCATACATTGAAACAGTAAACATGTGATTGTTTTCCTTCTTCCTCTGACCTTGTGTAGACCAGTCTACCCTGGTTTGGGTGATGCTTTTTCTTATGATGATGTATGATGCAAAAGACAAAGAGGACTTCAGAGACTTCATTGTTTTGGTAGATTTACCGAATAACGAAACTAACTTTGAAATGGCGATTTTTTCTAAAGTTGTGTTTTAAGATGAATTCATTTCTTGGGCCATGGGATCTTTGCTACTGAAGTCGAAAAATTCTTTGATTAGAAGGTTAACCTTCTTGAAGGCTTGGGAGTATAAGAGAGTATATGCATACCAGAAAACAAACATAACAGCTGAGGTCAAATTGATTATTTGCAACGACTTCAACATACTTGGTTTCCCTGGATAAAGCTGAATAACGCCTCATCCATGACATATTGGCAAGCTGAAGACTTGATATACATTGAGGACACCTCAGCACACAAACAAAAACACATCAATGATGACGTCTGTGGCTATGATTTTTAGCTTGTAATCAATCATGAAACAAAAAAACTGTTCTTATTGTAGCTCCAGAGTATAGTTTATATAATGTGTCACTTTTCTTGCCCTCTGCAGTGCTCAAAAAGCCGCCCGGCGAAACTATTTGTATCCCAAAGTGTTGTAACAACCATGTGTGATTTGTTCCCTCACTCGGTTTTCCTGGCAGGGAGACAATGAGTGTCATCCATCATACTTTCCACACCTTGCCAAATGGAGACTGGTCATCTATCCCGGCTTTCTTCCAGATCTGCACAAAGAGCGCGTCAGTGTAAAGAACCGGGAAGTTTACGTACTGAAGCCATTTCGTTTCTGAAAATCAATCAACTGCATTTTGTTCGCAGTGCTCCTCCAGTTTTATATTTTGTATAATTATTTCTTTCAGAAAAAAATACTAACATTACGTTTTGTTTTGCCAGCCTGACATTTGTAAGCATAAAATTTCTTGTAAGCCTGATTTGAAATCGTTAGTAAAATTCTGTATGTGTCATTTATAGAACTTGATTTGTCAACGGAAATTATGGCTAGAAATGTGAACTTTTTTGTAGCAATCACGTTTGGTTCTGATGTATAGAATGCTGAATTCTTTGTCTCTTAGAATAGAAATGCTGGATTTTTTTTGTCTCTGATGTATAGAAAAGCTGGATTTTTGTCTTTTGCTAAAAATGTTTAATTTGCGCTTCGATTTGATTGCTTTACAAGATTTAGCGCTATAAAAGTTCCAAAATATTCTTTTCGTTTTTTATTACTATCTGTTGTATAAAAATGCTGATTTGTCTTGATGAAATGCTGTCTCTGATTTATGCTTTGAAATACATAGTAAAAAACGGAACAAAAAACCTACAGAGCAAACAGAAAACACATCATGGCCTGGGTTTAGTCCTTCAGCCAAGCATATCCCTTAATCCCTTCTGAAAGAGAATTTCACATGTCATGTCAGGTCCCTAAATTCTCTCGGTGCTTTACTAATTTCTCTCATCCTTCAGGCATGTGGGGATTCCGTTTTTCTTTCTACATGGCCTGGCAACCTGTCGTTTAGCCCTTTTAATAGGACTTTAGCTGATGTCTCTTTACATGGTCAAGTGCATGTGTCAACAAAGCTTTTCCAGTGCAAGACATTACTTTAACCTGCGTGTACCTAGTCAACTACTGATTCCCGTGGATGACAGAACTGTGTGCTGCTATGGTTTTAAACAAGTGCTTCACCTTTTAAACATGCTATTTTCTGTGGGTAATTTCTTTGTCATCATTCCTCTCTGTCGCTGCACCAATCTGACTTTTTCTCTCTGATACCCGTGTTTGCATCCATTGTTCCTTATTTACATGTCTTAAGTTCACCAGTGGTGATATTTTCGTCTGCGACCTTTTTTTGCCCACCATTAAGAGAGCCATATTTAGTCTTCGGAGATAGGATCTAAATAATTTCATGATTATCCTGAAGCTGTCTTGAATCAGGGGGATGAGGGCAGCTGCTTTGTCAGTACTTTTAGCGGGTCATAACACTAGGGGGACAAAGATGGCCGTTTTGGTCAGAGTGATAAATATCAGTTCTACGCCTAGGACAGGCCTAGAACTCAACAAAAATTTTGATAAAGGCAGAACAGAGAGAGGAATAGAGGGAACTGGTTGTCAAGTCTTCAGGGGTGGCCCTTACAGTCGCCACACTAAAGGTAGGTGTAGATAGATAGATAGATATGATAGAGGATACAGACAGACAGACAGACAGGACAGACAGACAGACAGATAGATCAGTATTTATAGCTGTTTTTAACTAGGGAACGAATATGTATGATTTGTTAAAGTGATTGATTGAATCAGTATTTATAGCTGTTTTTAACTAGGGGACGAATATGTATGATTTGTTAAAGTGATTGATTTGATTCAGTATTTATAGCTGTTTTTAACTAGGGACGAATATGTATGATTTGTTAAAGTGATTGATTGATTCAGTATTTATAGCTGTCTTTAACTTGGAAGACAAAGATGGCTGTTTTGGGTTAAAGTGATTAACTTAATCAGTATTTTAGTGTCTTTAACTAAGGAACAATATGTCTGTTTTGTTAGAATGAATAATTTGATCAGTTTTTCGTATTCAGCTCTCATTAACCTGGAGGGAGAAGATGACTTTTTGTGAAAATGCACATGGAGCTTGAACACGCAAACCCAGAGAAAGAGAGGGAAATAGACGTCTCCATGCCAGGGCAAAAGCCTTAATCACCCGTGTTCCAATGAGCTTCAAGCCATTGTGGGAAAGAATGTTGGTAAAATAACAACGACATCGTGAGCTGCTGGCGGTGGTTGTGGTTGTGTGAGTGTGTGTGTGTGTGTGTGTGTGTGTGTGTGTGTGTGTGTGTGTGTGTGTGTGTGTTGTGTGTGTTGTGTGTGTGTGTGTGTGTGGTGGTAGTGAGAGAGGGAGAGGAGAGAGGTGAGATGAAGAGAGGAGAGAGAGAGAGAGAGAGAGAGAGAGAGAGAGAGAGAGAGAGAGAGAGAGGAGAGAGAGAGAGAGATTCCGTTTACATATAATTATTCTGTATGTGTGTGGTGATTCCGTTTTATATAACTACTCTCTCTCTCTCTCTCTCTCTCTCTCTCTCTCTCTCTCTCTCTCTCTCTCTCTCTCTCTCTCTCTCTCTCTCTCTCTCTCTCTCTCTCTCTCTCTCTCTCTCTCTGTGTGGTTGTTTTTTTGTTTTGTTTGTGTTATGTGTGTATGAATTACTTACCTCAAAAAAAATTAGACAATTGAAATTTCTCACTGTTTACATAATTCCACCTAAAATAACCAGTTTAACTGTTTTATTGGAGATGGAAGGGCTTTAAAATCTTGTTTCCTTAAGGCAAACCGCTATATTCAGGAAACAAGAAATGAGTAATGCTGACTCCTCGCTTCCCTACAACCACACAGGTTATGGGACACCTTTACCTTTTTACCATACAATACCATGCCATACCTTACCCTTCCATACCATACCATATTATATCATACCATACCATACCATAGCATACCTTACCATATCCTACCACATGTGCACACAACACCCTTCCATACCATTCTTTACCAAACCATACCATACTGACATCGTGCAATTATGTGTTGATGAAACATGTCGCTGACAGTCCTTGTTTGAGCTGTTTCCCACTGGTTGTGTTAGAGAGAGAGAGAGAGAGAGAGAGAGAGAGAGAGAGAGAGAGAGAGAGAGAGAGGAGAGAGAGAGAGAGAGAGAGAGAGAGGAGAGAGAGAGAGAGAGTCAGCATTTGGTAGGAGAGGGAGAGAGAGGGGGGGAGGGAGAGAGAGGGGAGGGTAGAGAGAGAGAGAGATGGAGAGAGGATAGCATTTGGAGAGAGAGAGAGACAGATACGAGAGAGAGAGAATGTCAGCATTTGGTGATGAGAGAGAAAGAGAGAGACAGAGAGAGAGACAGAGAAGAGAGGACAGAGAGAGAGAGAGACAGAGACAGAGAAGAGAAGACAGAGAAGATTGATGATGGTGCAGCGCTGGTTAAAAGGAGAACAGTAACTGTCACCGGATAAAACATGAGGCTGAAGTTGAACTTCCTGTCTTCCTCCTTGGGGAACTCTGGTGCATTTTCAGCCAGTGGCAGATCGGTACTCTCTGTTCGATATAGAAAATAATCTCTTCTCTCTCTCTCTCTCTGTCTCTGTCTCTCTCTCTCTCTCTCTCTCTCTCTCTCTCTCTCTCTCTCTCTCTCTCTCTCTCTCTCTCTCTCTCTCTTGTCTCTGACTCTCTCTCTCTCTATCTCTCTCTCTGTCTCTATCTCTCTGTCTCTCTGTCTGTCTGTCTCAGTCTTTCTTTCTATCTGTCTCTCTCTCCTCTCTCTCTTCTCTCCCCTCTCTCTCTGTCTCTCTCACGTCTCTCTCTCTCTGTCTCTCTCTCTGTCTCTCTTTTCTGTCTGTCTTCTGTCTCTCTCTCTGTCTCTCTCTCTGTCTCTTCTCTCTCTTCTCTCTTCTTCTCTCTCTCTCTCTCTCTCTCTTCTCTCTCTCTCTCTCTCTCCCCTTCTCTCTCTCCTTCTGTCTCTCTAGTTCTGTCTGTCTCTCTGTCCTCTCTCTTCTCTCTCTCTCTCTCTCCTCTCTCTCTCTCTCTCTTCTCTCTCTCTCTCCTCTCCTCTCTTCTCTCTCTCTCTCTCTCTCTCTCTCTCTCTCTTCTTTCTAGTTCTATCTCTCTCATCTCTCTCTGCTCTTCTCTCTCTCTCTCTCTCTTCTCTCTTCTCTCTCTCCTCTCTTTCTGTCTTCTTCTGAAAAGCATGTGTAGAGCAGGGCAAGGTCTGTATTATGATTGGCAGAAAGGAAGCGTCAGGGGCTGTAACTGTAGCTGATGCAGACAGTGATAGCGCAGCGATATTATTGTCCTCAGTGTGGCTAATTGTGTTGACTTTCTCCATCTGCCTTTTAGAACACCACCAGGAGCATAGCGGTATATTTCTGTAGAGACAAATGCAGGAGGTAAAAGCTCAACAAACAAACAAAAAAGAGATGCAAATGCAACAACAAAATTCAGACCGCACAATTTACAGCTCTGCATGCACTCGCACGAGTTTACACACACATGCACACATCTACGATTCACTAGATCCGCCTCCCCTACCAATACACATGCAAATACGTGCATGGGCACACATAGACAGGCAGCCAAGCACACAAACGCGCTCACGCACACGTGCACAAACGTACGATTTGCTAGCACTCTCTGCCCCCCACGAACACACTCACACTCATACACACACGTGCAGACCCACACGTACACACACACACACGATGACGTTTACAAAACTGCATATCCTCGATATAAAACACACACACACACACACACAACAACACGTCTGCGCGCGTGCACAACACACACGTGCACGCGCGCGCACGCACGCGCGCGCGCACGCACACACACACACACACACACACACACACACACACACACACACGAGTTCGTACGTGTACACAAATGCTCTCTCTCTCACTCTCTCACTCTCTCTCTCTCTCTCTCCTCTCTCTCTCTCTCTCTCTCTCTCTCTCTCTCTCTCTCTCTCTCTCTCTCTCTCTCTCTCTCTCTCTCTCCTCCACCTCCTCCTCCTCTTTCCCTCTACTCCACCTGTCTCTGCCTCTTTCCCTCTCACGCTACTTCTCAGTAAAAAAGTAAACAAAGCAAATAGCGAGCATGCAGGTATCGATGAAAATGAGGCAGCATGTCCTACTGGGAAACAGCGCAAAGATGGTTGCACAATACGTTCATTGTATTGCAGGTAAATAGCCAAACATGGCCCATGAATCGAAAAGAGCCATATTGAATTTCGCTATAGAGGACCGCTTGTATGTAAAGCTTTCCAAACATTTCGAAGCTGAAAAGAAAGAAGAAGAAAAAAAAACGGAAAAGAAAAATCGTTGTGTGTGTGTGTGGATCAGACAAGTAGAAAGGAAATGATGTTTGCAAAAGGTTTGGGTGGAAAGAAGGGTTTGAGACATGGAGAGAAATGTTTCATCGATTTTGTCATTATCTGTGTGGGGCTGGGCTTTGTGTGTATGTGTGTGTGTGTGTGTGTGTGTGTGTGTGTGTGTGTGTGTGTGTGTGTGTGTTACTTAGGTGACAGAATGAAATGTTGTGGTAACTGGTGTCCTAAACATTTTATGTTTGTATTCTAAACAGTATGCCTGCTGGTAATTTTGTATCCTTGAAGATGGCTCTTAGTGTATTTATCAATAAATAACGGAAAGGGCTTGTTCTTTTTCACATCCTTTTCTTCTTGATTATCTTCTTCTTCTTTCTTCTTCTTCTCTTCTTCTTCTTCTTCTTCTTCTCTTCTTCTCTTCTTTTCTTCTTCTTTGTTGTTGTTGTCGTCATCGTAGTTGTCGTTGTCGAACACTCAGACAGCTAGTGTTGATGCATGTCATCAGAGCAAAAATGCATAGTGCTGCGAGTAAGCACCTGACAAGTCAGGCCCAGCACATCCGACTTCGTTGTGGGAGAAAATTGTCATCTTTTAAGTTTTCTGAAAAATAAGGCATTAGAATGGACCACGAGGGCAGCAAACAAACGATGAGAAGCTAACAGGAAGAAAAGGAACTCAACAAACACAAAAAGGGATAGAAAAGTGGGAGTTCGAGCACAGGCTTTCCACAAGGTGGGGAAGATGTTGATACTGCCAGGCCCTCGGAATCCCCATGAGGGATGACGGAAAGGTAATTATATACATCTTTATTGTCCCTAAATAGCTTAACTGCACATTTTGATTTCATTAATTTTTTTAATTAAATCAGATGGAGAGAAGAAATGGGTACCAATTTCATTTTTCAATCAACACAAAAGTGGTTAATCCTTCAAATCAATTTCCAAATTCAAAACAAACAAATTAGATCACATGATTCTGAAAGTCAGCAAAAAGCATAATGACGATGATTAAGGGAGGGAGGAGGGGAGGGGAGGGGGTTCTGTAATCAAGCACAGTCTCCATGATGAATACCTTCTGACATCAGCAAGTTATCCCAGATCTTGCCAGAAGCGTCTCTATCACGGGCCGCCATCGCGTGTCGGCTCTCCACTTCCGCTTAATCTGACAGGCGTTGGGCTGTTCTGATTGGACCACAAGCCGATGACGTTGACTGCAGAGTTTGTCGCGTGTCGCCCACACCTAACACCGCTGTGGATTGTGTATGTGGAGTGTTCCTCTCCTCTGTAAAGTAGGTTCTGGTCATTTTTATTTTGCCAGAGATAGGCGGGTGAGGGAATTTTTATGTCTATACATATAGCACTTAACCCTTATATATATACTGTAAAAAGCGGATGAAAACAAAATATAAAAACTAGCATGCACACTGGTATCGTGTTTTGACACCATCCCTGAGGAAAAATCGGGGTGTTGGAGTCTCCAGGGTGATTCGGAGTTATAGGCATATTTAGCAACGTTCTAGCGGCTCCTGCGACGGCACTGGAACCATTCGTATCGGTGATTGCCTTTCTAGTGGACCATTCCAGTCACGTGGATAATAGAGGTCTGCTGCATGGGTAACAGCTTGCCCTCCATACCTACTTATCCAGGCTTTGCGCTCTAGAACCTAGAGCGCAGCACCATAGTCTTCCGAGACTGACAGATGACATTAAAAGCTGTAAAAAGTAATTCACATAGAGTTGATAGTATGCAAGTTAGACATTTTTAATTATCACTTTTTAGCAGTACATATTTTGCTAGTGGATTCTCAATACTCTATAAAGTACTCGATGTTAGAATGAGGATGTAGCATGGGCTACAAATTTTTAATTTATGTTTAAGCATATACTCTTTTTCCGAACATAGCAGATTTCTTTTCATGAAACCCATGGGATACTTCCTTTTGCTGAGATTACTGCGTTACAATAGAATTATAAAATCTCTATCTGTGTGTAGATGTATTTCACTTCATTGTGACAGTCAACTCACTATACAAATGCGTTTTTCTATAAAGGCTAAGCTTATCACTGTTATGACGAGGGTGGGGTTTTTTTCATTCCTCGGCTAGAGTTCCGAGGTGCACCAATCGTAAAAGTTTGATATACCACCGTTTTTGCCAATCAGGAAAGTAACCATATTCTGACTTCGGGGATGCATGCTGAGCATCTTTGTGTTTCATAACCCCCAAACGCTGACATGAATGACGGGATCTTAAACATGCGCATTTGATCCTATGCATATGTATATACACGAAGGGAAGGAAGGACATGGCAGGTCTGCACTTAAAGTTCAACTGTAAGATGGTAGAAATGCCCATTGATCCCTAATTCATCACAACTTAATGGACCCAAGGGATTGAAGTCCAACAGTGTTTTCCACTCTGCTACAGCGTCCATCACTGTAATGCTGTAGACTTGGGGAATGAACAGATGTATCAGAATGGTTGATTTTAAGAACAACTTTATCATGAATAAAAGAATATTGCATCTAAGTATTTCTATGCAACATCATTGTGCATTAAAAATGGGGACAAGGAGTGACGTTGAACGGACTACAAAAAAGACCACAGGAGACATACAGTAGGAGACACAGAGAGACAGTTAAGAAAGAGGGGGGGGGGGCGCAGAGATGGAGAGACAGAGAGCAGGTGGTTAGGCAGATGAAAAGGCAGGAGAGAGAGAGAGAGAGAGAGAGAGAGAGAGAGAGAGAGGACAGAGACAGAAGACAGAGACAGAGACAGAGAGACAGAGAGAGAGACAGACATACAGACAGGCAGACAGACAGACGGAGAGAGAAAGGGAGGAGGGAGGGAGGGAGAGGAGAGAGAGAGAGAGAGAGAGAGAGGAGAGAGGAGAGAGAGGAGATGGAGGAGAGAGAGAGAGAGAGAGGGAACGTGTGTGGTGTGTGTGTGTGTCGGTCTGTATGTGTGTGTGTGTGTGTGTGTGTGTGTGTGTGTGTGTGTGTGTGTGTGTGTGTGTGGCGCGCGCTAAAGCTTGCCCTCGAAGAAACCTCAGACTTGTCCAACTTTTGTCCTGATGTTTAATCTGCCCTGTGTGACATGGGGTCTGTCTCTGGGGAGGGGGGGGGGCAAGATTTGCCTCCCCTTTTACACAGTGGTGAGGGCGTGTCACTTCTGAATGACTGAACTGGGTAAAGAGGAGGTAGGGCGGTAGGGGAATTGGTGTATTTGCTTCATACTTTTTTTTCTTGTTTGTGCCTCTGGCCATGTCTTTCTCTGTCCCTCTGATTTCTGTCATTATGTTTGCCTATCTGTTTGCTCGTTTGAATGTCTGTCTGTCTGTCAGTCTCTCTGTCTGGGTGTCGTAGTGTCGGCTTGTTTCGCCCTTACAGCTATGGAATGGAACAAAGTTTGATGTCTGCACTGCTTACAGAAACCGATTAAGTCATCAAAATAGAAAACTTTTCATATGTATTTATGTTCATAAGTTTGTGTGTGTGTGTGGTGTGTGTGTGTGTGTGTGTGTGTGTGTGTGTGTGTGTGTGTGTGTGTGTGTGCGTGCGTGGTGTGCGTGAAAGAGGGAGAGTACCAAGAGAGACAGAGACACAGAGAGAGAGAGAGAGAGAGAGACAGACAGACAGACAGACAGACAGAGAGACCCAGTGAATAACCCGTCTGCTGGGAAACATTTTTGGTGATTGTGATGTAGTGTATAGGAAGCCTCCCGCACCCGCTGACATCCCCATTTGGAAAAAAAGTAGAACCGAAGTGAGCTAATTCCGTCACTGAGTGTTTCCCCTGTGTCTGTTTATTCAATCCTTCTGTCTTTATTTCCCTGGTGTCCTGACTTACTTCCGTCCAGACGAAATGATCTATTTTGTTTATAAATGGATAAAAAAAGGAAATAGAATTGGTGGTCAGATTCAACAGTATTACAGCTACAGTGTAGTAATATGTGTGTGTGTGTGTGATTGACGCGTTCACTAGGGAGGGGGTTTCATCGTAGTATGGTGTTGTCAACTTGGTTTTTGTGTTATTGATATAAAATGAAGATAATCTACTGCTTGATTAGCTAGTAAGTCGATGGTGAGTTGTTTTTTTCTCTGTGGGACAAAGGTCTAAGTGAGATTTCAACATTCCATTCCAAAAATTGATTTTTGAATAGCACAATGAATAGTTTAATTTGTCACCAACGGGTATGATTCATTCCATATCAATAATTATATCACACTTTGGTTCCAAAGACGAAGATGGATTCATGGTCATTTCAGTCATCTTTCACCACTTTGTACAAAATAACATCAGGAAAGTAATTCTGTAACCAAACGCAACAAACATCACACCACGTAGCAAAAAAAGTAGCACAGAAAAGTAACGGATAGTCTCAGCTGGTTCAACCAACATCACTCTCACTCTACCCACCAACTTGAAACGATACAAACTCCCAGGTGATCTTGCAGAGGCTAGAAGGAAAAACCCCGGTGACTCTGGCCCCTAAAGGTTACCCAGGGCAAGTCACACAGGCCTTGTCGACCCAGTTCCTCAGCATGCTGAACATTCGATCCCATGTCTTGTTCTTTTGCTTTGCCCTATATACACTTTTTTTGGTTCCAGGTTATCTATCTATTGTCATATACTGTCTGCTATGATGCTGCTTTCCGCTGTGAAACTGCAAATGCCAACAGCGCTGGATTTCATTTCAAAGCTTTGCTTTATGTCATAGAAGGTGGTTATTGTCTTAATTTTGTAAAAGATTTTAAAAAATAAAACAGGAGAAAAGGAAGAAGGAAGGAAAGAAAGAAAGGAAGGTAAAAAAAAAACCGGAAGAAACAAAACAATAAAGAAAAAATGTAAAAAAGAAACAAAAATAAAACAAAAGAGGTATGACAAAAGAAGAACACAAAGAAGAAGAATGCAAAGAAGAAAAAGATTTGCTAAGAAGAATTGCGATGAAGAAGAATGCAAAGAAGAACAAGAGGGAAAACAAGAAAGGAAAAAGAAAGAAAGAAGAAGTAAGATAAGGATAGATTTCAAATAAGAAAAATACAAAGAAGAAAGACACAAAAAAACAAGAATTGCGAAGAATAAGAAGAACAAGAACAAGAAGAATAAGATCAAGACGAAGAAGAAGAAGAACAACAACAACAACAACAAGAACAAGAACAAGAACAAGAAGTACAAGAAGAACAAAAAAAACAAGAAGAACAAGAACAAGACGAACACGAATAACAAGAACAAGAAGAACAAGAAAACGCTGAAGAAGAACAAGATCAAAAACAAGAACAAAATATAAACAAGAACACCAACACCATCACCATCATCACTCCCACCACCAACAATAACCAGACATGGAAAATATCACAAACAACAACAACCAGACATGGAAAAGATCACAAACAACAACAACAGCAACAGCAATAGCAACAACAATACCAACAATTAGACAGGGTTGAAAATACCACACAGACTGCCACATGACGTACCACATTATTTTGGGTGCTATTCAACATGATACATTGATCTCCGGAGAGCTACATTTTGAGCCCTGTGAAGATCACTATTTCCCTGTCAAATAACTGTGACTCCAAAGATTTCGATCTGGCATTCTCTCTTTGTCTCTGTCTGCCTGTACATCGGTGTGTAAAGGTCTCTCTGCTTGTCTGAATGTATGCATACATGTTTGTATATAAGTCTCTCTGTTTGTCTGTCTGTATTTTTACATATTTGTATATAGGTCTCTCTGTTTGTCTGCATGTATGCATACATGTTTGTATATGTCTCTCTGTATTTTACATATTTGTATATATGTCTCTCTGTATATATGTATACATGTTTGTATATAGGTATCTCCGTTTGTCTTTATGAATGTATACATGTATGTATATTCAGTAAACCACATTAATTCTTTCTTATACTTCGTCTAACGCTCAGACAGAAACTGTTGCTGTCTGTCAAATGAGCAAAAATGTATTGAGTTGCCACTAAGCCCCTGACAAGTCAGGTCCAGCATATTCTGACTTCATTGCTGGAGATGATTTTTTTTTAAGTCTTTTGGGTGAGAGGGGGGGGGGGGCAAGATAGTGGATCAAGAGGCAGAAAAGAGACAAAAAGGAGATTATTGGAAGAAAAGGAACAAGACAGAAAGAAAGATAAGGATAGAAAAGAGGGAATTCCTAGCACAGAATTTCCAGACGTTGGGGATACTATTAATACTGATAAATTATGACAGACACCCAACAACCCCGTGGAGGGGGCTGGGGGGGAGACAAAACACATAATTGTGTGCACTGCTGCAGAATGTGAAATATTGGGACAAATTACTCCATGCTATAATTATCGATTTATCAAACTGATTGTTAGATGCAATGATTACGTGTAAATATCTCATTCACACATTGTGTATGTGTGTGTGTGTGTGTATACGCGCGCGTGCGTGCGTGCCTTTGTGTGTGTGTGTGTGTGTGTGTGTATGTGTGTGTGTGTGTGTGTGTGTGTGTGTGTGTGTGTGTGGTGTGTGTGTGTGTGTGTGTGTGTGTGTGTGTGTGAAGCGCTCTTTATATTCGATTCCTACACGTATAAAAGTTGTTTCGTATTATTTTTGTGAAACAATTTCATTAATTTGACCTGCCTCTTTAAGTTTTAAGTTACTTTTGTGAAGTAAAAATAAAAGCAAATCAAAATAGGGAGCGTACACAAGTACTTGTGGGTATGACACATGAAAGAAAGTATACCTGAATATCATAGAAAATCCTCTTTTGATTGGCTCTGTTTGCATACATGTTTGTTTGTTTGTTTGTTTGTTTGTTTGTTTGTTTGTGTGTGTGTGTGTGTGTGTGTGTGTGTGTGTGTGTGTGTGTGTGAGAGAGAGTGTGCGCTGGCGCTTTCGTGTGTGTGTGTGTGTGTGTGTGTGTGTGTGTGTGTGTGTGTGTGTGTGTGTGTGTGTGTGTGTGTGTGTGTGTGTGTGTGTGTGTGTGTGTGTGTGTGTGTGAGATAGAGAGAGAGAGAGTGTGCGCACGCGCTTTCGTGTGTGTGCGTGTGTGTGTGTGTGTGTGTGTGCGCGCTTGCTTGCTTTCGTGTGTGTGTGTGTGTGTGTCTGTGTCTGTGTGTGTGTGTGTGTGTGCGCGCGCTTTAAAGAAGAGTGGTATGCTTGTTTCATTAGCTTATAGTTATTAATTGCTGTTTAGTCTTTTATGTTTTTCCTACTGTCTTTCAGAAACTGACTTTTCCTTGATTTGGTATGATTTGTGTGTTTCGGCTTTGTTCATCACATAAATGTGTTTCTTGTTTACATGGTATTTCTTAGTAAACATTGTTGCGTAATTCATATCAGAGTAACTCCAAATCAATATGATAATAGATGATAATGAGGATGATGGTGGTGATGGTGATGATGATGATGATGATGATGATGATGATGATGATGATGATGATGATGATGATGATGATGATGATGGTATTGTGATGTGTGTATGTGCGTATATGTCCATCCACATGTGTATAAATTACATTTATTCGTATAGATCCATGCGTGCCAATATATTTGTATGTGTGTGTGCATGTAAGTGTGTACATGTGTAATTGTGCCTGCTTGGATAGCTTTCTAAAAACATACTCTCAACAAGTAAGCTGCCAGGTGGGAAAGGAGAGCGCTGTGCCATTGATCTTACATGAGCAGGCATCCATGCGTATGATGAACCAATAATCAGGGTGGCACCAACCTTCCTTTCAAGATATGTCCTTCCATGCCTGTCCTTCACAGACCTGTGCTAACTATGGCTGCAATATCGGATCGTCAGTCTCGTGGACACAGACAGAACGAAATTCACAGGCTATGGTTTTGTGGCGTTTAGGTTAAGATACAAATCCAAAAAAGTGAGGTTCTGTAGTTTGAATATCATGGGTTTTTTTTCTTTCTCTCTTTTTTTTTTTTTTTTTTTTTTTTTTTTGGGGGGGGGGTGACAGCTTGAGTTCCAAGGTTCACCAATGGTGAGATTTTGCATATGCGACTTTTTTGTCCACCATGAGGGTAACTGCATTCCATCTTTAGAGATTACTTTAAAACAAAACATTAATTTCCTTCCTTTCCAGCGATTTTCAGTCTCTAACATTAAGTATCAATCAAGGGAATCTAGAGTCAACGTGTAATCTAATCATGGAAAAATCGAAATCCTTTTCCAGTAACAAAAAGTAGCCAAAATAATTTAACTAGCCAATACTATACCTTCGCTGGCTCAACCAATATCACTTGCACTCCACTCATCAACTTAAAACAAAACAAGTGGAAAACACTTACCAAGGAAAACCAGGTGACTCTGACACTGACAGTTACCTAAAGCAAATCACCAAAACCCTTGTCGACCCACCTGACATGGCAGCATGCTGATGATGCAAAGGTCTGGCTTTCTGTGTCCTACATATTTTGCCCCTGCATTATTGTTCTGTATTGCCTGTAAACCTGGTGGCTTTGATTGTAGAAATGATAAATGCCAACAGCGGCTTGCTTTAGAGAAGTAGAAGAGGAAAGCCATTGATAAGGGTTGTCATAGGATCAAGTAGACTATTCTGGGTTCATGTTTGACTTGATACATTGATTTTCTGGGGGAATTCCGCTTTGAGCTTTTTGAAGATTGTTGCTAAGTGTTATCTGTTAAATATCAGCAACCTTTAGAATGATGACCCAGCATTCTTTGTGTGTTTTTGTATCTCTGTCTTCCTCTGTCGCTATTTCCTTCTATTATCTTTGTGTGTCTGTCTGTGTCTGTGTGTTTGCCTGCCCCCTCCCTCTCTCTCTCTCTCTCTCTCTCTCTCTCTCTCTCTCTCTCTCTCTCTCTCTCTCTCTCTCTCTCTCTCTCTCTCTCTCTCTCTCTCTCTGCTCCTGCAGTACATAGAAGAAGGATGGACATGAGAATGTAGACACACACACACACAGGTGTCGTGTTTAGACACCATACCCGAAGTTGGAATGTGGCTACCTAAACACTGTGAGGGGGGACGATTGCACAAGCAAAAATCTCTCCACCGGTAAACCGGAGCTCAAGCTGATCAAAGAGAGGAGAAAAAAATTATAGCAATTGTGATAATGTATGTGTTAGGGGAGTACCATTACATTGATTCTGGTATGAGCGTGCGTCTATGTGTATGGTAAACAAATAATTCTATTGACATCGTGATTGGTTTTTAAGTATGTTTGTTTCTCCACAGCCTTACGCAACACTTGTTTCAACTAAAAGCAGTTGTATTTTTCGTCTTGGTGTACTCAGACACAATTCAGAGAGCCGTGGTGGGGAGGTTTAGAGATTAAAGCAGGTGTCGTAATTGTGGCAGGGCGGTAATTAGATTACTTCCCTTGCGAGCGGAACTGCCAATCGCAGCGACGTGGGTGTAACGTTTGGATCCACACCTGTGAATTGTGCGACGTTCTGTATCGTTGGGGGGGTGGTCGAAAGCTGTCCTCTGCATGCACTTTGCCGTAGCGGCAAAATGTAGTATTTATGCAGCCTCTCTTTAGAGGCCACATTCCCACTGTCTGACCGTGCTGTCGTCGCCGAGAAGTTGTACAGAGTCGCGGCAGATCAAATATCTGCACTCTGTTACATAATAAAGAAGTAATCTGTGTTTTTGTGAAGTCTCCGTCTTACTTTTTCTTAATCATTTCATTTTGATTTTCATAGTGTCTGGAAGATATGCGTGTTTGTTTGCGCGTATGTATGGTGTGTGTGTGTGTGCTTGTGTTTGTGTGTGTGCGTGTGTGTGTGTGTGTGTGTCTGTGTGTCTGTGTGTGTGTGAAAGTCAAAGTCAAAGTCAAAATTGTATATATCTCCAGATGGTACATTGAGTAAGCAATAATTTTTTTTTTCTTCATGTGTGTGTGTGTGTGTGTGTGTGTGTTTGTGTGTGTGTGTGTGTGTGTGTAAGTGTGTGTGTGTGTGTACGTGTACGTGTGCGTGCGTGCGCGTGTGTATGGAACATAGGAGAATGCATACGCAAAATATGCCTTGCGTGCTTGCCCTTCTGTAAATGCATGGGCGCGTCCACACGTGTGCATCCACGCATGTCTGTATATATACCTGCCGCTCATTCCTGCGTACACGCATGCATGTCTGCATATGAATAATTTGTTCACAGCAGATAATTATAGTAATTATGATTATAGGGGAGTGAGGGACGTACCCTGACATTGATTTGTAGATAAGCTTGCATACATGCACATGGTGAACAAATATTCCTATTGACAAGCGGAGTGTTTTCGTTATTATCCGGTCTTACATAACACTTATTTCAACATCTAAAAGCATTTTTGTGTTATTCGTTTTTGTGCACACAGAAATGTCTTATTTAGATGGTGTGGGTGGGGTGGTTTAGAGGTTAAAGCAGTTGTCTTTAAAAAAAAAAGTAGTCTGTGTTTTGGTATAGTCTCAGTATTGTTTATCTGAGCCATAATAATTGATTCTTCTACATTCGACGAACACTCAGACAGCAACTACTGTTGTCTGTCAAATGAGACGAAATGCGTTGCGCTGCGTTAAGCGCCTTACAAGTCAGGCCCAGCGCATCCGGCTTCGATGATTTGAATTGAATTGATTCTAATGGTCCCGGGGGGTGGGGGGGGGCTAGCCTTTTGGCTGAGATCGTAAACTGTGTCCAAGCAATAGAACCAGGATCTGCATGCAAGTAGTAAACTGTGCACCTGTGTCCAAGCTGTGAACAGTACATAGTGTGTGTGTGTGTGCGTGGGTGCGTGGTGTTGTGTGTGTGTGTATGTGGTTTTGTGTGTGTGTGTGTGTGTTTTGTGTGTCGCGTGCGCGCGCGTTTGTGTGTGTCTGTGTGTGTGCGTGTGTGTCTGTGTGCGTGTGTGTGTCTGCATGTCTATGTGTGAGAGGGCCCCGGGGTGCATATGGTAGCTGACAACCAAGATTAATCCTTGGTGTCTGGGAGGACTCACCCACAGACCGGTGTGTGATGAAGCGTGAGGACAGGAAACTGCTGTCTGGTGTTGGGAAAAGCTTCAGCTCATCCCAGTGCCTTTTCCTGTGCCTCCCGGCATCAGACAGCAATGCTGTCACTGACTCTGCATGGCCTGTCTCTCTGGCATTATACAGCAATGCTGTCCTGCCTCTGCATCAGACAGTAATACTGCACTGACCTGCATCAGCTATCTGTCACTCCTGGACAGACAGCATTGCTGTCACTGACTCTGCCTGATCTGTCTCTCTGGGAACAGACAGCATTGCTGTCACTGACTCTGCCTGATCTGTCTCCCCTGGCATAAGATAGCATTGCTGTCACTGACTCTGCCTGACCTATGGTCATATCTGAAGCATAGTAATGTAATGTGTGTCCTTAGAACAAGCCCTCCTAAAAGGTCAAGACTTTTGGCAAAGCTAAAGTTGGAAACACGTATTTTGAGTTTTGCCTATTGTGAGGAAAGCATAATGTAAAATATTCGTACTTATGGAAGTTTTTAAGACATCAACATAGAATATAAGAATCGTTATTTTTACTTCCAAAACAATAATGAGAATAAAGCATTTAGCCTTCTATTATTATGCAAGGCTGTTGATAATACAGCTTACCTTCTCTGAACAAAAGATTCAGTAAAAGACATTCTGTTTACGATGACCAGTAATTTGTTGCTTAAAACAGAAACTGACGTATTTTCCTCACGTTTGAGGTAATTATGTTTTGTAATTTGTTGTTTCTTTGCGCTTTTTTTCCCAGTGTATGTAAAATAAACTATCTGGAAAAAACACGACCACATCAGATTATGTATCTAATTTATCCAGATTATGTTTAAACCAATTAAGACAAGAAACCTATGTTAGCATGGACATTTCTGTTCTGCATACAGTGACATGGGTAAAGGTATGGTTTAAAGTGTCAGCAGTTGTGTCACTGTACTTCAAGCTAACGAAAAACTGGTGAGTGGGCTGACCATGGGTGACACACACACTTCATTGTCCTTTGTCTAAAGCATTGTGGAGAGAGAGAGAAGAAGAGAAGCCCACATGTGGGGTAAAGATTATCGACAGTTCCTAGTACTGCACGTGATACCACCGCCTCCACCTGACTTTGTTTTGGCAGACGCAGACAAAATCGGATTTTACTTAGCATGTGTTCAATGCCTCGGTTGGTGCCAGTGTTCTGTTTTGGAGCGCAAATCTTCAGTGTTGCCTATCTCAGGTCTGTATAGAAGTTTGGAGCACAGATCTCCAGTGTTGAATATTTCAGTTCTGAATAGAAAGTTTGTAGCACAAATCTCCAGTGTTGAAAATCTCAGTTCTGTGTAGAAGTTTGCAGCATAGACCTCAGTGCTAATCGTCTCAGGTGGTTCCAGTGTTCTGTGGAGAAGTTCTGAGCACAGATCTGTATTCACCGCAAACAATGTACTGGGAATAAAAGCTTGATCCATTCTCTCTGCTGTACCATAGCAGGCTGTGTTGAGCAGGTGAGGACATCAATGTGATCTCGGTTTTCTGAAGGAGAAGCATTTTGAAGTGTGTGGTTTGCTGTTGAGAGAGTTTCTTTTTATTCCAAGCTCCTATACAATTTTTAGTTAACTTGATCCGTTAAATTTTATTTTCTTATTTTGAAAATAATGAATAAGCACCAGTGTGGGTGGTAGTTTGGAGAGAGAGAGAGAGAGAGAGAGAGAGAGAGGAGAGAGAGAGAGAGAGAGAGAGAGAGAGAGTGTGTGTGGTGTGTGTGTGTGTGTGTGTGTGTGTGTGGTGTGTGTTGTGTGTGTGTGTGTGTATTGGTTGGTTAGTTGGTTGGTTGGCTGGTTGGATTTTTTGGGGGAGAAACTCTTTCTTTTAACGTACCGTTTAGTTTCTGGTTAACTAGAAAAGTATGTACGTGTAAGGGGTTGTTTGTTGTGTGTGTGTGTGTTGTGTATGTGTGTCTGTGTCTGTGTGTGTCTGTGTGTGTGTCTGTGTGTGTCTGTGAGTTACTGTATGTGTGTATACTTGTGTGTGTGTGTGTGTGTGTGTGTGTGTGTGGTGTGTGTGTGTGTGTGTGTGTGTGTGTGTGTATGTTTGTGTATGCGTAGAAGAAGATTGCAGCTAAAGCTTATCTCCAGTGGCCGGGGGCTAGCTGTCAAAGCACAGTGTGTGTGCATCAGGCATGAGGATAGGAAGCCGGTGTCTGAGGGGGAGGAAGACTTCACTACACCTCATCACACACTTCCTCAGGCACCAGTCTGATCTTCCTCACCGCTATTGACCTCACTGTGAGGACTAACTTATTTCTGTGTGCAGACATCCTGTGCTTTTTCACCGGTTGAACACACGTTGCGGGGTTGTTGGTCGAACTCAGACATGTATCAAAGTCTATATTCTTTAACCTTACAGAGAAATATCGTAGACAAAATAGAGTGTGCGTGTGGTGTGTGTGTGTGTGTGTGTGTGTGTGTGTGTGTGTGTGTGTGTGTGTGCGGTGTGCGTGTGTGTTTGTATGTGTGTATGTATGTGTGTGTGTGTGTGTGTGTGCGTGTGTGTGTTGGGAGGGGGGTGAGTAGGTGTTTGGGAGTAAATAAAATGACCGAAGCTTCGGTATTTACGAAGAGTTTGAAAGGTTAGATATTACAAGATTCAGTTTTTAAACTATTCAAAGCCAGAACATAAAGTTTAAACCTGGTCATAAGAAACTAATCTGTTTTTTTATTCTAAACCGACGTCTACCTTTCCAAAAATCCATATTGTTTCTAGATTCAAAAGGTTATAATTTGCAATGTACTGTCAGCAAATCTCAGCTGCTCAATAAAAGAAACACGTGTCTAGCCTAAAAAGATTTCTTCATACATACTCAATATTTTCAATGATTCTTTTTTTTTCCCTGCAAACCAATTTTCAGTATATAAAAGCAACAGAAACAAAACACAGACTGTTACATCACAGAGAACAGGACAACCACAAGCAGGAAAAAGGGATACAACTTTCCATCTCTTGTGCACTACAAAGGGATACAACTTTCAATCTCTTGATCACGACAAAGGGATACAACTTTCAATCTCTTGTTCAGGCCTTTCCATTCCAGCTCAGTGCTAGTGTTTCTCTTGTCTCCAACATCTGTTTCACTAAGAAGGGAGGTACGTGAGAATTTATTATAGGGATGAGACTTGCGCTAAACATCTTTGTTTTGTCCATGCTTTTGTTGAGCGTTCCACAGCTTAACACTTTCAAAGTCACAAATATTCTGCGTGCTGTTTCACCACCATGGCTAGAATTCACTATGAGACCATTAGAATACACAGTGCAAGCAGTTTTGCTGGATTTTTTTTTTCAACATACTTTGTCCATTACACAGCGATCATCCGATTTTATAGGGTTTTCCCCCTATTTTCTCGTGGTGAAATTTTCGTGTATGCGACCGTTGCCCACCATGAAGGTAACCGCATTCCGACTTTAAGGATGTATTTTGTCTTTGATTTTACGTCTGTTCACTTAAAGTGATATATGACGCATGCTGGGTATGTGCATTTCCGTAACCCACCGAACTCAGACATGCATTACGGGATCTTTAAAGATCTTTACAGTGTATATTTTATCTACTGCATGTGTTTTGCCCAAAAGGAATTAAAGCACTGGCAAGTCTGCGATTCATGTTTACTGGGGAGGTCGTAAAAATGCTTACAATTAATTTTCCAAACGCCACTGATATTTGAACATACTTCTTCATTTTCCAATGGTATTGAAATCAAATAGTCTTTGCCACATTCAGCTGTAGCAGCCGTCGTTTTGTTCTGCTTTAACGGACAGTACTGGTTGATATGCTGATAAATATTATTGTATGAAAGAAGACACATCTCAACGTAACACTTCAAAGTCCTTAGGATTAGACTAAACCGATGTCCTGTGTACGAACGTTTGCATAAGATATTGTACACATGTTAAAACCTGCTCCCCTTTTCGTTAATGTAGCCATATGTGTGCCGGTGTAAACGGATGACAAAACTAACAAAGCTGCATAAACACAGGGACTGGATTAAAAAAAAACACATAAATGCTATTCCGTTATCATCGAAATAAAGATTTAAATAAATCAAATTAATTACATAAATAAAGTATAACAGTATATTGATGAAGGTCTCGGCACTCTGGTAACATCGGTCACCGACACAGCTCCAGGCCTGAACAAGCACATTCTTTATGCTTAGTTCAGTGTCAAACAAAGCGAAAGAAACGAAAGGAACCTGTATCGTAAAGTGAACAGACAACCCAGAGTGAAGCACGTAAAACGTCTGGACTGTTTCTCTGTAGCAGAGCGAATTGGATCGTGCTTAACGTACATTGCAGTGTCTCAGCTGTCTTCAGTCGTCAGCAGGGGAAGAAGATTGGGGGACAGATCTGCCGCATTCATCCACAGAGTGTGGTTGAAGAAGAAAGGTTTGATTGATTTTCTGGAGCAGGATGCATTAGGCAGGTACGAAAATCGATTTGAATCTGGTCCAAGTGTTGAAAAAGCTTTCTGAGCGAGTAGTTCCTTTCTGTCTGTGCGGGTTCTTTTTTCGAGGTCTAGTCATGCTGTCTATGGTTGACTACATTTCTATTTCAGTCTCAGGCAGTGTAGTAAACGATTTTGCTAATGCAAATTATATGTTCAGTTGATTTTGTTTACTGAAATCCTCCATGCCTCAAAAGAGGTCAAAGGCAGATTAAATCTTGCATCTTGAATCTATATACTGTAAGGTGAATGTAGGAATATCTTGAATATGTCTTTCACGCAAAGAGGATAAAAGAAAATCAGGAAACTGGAAGCAAATTATAAGAAATAATTTACGGAGTGTATGAGGGTTTAGAGGTGATTATATAAAAGACATCAAAGAAAGAAAAAACAAACTTAAACAAAAAGGAAAAGAGATGCACAAGCACAAACTAAAAAAATGAGTGGCGCAAAAATGGAAGATGGGATTCCATAATCCGTCACCAACCCAGTGTCTACCCCTGGGTTACAGAAATAGGGAGAGGTGTGGCATCTCTGATGACATTCACTCTGTCCAAATTAAAACTAGTCTTGATAAATGCTACCATTGCTGCTACATTCTTCACAACGCCTCTGACAGGCAGAGTAGAATGGATTGCCGGCAGGGCTCAGGAGTGTGGGCAGCAGCAGCAGCAGCAACAGCAGCAGCATAAGCACTGCCCACGATCTCTTTATCTGCTGCCTCATCCAGTGCAGGCCTGTGATGGATGAGTCTGGACTTCAGCCATTTCTGCTGCAGAATGTTTCTGGCGCTGGTTCTCTCTCCCCTATCATGTTCAACCAGCACGTGACACGTCTTTCTTCCACCTGATTGGCCCAGCTCTCAGCCGTTCTGATTGGATCATGACCCGGTGACGTGGTCTGCATTTTGGGTGTTGTGGGGGAGTTGATGCCTCCCCAGAATAAAATGTGTTCCTGGTTGGGAAAGGGGGAGGGAGGTTGTAATTAAGTTAGAATCCTAGTCCTTACTTAAAAAATTATTGATATTAGCTTTGTTCTTCTGTGGAGGGTTTCAATCAGAACTGATTTCTTTGCATGTGATTTTGGGCTGCTGATTTCCTGGGAAGCAGCAGCCATCCATATTGTTTTATTTAAAGCTGCAGTATTTTCTGGAGAAATATGCCTGACCTTGAGGAGAGGTTCTGTGCATGTAGCATGCCAGAACTGAGTTTGTTGTCTTAATCTAAAGAATGGTAGCCAGACAAGCAATTATTAAAAGTGTACGAACACGAGCTTGATTACATCAAAACAGGACAGCGTGTTTTACTCTGACCAAAATTAGTGACAGAAATATGTGAAGGAGAGATACAGAATGGTAGGCAGATAGAAATAGAGAGAGCTGCATGCACACAGAAACTGAATGTAAAAGCGCTTATAGTTGTTCATTCATTATGTTCAGAAAAACAAAGAATTCAACATAAAACACGCGCGCGCGCACAACACACACACACACACACACCACACACACACCACACACACACACACACACACAACACACACACACACACACACACACACACACACACACACACACACACACACACACACACACTCCTTTACTCACTCACTACTTCCATGCAACTATCTCTGCCTCAACCTTGGACGGTATCAGTCAGTGCTCCATTCATCTTGTAGCTCCGGAGAAGCAAAGCTGGCCTGCAGAAAGGGAAAGCAGGGAGTATAATGGGCAGTGGACACGCAAGGCAGTGAGCAATGGAACAGAAAGACAGTTGCACAGAGCAAAAACTCTGTAATAGTTTCCTGAATGGGTTGGGAGACAGTGATTCAAGGTCTGAACATGGACAAGTTGGGGGCATGTCATGTCATGGGAAACTTGTGGTTTTGAAATAGATAAGAAAGAAATAGAGAAGAAATGAATGAGTAATCTTTAGTTTTCGAGGGCTATAGAAAAGCATTCACATACTTTTTTTTAATCCGGTCCTTGCCTTTATCATGGACAATAAAACAATAAAAAAACAACCAAAACAAAACAAAAGAAAGCAAACAAACGAAAAAACAACAACAGCAAAACCAGAACAAACCAAAACCAAAAAAGTAATAGCAACCCCAGAGAGAAGAGAGAGAGAGAGAGGGGGGAGGGGGGGGGGGGAGAGGGAGGGAGAGAGAGAGAGAGAATGACAGAGAGAGAGCATATGCGTGTGTATGTGCCTGTCTGTCTTTCTGTGTCTGTGTGTGCATGTGTTTGGTGGAGAGGGAAATAAGCATGTGTGTATGCACACGTGCATGCTCGTCTGCATATGTGCTCGTATCATAATTATGTAAACATGTATGCATATACATGTGTGTTTGTATATGTATGGGCATACATTTAAAGATTTGCGCTTGCAGTCCTGTGTCTGGCATTAGGACACAATCTTATCCTTCACACACTTTGAAATAAACTCATTTTGAATCAAATCTGTGGGATGATTCATCATGTGATTATGCATCAATGCTTCCACCTGTCAGCTCCCCTCTGAAGCTGTCATGGCCGACCATGTCTTCATTTATCGGTTGCTTCATCACTGTCGTCTGCTTCTTCTTTTGCTGCTGAAAGCTGGTTTCTTCTGCCGTGGAAAAAGGAATTTCTGAGACACCGATGTAATTTAGATTAGAAATTGAACAAAGAATTCATCGTGAATCATTGATGGATTGTAACAAGCATGAGAAAGTCATTACCTGTTTTTTCTTAAGCGGGGTTTATTTTTTCATCCTCAGATTAGTTTTTTATATAGTTCCTTTGATGTTGTTACCCTGATCTTGTTGATTAGCAAAGTTAGATTTGAAAATGGAGAAAGTATAGAGTATAACCCAGGATGCTCTAATTATCGGGTCACATGTCTGTTTATGTGTTTATTTCTGTCCTTTCTTGTTTATGTGTTTATTTCTGTCCTTCTTTATGTGTTCATTTCTGTTCTTGTTTACATTCAGTCTTTTCAGTTACTAAGCAGAATGATTGCATGAGATGATAATTCAAGTTGCCGTGTTCAACACACGTGAAAGAACCCCCGGCAACAAGATAGTTGTCCTAGCCAAATTCGGTAGAAAAAAGCCACTCTGATAAAGGAACAAAATTTAATACACATGCAGACAAGAAAAGAAAAAAAGGGAGTGGCGCTGCTTTTGTGGCAACGTGCTGTACCCGGGGAGTGCAGATTGAATTTCACACAGAGAAACCTGTCGTGACTTAAAGGGGTATGAAATACAATACAACAAAACAAATGTGTTCAATCTCAATACTAACTTTTAGAAATTCTAAAAATTTTTGTAACCTTTGTTCTAAATCGTCTCATATGTAAAATGCAACACTATAAGTATGTTCCTTTATCGCACCTAGGTGAGGAAAGAGTGGGTGATGGTATCGTTCATGTATGTTTGTCTGGTTAAAAAGCAGAATAGTTTTTTCGAGTATGCCACCATCACTGTAGCCTTGTTAAAAGTCATTCTGTTTAATGGATTGCTAGGCTCAGAGGGTGTTTCTAGCAGAATGAAAAATGACGACAGGATTAAGCTCACTGATCATGCGGATTACGGAGATGGATGAGTCTGGATTTCAAGGCTCTACGCAGAGTGTCTGTAGCACTTCCCTAGCATGCCCAGCCGTCACGTGCCACGTCTCTCTTCCATCTGATTGGCTCAGCTCTCAGCTGTTTTGATTGGATCATGACCTGATGACGTTGGCTGCAGCCGTTTGCTACTGTAGATGCTTCTTCGTACAGAAAACACCCCCCCTCCTCCAACCATGTATTCTTTTGCATGCAATTCTCAGTCTGTAGGAATTTTGGTGTCCATGTAAAATGACTCGGGCGTCGACGCAAAGTGCAACAGAAAAGCTTGTTTCATTTGCGTACTAATCATTAATTGTTCCACAGTTGTAGTTTGATATTGAATTTTAACAATGGTGGCGCCCTGATATGGCGTTTCACCGGCGGGGCTATAAACACCACGATTAATTGACTTTGTGTCATCTTCACATTTTGGGATTTATGTGTTGCATTGTAGAGTACCAACATATCATTATTAATATAATTATTGAAACCACTTTGACATAATTCAGAGATTCATTTGACTTGGTACCATTTATTTTCGTAGTCTTGTCTTATATTGCGAGTATCTGTTTGATACTTTCAGGTTTCTGTTTGTGTGGAGAACGTTGCTTTTTCATTCTACTGGCTCTGCTGCAAGCTACATTGCACTGGTTCTAACACTTCTTTTAGAATGCTGGTCTTCATTTTTCCACTAAAATATGCTGTCAAATAAAGAGCAAAATATGCGTTTGAGTCTGATTCTTACAATTGTAAGATATGTACAACAATCAGAATGTGTACAAAACTAAGTACCTATCACATACAAGAAACAGACAGACAGACAGACAACAGCAGGCAGACAGAAGACTGACAGAGATCTTTTGCAGTTTCAATTTAAATATTTTCCAGTTTTCATTCTAGATACTGCCCACAAGGATACACGACACACACACACAACACACAACACACAACACACACTAGCAGCGCGCGACGTCGCGCACACGCCACAACACACACACATACAACACAACACACAAACAAAACAGAGGGGAAGGTGAATACAGATTAATGGACACCGGACACGCAAACCAATGAAGACTGAAAAGACAGCCTATCAGAGGGGAAAAACTCTGAAACCATGTCCTGAATGGGTTGAAAAGGCAGTGATTCAAGAACTGAAGATGAAAAATGTAGAGCATGACATGTCATGAGAATTTTATGTGAGTGTGTGTAGTGTGTTTTGTTGGTATGTGTGAGTGTTGTGTGTGTGTGTGTGTGTGTGGTGTGTGTGTGTGTGTGTGTGTGTGTGTGTGTGTGTGTTGTCGTGTGGTGTGTGTGTGTGTGTGTGTGTGTGTGTGGTGTGTGTGTGTGTGTGTGTTGTGTGTATTCTATGTGTGTTCTCTGTGTCTTAGATAGTGTGTGTTTTTTTTTATTTTTTTATTTCGAGAATCATGAAATAAGCACTCATGTGCTCTTTTACATCCAGTCCCATACAAATTTGTATATTTTGTCATCATTTCCACCAGTACACAATGGCCTACCCGTCCAAATGCGGAAAATGTTAAAATATCATGTGCCCAGATGTTCTGCGTGTGTTTTTCACCCCGAATCTCAGCTTATAGTCTCCTCTGAAGGACTTTTGGGGGATGGAGTGGCACAGTTTTTTTTGTGGCACAGTGTTAACCCAGGAATATATCTTGTAAACGGGTTTTGAACCCTGGGTCAGCAAATGCGAGCGCAAAATTGCAGCGTTCTAACCACCAGGGTATCTCTACCCCCTAATGAATCACTGTCTTCCAACCATTCAGAAAATGAATGCAGAGTTTTTTCCCCTCTGAGAGCCTTTTCCATTTCTCATTGTCGTGCGTGTGCCCACTTCCCATTACTCTGTGTGGTGTGTGTGTGTGTGTGTGTGTGTGTGTGTGTGTGTGTGTGTGTGTGTGTGTGTGTCTGTCTGTCTGTCTGTCTGTCGTCTGTCTGTCTGTCGTGTCTGTGTGTGTGTGTGTCGCGTGTGTGCGTCGTGTGTCTTTGTGTCTGTGTCGTGCCTGTGTGTTATGTGTGTGTGTAGTGTGTGCGTGCGCCGCGTGTGTGTATGTGTCTGTGCGTGCGTGTGCGACTGCTGCCTCGTGTGTGTGCGGTGTGGCATATGCGCGCGTGCGCGCGTGTGGTGTGTGTATGTGTTTGTCTGTGTAGTGTGTCTTGCATTCATGTTTCTCCATTTTCTGCATGGGCGTATTTCACTACTTGTAAAAATAAAACTTCTCTATAGCCTGATAGCCAATGAATCCGTGTCAGATTCATCATGTGTTCATGCACCATCGCTTTCACCTGTCATGTCTCCAATGGCGCTGTCTTGGCGGACCTGTCTTCATTTATCGGCTGCTCTATCACTGTCGTCTGCCTCTTCTCTAGGGTAAAATGGCTCTTCCAGTTTCCCCCTTGGAAAAGTGGATGGGAGGAATAATGAAATTTGGATCGCAGACAAAATGAAAAACGAATCAGAAAGGATGAATGAACGGGTAATAGTCAAGTTGAGGAAACAGTAATTTGGTAATACCTTCATCTGTGTTCTTTTGCTCTCTTGCTTTTTTGTTCACTCTTTTATTAGAATTTGTTCTCGGCTGGTTGCTGATTTGATGCTCTACTATCATTCAATTTCAATTTTAACCAGCTAGATGGTTTGCTGTGACTAGAATAATTGTGTAGTTTTAAATTAATCAATTATTACTCATGTAAGTTACAGAACACTCTCTCCTCTCTCCCCGCTCTCTCTCTCTGTCTGTCGTCTGCTGTCTTCTCTGTCTGTCTGTCTGTCTGTCTCTCTCTCCTCTCTCTCTCTCTCTCTCCTCTCTCTCTCTCTCTCTCTCTCTCTCTCTCTCTCTCTCTCTCTCTCTCTCCTCTCTCTCTCTCTCTCTCTCCTTTCCATGATAACGCTTTTACCACAGGAATAAGAAGGAAGTCATGGCTTCTCATTTTTCACGTAAAAATGTATTTTTTCCTCATGTGTCTATTTAATGTCTGTTTGCTTGTTTGCTTATCTGTGTACTTATATTACTTTAAAATATTTAATGTTCATTCTATAGCTTCACTGATAGTGACAAGTCTGTGATCTGGCCTTGTTAAAAGAAGTTTTGAGTTCCCCTCCCCCTTGCCCACACTCCACCCATTCTGCATCAATAAAACAAGCTCAATGTCTATCTTGTTTTTTTACTTTTGTGTGTTGCGATTCTCTTTCTTCTTCTTCTCTTCTTCTTCTTCTTCTTCTTCTTTCTTCTTCTTCTTCTTCTTCTTCTTCTTCTTCTTCTTCTTCTTCTTCTTCTTCTTCTTTCTTTCTTCGTTTCTTTTGTGGCCGTCGTTGTATTCTCGACGTTGTTGTCAACACATTGTCTTAGTGTTTTTGTAGTACTAGTTCTGTTGGTGATGTTGTTGTTGTTTGTCATCTTCTTCTTTGCAATCCCTCTTTGCAACCTTTCTTTTTCTTCTTCTTCTTCTTTGCATTTTTCTTTTTCTGCTTTGCATTCTTCTTGTTATTCTCTGCATTTCTTCTTCTTCTTCTTCTTCTTCTTCTTCTTCTTCTCTTCTTCTTCTTCTTCTTCTTCTTCTTCTTCTTCTTCTTCTCTTCTTCTCTTCTTCCTCTTCTCTTCTTCTTCTCTTCTTTAACTTCTCCTAACTTCTCCTCCTCAAAATTCTTCGTCTTCAACATGTACTACGTCTCTTTCAGTAGTGCGAAAACAACAGGGGATAATCAATGTCAAAGAAGGTCTCTTTTCTCCGCGCTCGTTCAGTGTTAAAGGTTTCCATGTTTTATCTGGAAATGCTCGTTTGCCTGCACAATGGCTAAAATCACCAGACTGGCGAAGCTCAAAGAATACCAGGGCTAGTTCATCAGATCCTCTCTGTCTGTTTGTCTTTTTCTTTGTCTCTGGTTTTCCCGTCCTTCTGTCTATCTCTCTGTCTGTATGTCCGTATATTTCTATGTCTTTGTTTTCCTCTCTCTTATCTTGTTCTTTGACTGTATATCTGTTTCTCCTCTCCTCTCTCTCTCTCTCTCTCAGTCTCTCTGTCTCTCTCCCCAATGTTGGCTTGTGTGTGTGTGTCTGTGTCTGTGTCCTGTGTGTGTCTGTGTGATGTAAGAAGTTCAAAGAAGAACAAAGAAGGAGATTTAAGCCACCAGTCTGAGGGAAAACCAACAACACACGCAAGCAAGCACGCACGAACGCACGCACGGACACACACACACAACAGACATACACATACACGCCTCGCACGCGCGCGACCACCACACAAACACACACAGACATACCTAGCGCACGCGCGCGTGGAAAGCTTTCTGGTTATTTGCAAATAAGTTACATGATTATACAGCAAACTGGAATAATTTACGTCACATTTGCTACCCCCCTGCAATTCGCCATTTTCTTGGCTCAACTCATACTTTACGTGTATGGAAATTAAAGAATAGATACAACAACGACGTTAAAAAGTTACTGTGCAGTTTTACTCTGTGTTTTTGCGATATCGTCTAGAAAAGATTTTTTCCTCCTTATCTTCTTCCTTGTATAAGTCATAATAACAAAATGCGTGCAAGCAACTGTCGATTTTTCTGTGCAAGACTTGTGAGAGAGCCAGCAAAGTGTTTGCGTAGGTTCTATGACAGGCAGAGCATTCCGTGCTTTGGGACACGCCAGGCCACTCTGCTGATTGCTTTTGAAGAGAGGCATCTTTGACCTCATGGAAATATTGCCCACACACACAACAACAGACAGACAGACAGACAGACGGATAGACAGACAGACAGACAGACGGATTGTATGCATATGTATATATGAAAACTTTGACAATTCGCGAGAGGAAGTTTTGACAGTCTAGTCTCCTTAGTCAGGTTCTTGACGTTTAGAATGTATTGCGGTGGTTGGGGGTATTGTTTTGTTGGATATGAGGTTGTTATTTTTTGTCAGAGACAGTTATGGTATTGGCTTTTTAGTGACTGTAACATCTCGGTGCAAGTAGGAAGCAAACCTGTCATCAATTCAAGAATGATACCTATTGCCCGGTAGTGTCTTTGGTTGACGACTGGAGCTTTGATGTTTTTGGCATTCGTTCAAAGTCGGATGCGCTGGGTCGTTGGTTAAGTCTCATCTTAGGGACTTTCAGAGGAATAGAGCCGGTACCAATGTTAACTCCGGCTAGAAAATCTCCTCAAACCGACAAATCAGCACATACTGGAGCCTGTATCTTTGTAGTCATCGTATCACGAGGTCTACACTCTAATCACCAGGCTCCTTGAAATTCCGAGAGTGAACAAAACCAGCATCGGCAAGACATTACAGATTAGTTAGTAGGACAAGGAATGAAAACTATACTGCTATCATTTTAGCATACAAAATTGTGAATCATGTGGTAGAAATTCAGTTGTTACTCAACTACCTTCCGGTACAGTTTTAGTCAAAACTTCCCCCCTATTTGTAGTCGGATGCTGAAGATCTAACATTGTATTGGATACAGACTCGTTATTTATCTACTATTTCTTTTTTTTTTCATTTTGAGGATAAATGCTAAACGTCACGTGGGCTTTTATTTTTACAGCAGTCCCTGTGTGCATGCAATGTTGTAAATTTCGTCATCCGATCTCACTACACACAATGGAATCAGCATGAGGAATGATTGAACCATCCTGATACTTCAATGTGTGATCCTCCAGTACCTGTCTGTTCAGTGACCTGGGTGGACAGAGTATCTTCCTCATTTTCTCTGGCCCCGTGAAAATGTATGCAGCCGTCACGTGTCGGGGCTGTACCGCCACGTGACTTGGCCAGTTGTCAGCTGACCTGATCTGACCGTGTTGATTGCAGAGGTAGCATGGCGTGACCCCTAAACCTTCTGATGTACGAAGTGTCCCAGTGCACTGGTTATCCTATCACGGGAACATGAGAACTAAAGTGTAATGTTGTTTTGGTTGGTTAGTACCTTGGAGATAGAAAATAGACAGACAGACAGACAGAAGAGAGGGCGAGTGTGTGTGAGAGAGAGAACTCAGATGTTTATCGTCCATCGATCACGGGCCATTATACAAACACATGGAAGGGCCGGGGGTGGAGGGCAAGAGACATGCTTGGCAGTATTGCACAACAAAATTTAAACACACTGGACGTTAATCGATAAGGAAAACAACACACCTGATAAAACAAAAGGAACTTAAGATACCAACGTTCAAAATGTCCGAAGTATGAAAGTTGTCAAACAATACAGGAAGAAAGTTTACAACCTAACATCACCACCTCTAAAAGTAGACACTCTGTCGCAACTTTGAAAAATATTACAAATAACACATCAACACAAGTGTGAAGGAAATATGTCATAATAGTAACAAATTATTGATGATATTGCGCTAAACAATTGAAGTCTCGATCACTTGGTTATGATAACATCTTATCTTCCTTGTCTATACCATTTTTTCAACGTTCACTGTTATGGTCGGCGTTTCACATGTGTTTAAAAAAATATAGACATGACGAGGAAATTTATTACTCTGATCTTGTTGTTCCAGAGGAATTTCAGTTTGGTTAGTGAAGCTCTGGTCTAAGCTATGAATGAAAAATTTTAAGGAGTTGATCCTTCACTTACTCTCTATGACAAGGCAAGATAAAGCCTACAAACCACTCCAAATGTAAGTATAAACACAGCAGAATTATCATCTATGGTTACAGCATCGCTCATAATTTGCAAGTGTGTCTCATTTTAGTAACACGTGGCCTTGAGCTCTTGCCCTTTGTTCAAGGGATACAACTGTGCCATACTGTCACATTTAGATAAAAATAAACAAAAAAGTAGAAACACTCGAACTAAAGAATAAATGTCAAAAGTTGCAAGAGGAATCACTGTCGAAACACAGATGTGGAAATCAAGATGAAACAAGATGAAATAAATTAACAAATGCAAAGAATATGTCAAAACTTAAAAACAAACAAACAACAACAATAACAAAATCAAAATGTGCAAGAGAAAGAAAAATGTCAAAGACAGCTCGTGAGAGTTAGAGAAATTTATATCAAAATGTTTTTGAATGTCAAAAACTACATTATCATCATCATCATCATCATTATCACCATCATCATCACCATCATCATTATCGAATTCATTTCCATGACCTAGATGGTCGCCGAGAGGAGTTTGGGTATGAGTGAGTCATTGATCAATAACGGTCTTGAGGTGGTCTGTCTTCAGACATTAGCAGTAACACAGCCATGTCAAGGTCTGTCTACTATTTAAAAAAATACATACAATAAAGAAACATATCAAAAGCAACATAAGAGCTAAAGGTTAAAGCCCTTTGCCAAAAACTGCAAGCCAAATCAGAAAAGGTCAAAAACAAATTCTTTGATTTAAAAACAAATATCTGGGCACTGGGAAAGAATGAGGAAGAGAAAGCTCCAAAAACTGCAAACAAACAAAAAATCAAAACTTAATGCACAAAAACCATAAAAATATAGGACAAAACAAACACGAAAGAACAAACACATAAAAATGTAGGACAGGCTCAAGCCAAAGTAAACAAACAAATAAAAATGTAGGACAAGAACAAAACAAAATAATCCCAAAACATAAAGATGTAGGACAAACTCCAAAAAAAAATAAGCAAAAACTGTCAAAAACTGCAGGAAGAACCAGAAAGGCAGCAAAAGGCACACGTTTCCGATAGATCACCACATTCACACCCAAAAAGCAGATGATGACAGGGTACAGGTGGGAGGGGAGGGGAGGGAGGGAGAGAAGAGGGGCTTTGGGGGGGGAGAGCTTGGGAGGAGGGAGGTATTGAGATGACAAATTCAAGATCTATAACTTCCTGCAGTTAAGACGAACAGCTCTGAGAGAGAGAGAGAGAGAGAGAGAGAGAGAGAGAGAGAGAGAGAGAGAGAGAGAGAGAGAGAGAGAGAGAGAGAGAGAGGAGAGAGGGGGGGGGAGGACAGACAGACAGACAGACACACAAGGTTGACAGACAGACTGAAAGATAGAGAGAAAGAGATAGAGAGAAAGAGTGTGTGTGCATGACTGTGTGTATATGTGCGTGCTCTGTGTGTGTGTGTTTGTGTGTGTGTGTGTGTTTCGGTCTGTCTGTCTGTCTGTCTGTGCGTCTGTGTGGGTATGCGTCCATACAAGCAGAAGTATAAGGCTGGGTGAGAAATACATGGACGGGGGTGAAGAGAAAGAGACAGATGACAAAGAGAAGTTGTTACTCTCAAATATTTTATAATAATGTC
>CM060327.1:13156162-13158662 GCA_030674155.1 Stramonita haemastoma | reverse complement strand
CTCTGTGTTGGGGACAGACAGCTATAGAATCTCTGTGTTGGGTACAGACAGCTCATGAAATCTGTGTGGTCTTCCTACACTCACTGCCCTGTGCTCTGAAGCAGAGAAGAGCTGACAGCTCCTGATCACTTTGCCGTGGATGAAACGGCACGCTATAGTGCCTGTCACGCGCTCTGGCTAGAGGAAGAATAATAAGAGGAAAAACAATAATGTTTTGGTGTGTTGTTTTGTGTTGTGTTGTTTTCTTATGAGGGGTGTGGTGTGCTATAGGGAAAGAAAAAAACATAACGTTTAGTTGGGTTGTCGTGTTATGGGGGTGTGGTATGGTGTGGTGTAGTATGGTAAGATGTGGTGTAAGGAGAGAAAAAACACATTTTGTTGTGTTGTGTTTTGTTCTATGGGGGTGTGGTATGTTGGGATGTGGTATAGAGAAAGAAAAACACAATGTCTTGTTGTTGTGTTGTGTTCTTATCTGTGGGGTTGTATGGTAAAGAACAAACATACGATGTGTTGTTCTATTGTGTTCTTAACGGGGGTGGGTGAGGTGTAATGTGGTGTAGTGTTGTATCGTTTGTTGGGGTGTGCTATGGTGTGATATGATGTGCATGTGGTATGGAAGAAGCAAAGTACGATGTTTTGTGGTGTTATGTTCTTATGAGGGTGTGGTGTGGTTTGGTGGGATTTGGTGGGGTGTATAGTCGTGTTGTGTCATGTGGTAGGGTGTGGTATGATGTGATATGATGATTTGGTATAGAAGAAAAAGAAAAATACAATGCGTTGTTGTGCTTTGGTTGTATGGGTTGTGATGTAGTGGAATGGTGGAGTGGGGAGTGGGGGGGGTAATGTGGTGTAACGTGGTGTCATGTTTCCTTCTCTGTGTACCTGCTTCTATATAAAAAAAACATACACACATACTCACACACACACTTAAACACACATACATGCACACTCACACACACATTCATACACACACGTGCACACACATACGCTCACACACACACGCACGCACGCATGCACACACACACACATACACACACATTAACACACACAGACACACACACACTAACACACACACACGCTCATGTACACACACACACACACACAACACACACACAACACACACACACACACACACACACACACACACACACACACACACACACACACACACACACACCTGGCAAGATAGGCTATGAGGTGACACACATAAGGCATGTCCAGTTCCCTCTTTTTATTACCACTCCTTTCCTTTGTACAGCTGTTTGTCCGGAACAGGTGTGTGTGTTGTGTGTGTGTGTGTGTGTGTGTGTGTGTGTGTGTGTGTGTGTGTGTGTGTGTGTGTGTGTGTGTGTGTTGTGTGTATGTGTGTGTATGTGTGTATGTGTGTGAATGCGTGCGTGCTTGCGTGCGTGTGTTGTGTGGTGTGTGTGTGTGTGTGTGTGTGTGTGTGTGTGTGTGTGTGTGTGTGTGTGTGTGTGTGTGTAGTAGGGAGGGGGGTCACAGAGATGGGCTGCGCGTCATGGTTTGGGGAGGGCGGGGGTGTGTGTGGGGGGGGGTAAGGGGTAGGGTGTGGTGTAGATGGGTGACAACACAAAGCACCATTGACGTCCGTAGCCCATCCATGTTTAATGAAGGTCAGTCCCTGCTAGGAGTCTGACCTTCCGTGGTGTGTGTGGGGGGGGGGGGGGGGGGGGCGTGTGTATATATGTGTGTTTGTGTGTGTAGGTGTGTAATTGTTATTTTTCTTTCGTTGTTCCTAGTTACTTTAAGTTAACCTTCTTCTTTCGGTGCAGGTTTTGTCTTCATCTTCTTTCTTTCAGTGATTAGGTGGTCCTAATTACCACTTTGCCAAAGGAGCTAGGAAGCCTACAATCCCCTTCCCCCCCCCCCCCCCCCCCCCCTCTGTGCTACTAAAATTGGATACACCAAAAACTTATGCGAACTACACTCTTTTGTTGGGTGGTGGACGTTTTGTCTTCTCCCAGCGTACATGGTGACTTCATGATGGTTTGTAGAATTTATATGGGCTTAGTTTAGAGTCCACATTCGCCACAGTTTTGATCTGTAGCCTGGAGTTTATTCTAGAATTGGAAAACGAAATATTTCCCATCTCTTAAAATCATGGCTCTGTGTATAGGAATATTTTACAGCGTTGCCATCCAGGCTGCAGTTTACATCAATTTCAAACTCCATTGTCCAAAAAGTCTTTCGGATGAGGATATAAACCGACGCTCCGTATGTGAGCGCAGGCGGAAGATATCGCGTACACAATAAAATATGTTCTGTTTTTCGGAAGATTATGCTATTTGTGTCGTTGGGAACGGGAGACAAGATTTACAAAACTGCTTGCATATGGGAACTGGTTGTAAAAGAAAACCCATGTATGTGCTTATTCAATTATCCTCAAAATGAAAGCATTTCATACACACATACACACACTACACAACACACACACAACATACACACACACACCACCACCACCACCACCAACCACCACCAC
>CM060327.1:13146162-13151162 GCA_030674155.1 Stramonita haemastoma | reverse complement strand
CCATCTTCTAGTAAAATGTGTACTGTTTGCTTCATCAGTGTTGTTTTGAGATTTCTCTGATGGCTCCAGCTTAGTAGAGTGCTAACACACTCACTCACTCTCGCACCTTGCAGACATGCACGTGTATGCACGAACACTCCCTTAAGTGTATAGGGAGGTGTTTGTGTAAATGTTTGCGTGGTGTGTGTGTGTGTGTGTGTGTGTGTGTGTGTGTGTTGTGTGTGTGTGGTGTGTGTGTGTGTGTGTGTCGCGCCGCGTGTGTGTGTCGGTGGGGGGGGTGCGTGTTGTTGTTGGAAGTTGTGTTTGTTTTGTGTGTGTATGAGAGATTGAGTAGGTATGATGGAGGAGAGAGAGAGAGAGAGAGAGAGAGAGAGAGAGAGAGAGAGAGAGAGAGAGAGAGAGAGAGAGAGAGAGAGAGGAGAGAGAGAGAGAGAGGAGAGAGAGAGAGAGAGAGAGAGAGAGGAGAAGAGAGAGAGAGAGATCTGCGTCCATGCACTTAGGTGAGCACAATGTCGTCAAAATGTAGGTTTCTTTGTATGGGTATGAATGGATGGGCACATAAGGATACATACATGTGTCGACGCACTCGCACAAACACCCATGTATCTGTGTATGTATATGTAACCTGTCTGTCTGTCTGGCTGTCTATCTATCTTAAGATATAGATGGTGGCTATACATATATATTATAAATATTATATACATACATAGATATGATATATAGAGAGAGAGGCGGACAGACAGACAGACAGACAACAGGTAGGTAGGTAGGTAGGTAGGTAGGTAGACAGACAGACATATAGACAGGCAGACAGAAAGATAGGTAGATAAGATATTCCACTAACGCCTCTATGACCCTATCGATTCCCCCTCCTCCCTAAGGTAACGATCCTCAGAGACTTCAGTCACACGCATCGCTGACTTCATGCCTGTCTTCTGCTTCACTGTGTTTACCGCCCCCCCCCCCCCCCCCCCCCCGGGCCCCCCCTCCCCCCCCCCCACACACACACACCCGCTGTAACCACCACCCTCACCGCTGTTACCATCAAACACCACCACTACCACCATACACCATCACCGAGTGCTACCACCCACCCACCCCACCACTGCCACCACCATCATCATCACTGTCTCTACCCTACTTTCTTTCTCCGTAGCTTAGCTGGGAGTGCCAGCCAAAGGAATAGGGAAAAGAAATAACCGTTTGTCTTTGATCATCATAATCTCATTGTCCCCTGAGAGGAGGATGGATGGCTGACAGCCTTTCACGTAAATTCCTCAGCCCACAACTGTCACGCTATATGTTCCAGTAACGCGATCGATGTTCCTGTGACGCTACGTTCCTGTTACGCTGTGTTTCTGTAACGCTGTGTTCCTTTTACGCTGTGTTTCTGTAACGCTGTGTTCCTGTTACGCTGTGTTCCTTTTACGCTGTTTCTGTAACGCTGTGTTTCAGTAGCGCTGTGTTTCTCTTACGCTGTGTTCCTGTTACGCTGTGTTCCCGTTAAGCTGTGTTTCTGTTACGCTGTGTTCCTGTTACACTATGTTCCTATTACGCTGTGTTTCTGTTACATCGTGCTCCTGTGATGCTATGTTCCTGATACCCTGTGTTCATGTCAAGCTGTGTTCCTGTTACGCTGTGTTCCTGTGACGCTGTGTTTCTTTTAAGCTGTGTTCCTGTGATGTGTGTTTCTTTTATGTAGTGCTCCTGTCACGTTATGTTGCTGTTACGCTGTGTTCCTGACACGCTGTGTTCCTGTGACGCTGTGATCCTGTCACACAATGCTCCAGTCGCGCTTTTTTTCCTGTCACATAATGTTCTGTCACGCGTGTTCTGTCACGCTGTGTTGCTGTTACACAAATATTCTTGTCACTATATTTTCCTGTCACACATTGCTCAAGTCCCAAAATGTTTCTGCCATGTTATGTTCCCACAACACAAAGCTCCTGTTACACAATGTTCTAAACAATATGTTACTTTCATGCTATGTTCCAATGACACAATGCTGTGGTCACGCTGTGTTCCAATCATGCTCTAATCCTGTCATGCTATGTTCCCATTACACAATGTTCGTATAACACAAAGCTCCAGTTACACTATGTTTCTGTTACGCTATATTCCCAAAGCACAATGATTCTAGTGATGCTATGTTCCAAGTCACGCATACCAGAAGCAAAAGAAAGAAGAACGTAAGCAGTGTGTGTGTGTTGTGTGTGCGTGCGTGCGTGCGTCGTGCGTGCGTGCGTAGTTTTGTGTTGTTTGTGTGTGTGTGTGTGTGTGTGAGACTGACTGACTGACTGACTGACTGACTGAGCAAGAGAAAGTTTGTCTTTGTGCAGAAGAGAGTGAATCCATCGGCTGCCTTAGTGCGGTCATAAACTCTAAGAGATGAAAGAAACCCCACAGCCCCTGTCTTCCTTGGGGTCCTTTCCAGACTCTGAACCTTTTGCCCTCAGAATTAGATGGTGCATACCCACTCGCTCACTCAAACCGATGCACTTAAGTGGCCAAAGCATCGCGTGCTTTTGGGAAGAGCTTGTGCCTATCAAGACTGCCTCCACACGGGGACTGGATATAAGAAACAAAAACCACAAGAGAGCTTATTTCATTATCCTCGAAATAAAAGAAAAGGAGGGAAAATAAGTTATTTGAGTGAAGATGCATTGCGCTGCCGTTAAGCGCAAGACAAGTTAGGCCCAGCGCATTCAACTCTTCCGTGAGAAATATTTTATGACATGAAAGATTCTGAAGTTTTCGCCAAAACTGGCAAATGTCTGTGAAGTCTGTCAGCGAGCAGGCGAGCTATGTGTGAGACTGGACACTATTCTACCGCGGTGAAGACTGAAGATCTCAGGAGATTGCGGTGATGCTGGAGACGACCTTGGGAATATTCTCTGCGGGGCTGTGTCACTGGCATGTCAGCCACTGTCGGTGTGTGGCCGCCATCTTTGATGGATGTGGTCAATAATGCAGTGGTGAACTAACCTGGCAATGGCTCCTGTCTCTGCAGCTGGTATGTGGCGACCCACACTGTCATCTGCTGCTGGAGATTGTAGTATGTAAATATATGCATGGAGGTAAAAAACAAAAAAGTGCTGCTTTTCTGGGAAGAAATAATAGATTTTAAAAAGATATTCAACAGCCTCATCTTCTGTAATCCATAGAATCAGAGACATTTTTCTATCATTGAAAGTATCATCAATGACAATTAGGATGATGTAAAAATGCTGCTATGGAGATGCATCTGCTTGGAGACTACGTGACAGAATTGTACTCTATGCCTTTTATCATAATACTATGTCCCTTTGTCAAGAAGGCCGAGAAATACAGACACCTGCAGTGTTGGTCAGGTAATTCAACACTCTCAAACTCGCATCTGTGAGGTCGACGAAGTTCGACTGTGCGGTCCCACTCTTCCCAGTCAGCCCATGGCAAACTCACTCTGGGTCGGATCCGGCTGAAGTACGAAAACATCCCTTTGACTCATATGGATTTTGAACCCGCGACCTTCCAGTCCGTAACTCGAGTAGCTAACCACTGTCCCAAGGCAGCCGGTAGATAGAACACATTTATTTATTTATTTTCCTCAAAGGTAGCAGAAAACGCACTGTACAAACGTACGGAAAGTATGTTTCAAAAAAATAAAAGACTACCGACTTCCCAAAGCTAGACTACTAATTTGAAGAAGTGCCTGGTTCAATATATCACAAGAAATATAACCAGAATTGGGGATATAAACACACATAGAATAGAATAACTGTCGTTATTGCCAAGAAGAAGTAGATTAAAATACCATTCCAGAAAGCTTGCTGTGCAAATATGTACACGATCATAAGAAAATGACTCTTATCATTGTCAAGAAAAAGGAGACGTAATTATTTCCCTACAGACTGAAGAAAATTCCCTTATCACTAATTAATATGAGTTTGTCAAAAGAAAAAACCCTGAAGTAAAGGCTCAAAAGCAGCTAAGATGTTTCATAAAAACTTCCTTATTATCTGCATGCATTTCTATGATTAACAACAGCAGGCCTACATTAACTAGAAGAATACAGCGCAGACTGACAAACTGTCAGACAGAAAGACACACAGACAGACAAACCGACGGACAGGCAAACAGAAAATTTGCTAGGAAAATGTAGGTGAAAATGTAGGTGTATGCTCCTCATTCTACCACAGACAACACCATAAACAGAGCACGGACCTCAGGCTATAACCTTTCCCAACATCTAGGAAACAACATCCACATAAAACTTCACACACCAAAACTTTGTTTCTTCCGCGCTGTCTGTTTTCTCTGGAAATGCCATGGAAATAAGATCCATGAAAGAAATAACGAACCATTATATCTTTCAATGCCCCCCTCACTACTGTCATTGACAGTGCCATACTATCGACTTCTGTGGTTGGGATTTTTCATAGTCCGCATTTCACATGGCCAAACTCATTACAGATTGGTGGGGGTTAGTGCTGTGTAGGTCTTGTTTTGGAGAACTAAAATTCTACTTCTTCCGACCATCAAATACGTGCACAGTATTAAACCTACAGCGCTGTAACCCTGCAGGACACAAGCAGACAAACACAGTTTTGCATGCAGGCTGGAAATACCGCGTGCATTGAACAGCTCTAATAAAGCCTACGCCTAGACACCGACGGTCGGTCAAGATATATCCAGATCTTAAGTCTGCTTTTAGCTCTTCTGAAAGAATCCCAGACGGTCATTATTGCAGGCATAATTATGGTCAGCCGTATCCATGATGCTACAGAAATGACTGACGTGACGTGTGGCATTTGCACATTCCTTTTCATGACATTTTTGCTGACGCTGTAAACAGCCGTTTTCTACACGGTGACCTTATTGCAAACACCGCTACTTCCTTTGTTAAAGTCCTGTGAGACGATATTAAGACGTCAAAACAGTGGAGTGTGTGAGGGGGAGGAGGATGGCGTGCGTGCGTGCATGCGTGTGTGTGTGTTCAATGTAACATGACGTTTGTTTTC
>CM060327.1:13126162-13141162 GCA_030674155.1 Stramonita haemastoma | reverse complement strand
AGAGAGAGAGAGAGAGAGAAGAGAAGAGAGAGAGAGAGAGAGAGAGTTGGGGAACAAGACAAAGAGATGAAAAGAGAACATATACGCCCGTGCGCACACAAACACACACACACACACAAACACACACACACACACACACAACACACACACACACACACACACACACACAACACACACACACACACACACACACACACACACACACACACACACACACACACACACACACACACAAAGTTGGGGAACAAGACAAAGAGACGAAGAGAGAACATACACGCGCGCGCGCAAACACACAAACATACATGCACATATACACACACAAACCACACACACACATACACACACACACGCGCGCGCGCACGCACGCAACGCACGCACGCACCACACACAAACAAGAGAGAGAGAGAGAAGAGCAGACGCGGAAACACAGCCAGGAGGGGATGCTAGCGAGTGACAGGAGTCATTAAAAAATGTATGGGAGAAATGAGGGTACTGTGTAGACACCTAGCTTCAGCCATCCTACGTCAGACAGTCCAATGTCGCTAAAATGCTCTGGTCTTATGGCAGTGAACACCTAATAATAACTATCGTTTGGTGCAGAAAGAGAAAAGTTAGGAAAAAAACTTGAAGGGATTAAAAAAAACAAACTAGAATGGGAAGAAAGACAGGAAAAAGATGGGAAAGAATAGCGGAAGAGAATAAAAGAAAGATACGAAGAAGAACGTGAAGGGGTAGCAAAAAAACAGAAGTAAGGATAGTAAGAAGAATTTGGGGAAAAAACAGGAAGAAAGATAGGGGATGAACAGAAGAAGGAATAAAAAAAAGCAGTAAAAAAAAGGAAAAGTATTGGAAGAAAAACAAATATAAAAATACGAAGAAAAACAAAACAAAATAGTGGGGGGGGGGGGATGAAGCAAAATAAAGATAGAAGAAAAATAAAAAGAAAATTGGAAGAAAAATGAAAAACCAAAATAGGAAGAATAACAAAAGAACAAAATAGGAAGAAAACAAATCTCGGAAGAAAAAACACAATAAAATAGAGAGAAAAAAATAATAAAATAGAAGAGAACCAAAAATAAGGACAAAAAAGAAAAACGAAAATAAGAATAAAATCAAAACAAGGGGAAAAGACTAGGGAAAAAACCAAGAGAAAAAAAATTGTAGAAAAAGCACGAAAAAGAATGAGAAGAAAACCAGGCAAAAAAAATGAGAAAGAAAATGAAAGCAAGACTGAGTTGAAAGATAAGTACAGTCAAACACACAGTCGTCTTGGTGCAAACACACCGCTTCGTGGGCACACACATTTACTCCATTTCTTAGGCACACATGACAACACTCAATTGCCAGCATAAATGCACACATTTGCACACGTACATATTGCCTTCTAAAAAGGACATGCACTAGTGATTGCAGGCACGCGTGTGCTAGCGTTTGCAAATACACGCACGCACGCACGCAAACACACACACACATTTACACACAAAACACACCACACATACAAACACACACACACACGCACGCACGCGCGCATATACACACATTCATTCATTCACTCACTCACTCACTCACTCACTCACTCACCACTCACTCACTCACTCTCTCTCTCTCTCTCCTCTCTCTCTCTCTCTCTCTCTCTCTCTCTCTCTCTCTCTCTCTCTCTCTCTCTCTCTCTCTCTCTCTCTCTCTCACACACACACACACACACACACACACACACACACACACACACACAACACACACACACACACACACATTATTACACTTTTTTTTTGGTAGCAAAAACCACTTTTCTTTCGGCGTCAATCCATTTTCTGTAATCTGTACCTTTCAGATCTCACGGCCCAGAGAAAGACAGAAAATTCAATTAAAGTCCCATCATCGGCATTTTATTTTCTTTCTTGAAGAGGAGAGAGAGAGAGAGAGAGAGAGAGGAGGAGAGAAGAGACGAGAGAGAAGGAGAGACGAGAGGACAGAGAGAGACAGGGAGAGAGCAGAGACGAGACCAGAGAGAGAGACAGAGAGAAGAGAGAAGAGACAGAGAGAGAGAGACAGAGAGGAGAGACAGAGAGGAGACGAGAGGACGAGACAAGAGAGAGAGAACGAGAGAGACGAGAGAGACAGAGAGAGAGAGAGAACAGACAGAGACAGAAGAGCGGGCTTAATTTTTTTAATGAAAGAGAGGTTTGAGAGAGAGGAGAGATGGGGAGGAAGAGAGAGAGAGAGAGAAAGAGGAGAGAGAGAGAAAAGGAGAGAGAGAGGAGAGAGAGAGAGAGAGAGAGAGAGAGAGAGAGAGAGAGAGGAGAGAGAGAGAGAGAGAGAGAGAGAAAGAGAGGGAGGAGAGAGAAGAGAGAGGAGAGAGAGAGAGAGAGGAGAGAGAGAGAGAGAGAGAGAGAGAGAGAAGGGAGAAAGGGAGAAAGGGAGAGAGCAGACAGACAGACAGACGACACAGAGAGACAGAGACAGACACAGAGAGACACAGAGAGACACAGAGAGACACAGAGAGAGATAGAATGATACTGACAGATGGATACAGAGAGGAAGCAGATAAAAAATATCAACCCTTGAAAGAGGAAGAGATGGGGGAGGGAGGTGACAAAAAACACGGAAAGAGGGGGGCGGGAGGCAAATAGAAAGATCAGCCTTTCAGGAAACAACCTGCATACTCCCAAAGGAGGAACCGGGGGGTTGGTGTAAAGGAGGATCGCCTTACCTTCCTTTTATTCTACTTTTTTCTCTCGCTTTTTTTTGTGAAGTTTTGAGAGGAAAGGATCCATTTTCTCCCAGTCCTTATTTCTGTTAGTGTTTTAAGCCAGGTCCGGCCAGATGTACCGTCTCCGGGGAGAAAAGTTTTCCTCTTTAAGCGATCAGTTTAATTGCTGGAGCTTTTACTTGCGAGGGTGTGTGTGTGTGTGTGTGTGTGTGTGTGTGTGTGTGTGTGTGTGTGTGTGTGTGTGTGTGTGTGTGTGTGTGTGTGTGTGTGTGTGGTGTGTGTGTGTGTGTGTGTGTGTGTGTTGTGTGTGTGTGTGTGTGTGTGTGGTGGTGGTGTGTGTGTGTATGTGTGTGTGTGTGTGTGTGCGTGCGCGCTGTTGTGTGTATGTATTGTGTGTGTGTGCGCGCGCGCCGCGCGCACGCTCTATCGTATGTGGGTGAGCGCGCGAGTGTCGATGTTTTCGTTCAAATTTAACATGAACCAAAAACTGAAATTGTTAGAAAAACGACAATAAACCCTGCACTTAATGACTGCAAAAAAATCACTCTCAGAATTTGTAGCTTGCATGATTTGAAGGTGGAGGAATGGGGGGGGGAATAAAGACGAGAGTGCAAAAAAAAAGCAAACAACAGAAGTGTGGATTGAAAACAAAGGACAGTTCAAGAGCCGCCATTCTGGCAACATTTAAAGCAGATCAAACCCAGAGAGAAAGCAGAAAAACACATCCCCCAGATGCATAATTTTTTATGGCTTATAACCAAGAATAAGAACAAAGGTGGTTGGTTAGTTAAGGCGCTTATCTATATAACAAGTAAACCGTATGGATTTAATTCCAGGCCTTGCCCTTATCTTCCCAGTTTTGACGAGAATATTGAACTGAATATCAAAGTCTTTCAGATGAGGCTATAAACTAAGGCCCCGTGTGAGGCTAATTCCTAGCACAGAATTTCCAGAAAGTAGGGATTTTGTTCCCACTGACAGGACTATGGCATTCCCATGGAGAATCAAAAAGTCTAAAGGGGCAATTGAAGTCAGCATATTTTGTCCTGAAGCAGTCTAGTTTCTACGGAGAATTTTTTAAAAATTCTTGACAGAAACATGAGTGTGTTTTATTTATATTCTAATGTACTGTGTTCAATTGTATTGTATTCTATTTACTTTTATAACACTTTAAGTCACCACAGATTTCTCTGCAAGAAATTCGGACTGCTCTCCCAGGGAGAGCGCGTTGCCATAAGAGCAGCGTCACACATTTTTGTTTTCTTTTTCTATCTGCAAATGTATTTGTTTCCCTTGAGAATGGCTATTTTCTACTGATATTTGCCAGGAACAACTCCTTGTTGCCGTGGGTTCTTTTATGTGCGCTAAATGATTTTGTGTAACACACAGGACCTGTCTCATCCGGAGGACTAGCACCAAGACCGCCACCCATGGTCTAATGAATGTAGGGAAAGTTTGGGGCCCAAAGGGGGATCAAACCACCCACACTTCCGACCTAGACATTCCACTTTTTCGTATTGTGATGTATTGTGCTGTATTGCATTTTGTTGTGTGGCATCGTATGTATTGTATTATCTCGCACTTTTTTACAGCAGAATCTTTACATAAATGTAGGTTGCTCTCCTTGAAGAGCAGATAACCACAAAACAGGCACCAGCCCTTTCTTTACCTTTTTATATTTGTACATGCTACCCATGTGACCAGGACTTTATCTTCAGAATTTTTTTCCGGGGACAACCCCTATGGTTCCGTAGCATCTTTTACATGTGCTGATGCATGTTGCAAAAAGACAGATCGATATGATATACAAACAATGACCATCCGTCGCTATCAGCAGAAAATGACAAGGCAGTTAATGCAGCAAGAGAATTTTAATGAAGTGTCGATAAAACCGTGATAGCTAAAAAAAATCTAGTCCACTTTGTATTGTTATCCTTCTTGGAAATAACTGAAGCATTTCTTTCAAAGCTGTCCTACTTTTTTTCTCAAAAGTCTCCCAAAAATTTTTTTTAATTTGTTTTGGAAAATGACACGGCTATTATTCTCATGTAAGACATAACATACAACCAGACATGCTGTTTCCTTGTTCAAACATCACGCTTCCCACCCACAAAACTCCAGAGTATTGGTTTTCTGACAACCTTTTTCAATGGCAAAAAATTATCAAAACCATGAACACAAAGATAGCACAGGCAGGGTTATTTTTTTATTATTTTTTAGCAATGTGATTTTCTTTCCACGGAATTGTGCCGGAAAGCCGTGGGCTGTTGAACAGCATGGAGATAAATGCCAGCAGTGCTGATAGCGTTGGAAGGAACATTCATTTTCTCCACACTGATCGCTGCTTGATGTCCTCTATTCTGGCCAGGATGGAGCCTTTCTGCCTTCCTGACATTAACATGGATATTCATTTTCTCTGCCTTTTTAGGTTTCGTCTTTCAAAAGGAGTGGCTTTAGATTGTAAAGATGCACTTTTGTTCTCTGTCTCTGTGGTCTCTGTCTCTGTCTCTTTCTCTTCTCTCTCTGTCTCTGTCTCTGTCTCTCTGTCTCTCTCTGTCTTCTCTGTCTCTCTTCTCTGTCTCGTCTCTTCTCTGTCTCTCTCTCTCTCTCTCTCTCTCTCTCTCTCTCTCTCTCTCTCTCTCTCTCTCTCTCTTCTCTCCTCTCTCCATTCTGTGTTATTCAAGGTAAATGCAAGTGAACCGAGACCCCTTACATTCACAGAAGATTCAAAAACTTAAAAGAAACAAAAAATGAATTTCACCAATGAGAGTACTGCACAAATGTTGATCACACACTGGGAAATTCTTTGTTCCGATGCCTGTTCTCTATGAACTGCTGGGCAGATTCATTACTGTTGTTTGTGTGCTACAGCACTGAACATGTTCCCTTTCGTCATGAATGTGAGAGTTTTCAAACTTCAGCCTTGTACTGTACATTGACCTTAGACAAGAGTACAAAGAATAGTGGCCATATGGTATATGTAAGTGTTATGAATATATGACTGTCAACATACAAAAGAAAAAGTGTACTACAATGTACATGTAAACAGAGAGAGGGGGGAAGAGAGAGAGAGAGATAGATAGAGAGAGAGAGAAAAAAAATGTATACAGTTGAATGTAAACAAGAGTTACAGAAGACAGATAGACAGACAGACAGAGACAAGGCAAGGCAAGGCAAGGCAAGGCAAAATTCTTTTATTCGAGATAATAGATAAGCATCATGTCTTTTTTACATCAGTACCCCGATGACTGGGAGAGGGAGAGAGAGAGAGAGAGAGAGAGAGAGAGAGGGGGGGTAAGGAGGGAGAGATAGAGACAAACAGACAGAGACAGACATACGAGAGACACAGAGACACAAAGATAGATAGAAAAATGTGCTATCTGCTGATCAAGAAGCAAAGGTGGAAAACAAGCTGATCCCATTCTCTCAGGCCAAACTGACCCAGCCCCCTCTCACCATACCCAACAGAGAGCTGTGACAGGTTCCTCCTGTCTGTGCCATCACAGTGTGGGCTGGATTGCTTCTCCTCTTCTCCATTGAATTTCCTGCCTGTGATGGAAGCTGGGCTGACAGATGTGGAGGCTGTTTAGGTCCTCTGTGTGTGTGTGTGTTGTGGTTGTGTGTGCGTGTGGCGTGTGCGTGTGTGTGGTTGTGTGTGTGTGTGTTGCGTGTGCATGTGCGTGTGTGTGTGTGGGTAGGACGATAGCTCTGGTGCTGTGTGTGGTATCCTCTGGTTTTTGTCTGTCTTCTTGGTCACTGTCTGTTGTATGTCTGTCTGTCTCGGAAACTGTCAGTGCTGTCTGTCTGTTTTTCCCTTCCCCATTCTGTCGATCTGTCTTTATATCTCTATCTGACTGTCTGTCGTCTGTCCTGTCTGTCTGTCTGTCTGTCTGTTCTGTCTCTGTCTCTGTCTCTGTCTGTCTGTCTGTCTGTCTGTCTGTCTGTCTGTCTCTCTCTCTCTCTCTCTCTCTCTCTCTCTCTCTCTCTCTTCTCTCTCTCTCTCCTCTCTCTCTCTCTCTCTCTCTCTCTCTCTCTCTCTCTCTTCTCTCTCTCTTCTCCCATCTCTTTCCTCTCTCTCTGGTTTCAGCAAAAGAAATACAAGCCCTAACCCCATACATACCACACAAGCAGACCAAACATCAAAGAGAAACACAATCAACTGCACTAATGAACATGACTGTGTATGTTTTGGTGCTGAATGAACTCAGATAGAACTCTGCAGTACTAGGACTTGGATGCTGTATTTTCTATAGACTGTTTTCCACCTTCATGGTTCTAAAAAATAAAAGGCAAGAGAATGGACCACGAAGACAGAAAATAGACAAGAAGGAGATGACCGGAGGGAAAGGAACAAGACAGAAACGAAAACAGGAATTGAAAAGAGGGAATTCACAGCACATAATTTCCAGAAGGTGGGGGTGCTGTTTTACTAAGAAGCCGCTAGCATCCCCACAGTGAATAAAAAAAAATGTGAGTAAAGTCAAACTCCATTTCGGAAAATAATACGTCCATTGTCTTCATGTAAGAGATAACACACAATCAGGCGTGCTGTTTCTCTCTTCAAACCTCAGGCTTCTCACCCACAAAACTCCAGAGTATAGATTTTCTGAGAACTTTTTTTCAATGGCAAAAATAATCCAAACCAAGAACACAAACATAGCACAGGGTTTCTTTTTTTCATTTTTTAGTGAGCGTGATAAACTTTCCATAAAATTGTGCCGGAAAGCCGTGGGCTGTTGAACAGCATGGAGATAAATGCGAGCAGTGCTGATAGCGTTGGAACGAACATTCCATTTTCTCCACACTGATCGCTGCTTGATGTCCTCTATTCCTGGCCAGGATGGAGCCTTTCTGCCTTCCTGACATTAACAGGATGTTTTCTCTGCCTTTTTAGGTTTCGTCTTTCAAAGGAGTGACATCTGATTGTAAGATGCCATTTTAAGTGTGGTTCTCTCTCTCTCTCTCTCTCTCTCTCTCTCTCTCTCTCTCTCTCTCTCTCTCTCTCTCTCTCTCTCTCTCTCTCCTCTCTCTCTCTCTCTCCTCTCTCTCTCTCTCTCTCTCCTCTCTCTCTCTCTCTCTCTCTCTCTCTCTCTCTCTCTCTCTCTCTCTCTCCTCCCTCCCTCCCTCTCTCTCTCTCTCTGTCTGTCTGTCTGTCTGTCTGTCTGTCTGTCTGTCTGTCTGTCTCTCTCTCTCTCTCTCTCTCTCTCTCTCTCTCTCTCTCTCTCTCTCTCTCTCTGTCTGTCTGTCTGTCTGTCTGTCTGTCTGTCTGTCTGTCTATCTCTCTCTCTCTTCTGTCTGTCTGTTTCTGTCTGTCTCTCTCTCTCTCTCTCTCTCTCTCTCTCTCTCTCTCTCTCTCTCTCTCTCTCTCTCTCTCTCTCTCTCCTCTCTCTCTCTCTTCTCTCTCTCTCTGTATTATGTGTTGTTCAAGATAAATGAAAACAAACCAAGACCCCCTACATTTACAGAAGATTCAACATGAAAAGAAACAGAATTTCACTGATGTCGGTGAGTGCTGGACAAACACTGATCCCACACTGGGAAAGCTTTGTTCTGATGCTTGTTCTATGAACTGATGCCCAGATTCAGCACTGTTGCTAATGTGCTAGAGCACTGTACATGTTTCCTCTCATGACCAATGAGAGAGATAACTACCATAGCTGAGTGGTTAAGACCATTCGACTTCAATACCATGTGTCCATGCAGTCATGGGTTTGAACCCTGGTGGTGCCTGGTGAATTAAGGGTTAGGAATTTTACTACATCCCCACATCGAAATTTCAGTCGCATACCTGCCAGTGCCTTTATTCCCTTCATGTATGTACACATGCAGAAGATCAAATATGCACGTTGATGATCTTTTCATTTATGTCAGCATTTGGTGGGTGATAAAACACAAACATACCAAGTATTTATCCATGAAGTCCAAATGCAGCTACCTTCATGATGGACAAAAACGGCGAAATATGCAAGGTCCCATCATAGGAAAACCTCAGAGCTCCATCTGAGGAACAAAAAAAATCAAAATCAGTGAGACAGAAAGAGAGACACATACAGACAGACAGACAGATAGACAGAAAGATACAGGCAGAGAGAAGCAGAGAGACAGACAGACACAGAGACAGAGAGAGACAGAGAAATGTATTGGCTACTGATCAAGAAGCAAAGGCAGAAAACAAGCTGAGGTCTTAAACCATGTCAGGACAAACACTCCTCCCTCTCCCCTACCCAATTGACAGGGTCCTCCTGTCTGTGCCATCACAGTGTGGGCTGGATTGCTTCTCCTCTTCTCCATTGAATTTCCTGCCTCTGATGGAAGCTGGGCTGACAGATGTGGGGCTGTTTAGGTCCTCTGTGTGTGTGTGTGTGTGTCTGGGTAGGATGCTAGCTTTGGTGCTGTGTATGGTATTTTCTAGTTTCAGTCTGTCAACTTGGTTACTGTCGGTTGTGTGTCTGTCTTGTTGGTGACCATCAATGCTGCTGTAGTTTGGTCCCTCCCTTCCCTCTCCTCCCTTTTATGTCTTCTGTCTCTGATTTTAGTCTGTCTCTTTGTCTCTCTTACTTTGCTTGTACGTTTTGCTCTGTTTGTTCTGGCTGTATGCTAGTCTGTCTGTCTGTTTCTGTTTGTCTTATCTTTTGCTGATCTACATCTCTCTAGATTATTTATGTCTCTGTCTCCATCTAAATGTCCGTCTCTGTCTATCTATCCCTGCTTCTGTCTGTCTGTCTGTCAATTTGTCTGCCTGTCCCTCTGTCAGTCTGTCTGTCTGTCTATCTGTCTCTGTCTCAGACTCTGTCTCTGTCTCTCTCTCACACAAACACACGCACACATACACACACACGTTTTCTCTCTGGTTTCAGCAGAAAGAAAACAAACCCTAACCCCATACATACCACATTAGCGGACTAAACATCAAAGAAACACAATCAGCTGCACTAATGGACATGACTGTGTGTGTTTTTGTGCTGAATGAACTTGATGGAACTCTGCAGCACTAGGACTTGGATGCTTCGTTTTCTATAGACTGACTTTCACTTCCAGGGGTCTTAGAAACTGCAGTGCATTGCACATTTTATGAACTTTTCCAGGGAACTGAATTTTTCATCTGTTGATTGCCAGATTTGATTTGGTCAGCCAGTTTCCAATCCCAGTGAAATTTATCTTCCTCTGCTGCTTTGAGGCAGAGAAATATGTTTACATTATCCTAGCGAGAACACCATAGTGGTTCTCTACATCCTTTGTGAAAAAGTTTCAGTTTAGCTTTCCTGCGTCTGTTTCTAGAACACGAAAAGAAAATGTTCAATGTGTTGAGATTTTTTTGTATAAACTTGAAAGTACATCTGCAAGGTCAGAGAAATGGAAGTTGGAGTGTGGAGCTAAGGTAGAGAGCTCCTAAAATCAGTTTGCTTTAAAGAGGCTTGACCAATCACGACTGGTTGGTCTGGTCAAGCGTTATGTTTCTAAGATAAGAGTGTGTAGTTGTGAGTTTGCATATTTGGATCACCTGATTGTACTCTTGCACGTGTGTAGTTCTGTCTGTGTATTGCTTAAAACGGAGAGAGAGAGAGAGAGAGAGAGAGAGAGAGAGAGAGAGAGAGAGAGAGAGAGAGAGACAGACAGACAGACAGACAGACAGACAGACAGACAGACAGACAGACAGACAGACAGACAGACAGACAGACAGACAGAGAGCAAACACAAAAAAGCAAAAAAGTGAAGCGGCTAGAAGTGCCATTTGCAGAATGTAAGGATCAAAATGATATTTAGGGAGTTGTTTTGTTTTTTTAAGATACATTGCTTTATGGTTTAACGTTTAAGCACAGTCACTCCACAACTTATCAAAATTGAGAAACTTCTCAAACTGTTTTCTGTTTAATGACAACGTTTTCTGTTGAAGAAGAATTTTGTAAATGCCAGTCATCTATGTCAGAGCTCTCCTATATAGCTATTTTCACAAGTAACGTCTCACGTTGTAAACTCACGTTTCATACAAGGAAATTCCGAAGCAACATCGATTTTCATCTTTTTCTTTACTGTTGAAAGTCTTTCATCATCATGAACACAAAGATAGCCTAGATTTTTTTTTTTAGCGTGATAATCTTTCCATAAATTGTGTCGGAAAGCTGTGGGCTGTTGAACAGCATGGAGATAAATGCCAGCAGTGCTGATAGCGTTGGAACGAACATTCCATTTTCTCCACACTGATCGCTGCTTGATGTCCTCTATTCCTGGACAGGATGGAGCCTTTCTGCCTTCCTGACATTAACATGATTATAATTTTCTCTGCCTTTTTAGGTTTCGTCTTTTAAAAGGAGTGGCATTAGATTGTAAAGATGCCATTCTTTAAAGTTCTCTCTGTCTCTGCTCTCTGTCTCTTCTGTCTCTCTCTGTGTCTCTTCTCTTCTCTGTCTCTTCTTCTGTCTGTCTCTCTCTGTGTCTGTCTCTCTTCTCTCTTCTCTGTCTCTGTTCTCTCTCTCTTGTCTTGTCTCTCTCTGTGTCTGTCTCTCTATCTCTTTCTCTGTGTCTCTGTCTCTTTCTCTCTGTCTCTTCTCTGTTCTCTTCTCTCTTCTTCTCTGTCTCTCTCTCTGTCTCTCTCTCTTCTCTCTCTGTCTTGTCGTCATCTGTACTTAACACAACTAATCCAGTGTTGCAGTCGTCGGTGTATCTGTTGAGAAGTTTTCAATGATCTTACTAACCTAGAACATTAGTCTGGCAATCAGACATCAACATCGTGACACTCGCCGCATTGGAATGAAATAGTTTCGATCACTGTAGATTAAAACAAAACAAAAAAACAGAAACAGTGAAGTGAGAGGAGAGATTTCAAAAAATACGATCAGAAGAAAAACCAGATCATCAAACCCAAACTGTGGAAAACCCCGAGCAGGGGTTGTACTATGCTGCCTGTCTTTCTATTGACCAGGCACTGCTGATTCCCCCCTTCTCGCAACGGCACTGCTTTCTCTGCTCTGGGACTTGTCCACTGAACTGCTGTCAGTGTGCTGATTGCCGGATGCTGGATTAGGCCAGAAAATACCCAATCTGAATTGCATTGAATTCTTCTTCAGCTGTGCTGCCTCTGTGAGGTCCTGAAGCAGAGAGAACGTGTTAACATTGTCAGCAGAATATCTTGCACACACGTTAAAGCCTGTTCCGCTTTTAGAAAAAAGTAGGCCATTGTGTGCCAGTAGGAAAAGATTACAAAATTTATCCTGTAACCAGGACTGGATGCAAAAGGTATATGAGTGCTATTTCTTTCATTGACATAAGAAAACACTAGAAATTAAAGAAGAGTATCCAGTTGTGTGACATTATGTGGTTTTGCTGTTGTTACTGTTCTCAACACAGGGTTTTGTGAGTTGAGAAATTATTGTTCTAGCCCTGTTTCCAATAGGATACGGAGCCTTTAATACAAAACCATTCACTTCGGATATTATATGCTAGGAATTTCTTTTTCTATCCTTATCTTGTTTTCTTGTTCTTTTCTTCCTGTCACCTCCTTCTTGTCTGTTGTTTATCTTCTTGGTCCGGTTTTCTATGTTTCCAACAAGTCTAAAGATCATTTTCTCCCACGCTGAAGTGGATGCAATGGGCCTGACTTGTCAGGCGTTTAATGGTAGCGTAACGCGTTTTTGCTCGTATGACTGACAACAGTAATTGCTGTCTGAGCGTAGGACGACGAAGAAAAGTAGACTGAATTCCCTGACACCACCACAGGACCCCCTACCTCTGGTCATTCAGAGGATGTCCACGTTCTGTAAGGTCCAGCATCAGAGGGTACATCTGTGTGGGGTGACTGAAGCTATGTAGTGGACTGGTGACTATAATTGTGTAGTTGATTGGTGACTGTCACTTGTAATGGATTGGTGACTGTCACTTGTAATGGATTGGTGACTGTCACTGTGTAATGGAATTGGATTGGTGACTGTCACTTGTAATGGATTGGTGACTGTCACTGTGTAATGAATTGGATTGGTGACTGTCACGTGTGATGGATTGTTACTGTCACTGTGTAATGGATTGGTTACTGTCACGTGTGTGGATTGGTACTGTCACTGTGTGATGGATTGGTTACTGTCACTGTGTGATGGATTGGTTACTGTCACTGTGTAATGGATTGGTACTGTCACTGTGTGATGGATTGGTTACTGTCACAGTGTGATGGATTGGTTACTGTCACTGTGTGATGGATTGGTTACTGTCACTGTGTGATGGATTGGTTACTGTCATGTGTGATGGATTGGTTACTGTCACGTGTGGTGGATTGGTTACTGTCACTGTGTGATGGATTGGTTACTGTCACTGTGTGATGGATTGGTTACTGTCACTGTGTATGGATTGGTTACTGTCACTGTGTGATGGATTGGTTACTGTCACAGTGTAGTGGATTGGTGAATGTTGCTGTGTAGTGGATTGGTGAATGTTGCTGTGTAGTGGATTGGTGAATGTTACTGTGTAGTGGATTGGTGAATGTTACTGTGTAGTGGATTGGTGATGTAGTGGATTGGTGAATGCACTAGGTAGTGGATTGGTGAATGTTACTGTGTAGGGATTGGTGAATGTTCTGTGTAGTGGATTGGTGAATGTAACGTGTGTGGATGGTAAATGTTACTGTGTAGTTGATTGGTGAATGTTACTGTGTAGTGGATTGGTGAACTTTTCACAGTTTATGGATTGGTGAACGTTGCTGTGTAGTGGATTGGTGAACGTTGCTGTATAGTGGTGACTTTGCTGTGTAGTTCATTGTGAATGTTACTGTGTAGTGGATTGGTGAATGTTACTGTGTAGTGTGAACGTTGCTGTGTAGTGGTGAATGTTACTGTGTAGTGGTGAACGTTGCTGTGTAGTGGTGAACGTTGCTGTGTAGTGGTGAACGTTGCTGTGTAGTGGTGAACGTTGCTGTGTAGTGGTGAACGTTGCTGTGTAGTGGTGAACGTTGCTGTGTAGTGGTGAACGTTGCTGTGTAGTGGATTGGTGAATGTTACTGTGTAGTGGATTGGTGAATGTTACTGTGTAGTGGATTGGTGAACGTTGCTGTGTAGTGGTGAACGTTGCTGTGTAGTGGTGAACGTTGCTGCGTAGTGGTGAACGTTGCTGTGTAGTAGATTGGTGAATTTTACTGTTTAGTGGATTAGTGAATGTTGCTGTGTAGTGGATAGGTGATTGTTACTGTTTAGTGGATTGGTGACTGTCACAGCGTATTGGATTTGTAACAGTTATTGTGTGGTGGACTGGTGATTGTCACAGTATAGAAGATTGTTTCTTCACGTCCTTATCGATTGTCCTGTACCTGCTTCATTCATTAGAGTCTCAGTGACAGACAGGTGGTGCCAGTGTGGCTCCTGTTTGTCTTGGCATTGCCCTCTGTGCTCTCTCCCTGCTGCTTTTACTTTACTCTGGCCTAGTCTGGCCTATATCTGCTAATCTGGCCTGTGTCTGGTCTGTCTCTTGACTGTGTCTGGCCCCTTGTGGCTGTGTGTCTTCCTGTCCTTACTATGTGTCTCCATGAGTCGTTGCCTTCTTTTTCTGGACTTCTGCTGTTTGTTTTACCTGTATTTTTTCCCGCTCGTTGTTTTTGCTTACCATCCTTATTTTTGGTCTGTGTTTTATTTATTTGTAACTCCCTTAGTTATGTTTCTGTGTCTGTTTCTGATTTTCTCTGTCTTTTTAGCCACAATCCCACATTTTGTGTGTGACTCTCTCTCTCTCTCTCTCTCTCTCTCTTCTCTCTCTCTCTCTCTCTTCTCTCTCTTCTCTTCTGTCTCTCTCTCTCTCTCTTCTCTCTCTCTGTCTCTTCTCTTCGTCTCTCTCTTCTCTCTCTGTCTCTTCTCGTCTTCTCTCTTCTTCTCTTCTTCTTCTTCTCTTCTCTCTTCTTCTCTCCTCTCTCTCTCTCTCTCTCTTCTCTCTCTCTCTCTTCTCTCTCTCTCTCTCTCTCTCTTCTCCCTCCTCTCTTACCCCCTACTTCTTCTTCTTCTTCTTCTTCTCTTCTTCTTTCTCTTCTTCTTCTTCTTCTTCTTCTCTTCTTCTTCTTCTTCTCTTCCCTCTTCTTCTTTATCTCTTCTGCGTCACGACATAACACGCGCTCGCGCGCGTGTGCGCGCGCACCACACACACACACACACACACACACACACACACACACGCATATACACACATTTTTTTTGGTGTGTGTTCTGGATGAAGGATAATAAGGACAGACAGATGACATGTTTACGGGGTTACCCTGATGGAAAAACATATTTTGACGTAATGATGACGTCAGTTCCGCAATGAAGGACCATCACGACTGTTTA
>CM060327.1:13106162-13108662 GCA_030674155.1 Stramonita haemastoma | reverse complement strand
GACTCAGTAGTATATATCAACTATAAAGATCATAATCAATGATTCACTCAATGCCAGGAGTTCACGATCAAAAAAAAAAAAAGAATTCTTCAACAACTTTTTTTTTAATTCCAGACTATCTGGAACACAGAAATATACTGGAATTGGGGGAGGGGAGAAGGGAGTGATTGTGTTGAACAAGTTATTAAAATGTGAACACCTTCATAGATCAAATGAAACCTGAACACAATCACCACCTCCAAAACCCCATCATTATACATTTCATTCCCTATAGACCCTATCCTACCCTACCCTACCCCTCCCTCCCTACCTCGCTTGTTTCTGATATTTTTTTTATCGGTTTCTTGGTAGTGGTGGTCTATATGTGGAGAGCTTAGAAGAGTTTTTGCCTTTTAGCAAATTTTTGCTGTGAAGTTGAACTCTTTTTTTATTATTTTCTCTGAACGTTTTTTTTAAAACCGTTGTAGAGTTTGTTGAATTCTTCTTTATAATTGTCTCTCGGGAATTGCTAAAAACTCTTGTTTTCAAATATTTCAGGATGTTTAGTGCAGAGTTTCTCCTGGTGTGTTTTTTTCCTGTCTGTTCCTACGTTCTGCTGTTTGTCTGTCATCATCTGTCTCTTGTCAGTATTTTTTGTGAATGTTATATTCCTTTAATTTCTGTTCCTTTTTTCTGTGAGGTCTCTTGTCAGTCCTTGTCTTTGTCTCTGTCTGTCTGTCTGTCTGTCTGTCTGTCTGTCTGTCTGTCTCTCTCTCTCTGTCTGTCTCTCTCTGTCTGTCTGTCTGTCTGTCTCTCTCTCTCTCTCTCTCTCTCTCTCTCTCTCTCTCTGTCTCTGTCTCTGTCTTGTCTGTCTGTCTGTCTGTCTGTCTGTCTGTCTGTCTGTCTTCTCTCTCTCTCCTCTCTCTCTCTCTCTTCTCTCTCTCTCTCCTCTCTCTCTCTCTCTCTCTCTCTCCTCTCTCTCTCTCTTCTCTCTCTCTCTTTTTCTGCGTGTGTGTGTGTGTGTGTGTGCGCGGGTGCGTGCGTGCGTGCGTGCGTGCGTGCGTGCGTGCGTGCGTGCGTGTGTGTGTGTGGTGCGTGTGTGTGAGTGTATGTGTGTGTCTGTGTGTCTGTCTCTCTGTCTTTCTGTCTGTCTGTCTGCCAGTCTCTGTGTCTGTCCATTCTGCAGTGTTATTTTGCCCATGTGGCATTTTTCCTATGTATTTTCTTTTCAACATGAAATTATTCATTACTCTTTTGTTTTCATTCTTTTCTTGTAACTGGAGATAATGTTTTAAGTGGAATGGCTGGCGTCCTCAGCACGACTTGGTTTTATCAGCCTGAAAGAACGAAATAATTGCTTTTCACATCGACAGTGTAAGATATTTGAAGAGATTAGATGGTGTTGATTTTAAGCTTGAGGAATATATTATTCGACGTGCTGAAATTAATGTAAGGTGACCGCTGTGATAATTATGGCCTTCGTGGTCTGTGGGGCTTTATTATATATAAACAACATGAAATAAAATACCGATCTGTTTACATCTGTGCGCGTGGGTGTGTGCACACGCGTGCACGCACGTACTTCCCTGATGCATCTCGCGAGTTGATTGTACAAAAAGAGTGATTGTATTGGATTGTCATCGACCAAGCGTGAAAATGTCACCGCTCCGACAATCACATCAAAGCCTCTTTTCTCTCCTCCCTTTCTCCTCTTCCTCCTCCTCCCCTTCCTCCCCCTCTTCCTCCTCCTTCTCCCCCTCTTCCTCTTCCTCCCCTTCCTCCCCCTCTTCTTCCTCCTTCCCCTCTTCTTCCTCCTCCTCTTCCTCCCCCTCTTCTTCCTCCTCCCCCTCTTCTTCCTCCTCCTCTTCCTCCTCCCTTCCTCCTTTTTCCATCCCTTTAAATCTCTTGTGATCGATCTCTGCTGGAGACATCTTCTATTTTGGGCCATATCTCTGGGTTTGCTTTCTGGGAGGGAGGTTTTACCCTTTTTGGTGGGTGTGGTTTGGTGTGGTACTGTGTGGTGTGGTGTGTTGTGGTTTGGTGTGGTGTGGTGTGGTGTGGTGTGGTGTGGTGTGGTGTGGTATGGTGTGGTGCGGTATGGTGTGGTGGGGTGTGGTGTGGTGTGGTGGAGGGGTGGTTCAAACAATTTATTTTCGCTACTCAGCTAAAATCAAAGGTTGACCAATTATGAGATTTATGCGTATGTGACCGGATTTCCTCACCATGAAGGTAGCTGCGTTTCGGTTTCAGGAATGTTGTGAAAAAACACAACCACCATTGCACGTGCATCTTTTAAACATATATTTTGGTCATCCGCTCCTAGCCGCCACAAATGGCATACTCTTCCAAAAAGCAGAACGAGGTTTAAAATGCGTGCGTTATTGTCTGCATGCGTTCCCACACGGGGCCTCGGTTTATGGTCTTATCGGAAAGACTTTCGGGCAGTGGGGTCAGCACTGATTTTAAACTAAAAACAAAAAGTCTGCTTGAACGGCGGTCTTGGTGATGGCTTAAACCCAGA
>CM060327.1:13098086-13103562 GCA_030674155.1 Stramonita haemastoma | reverse complement strand
AAACAATCGGGATTTTGCTTTCATTTTCTTTTGTACATTTTTGCCCAGTGGGTTGTTTTTTTTTGTTTTGTTTTTTGCTTTTTTTTTTTTTTTTGTTCGATGCCTTTTCTCCCCTGATTATTTGGGCGATTTGGCTGGCGGGGGCTATTGTCTGTCTTCTTTGTCTCTGTCGTTGTCTTTTTCTTCTTCTGTCTTTCTTTCTGTTCTCTCTGTGCTGTTTTGTCTGTCTGTTTGTCTGTTGTCTTTGTTCTTTTCTCTTCTCTTTTCTTCTCTTTTTAATCTTCTCTTCTTCTTCTCTCTTCCTCTTCTCTCTTTCCCTCTCTTTTCTTTATTTTTTTTTCAAAAATTGTTTGTAGTTATTTTTGGAATTTTATAACCATTATTCCCTATCCCCAATTTGTTTTGTATTTGAGTAAGGCGTTTAATTTAAAGACTGAATTTTAAAGCCTCCTTTCCCATTATCTTTTTTTTTTTTCTCGTGTATCTAAAACTATAAAGATCCTAATCGGGTTTTATCAATCCCAGGGTTCACGATAGAAAAAAAAAAAGAATTTTCAAAAATTGTTTTTAAAAAAAATTCCAAACTCCGGGAAAGAAATGAAAGAAAAACCGCGGGGGGAGGAGGGGGGGTTTGTGTTAAAAAATCGTTAAAAATGTAAAACCCCTTCATTGATCAAAAAAAACCTAAAACCCATCACCCCCCCAAAAACAATCCTATACACTCCACCTTTTTTCCCAAATTCCCCTACCCCCCCCCCCCTCCCTCCCTTGCTTTTTTTGGTTAAATTTTTTTTATTATTTCTTTGGGAGTTTGGTCTTATTGGGATCTTATCCAGTTTCTGCCTTTTAGCACATTTTTGCTGTGAAGTTGAACTCTTTTTTATCATTTTCTCTGACCGTTTTTTTTTTTAAACTGTCGTAGGGTTTGTTGAGGTTTCTTTTTCTTCTTTATAATTCTCTCTCGAGAATTGCTAAAAACTCGTGTTTTCAAATATGTCAGGATGTTTAGTGCAGAGTTTCTCCTGGTGTTTTTTTCCCTGCCTGTTCCTACGTTCTGCTGTTTGTCTGTCATCATCTGTCTCTTGTCAGTCTTTTTTTGTGAATGTTATATTCCTTTAATTTCTGTTCCTTTTTTCTGTGAGGTCTCTTGTCAGTCCTTGTCTTTGTCTCTGTCTGTCTGTCTGTCTGTCTGTCTCTCTCTCTCTCTCTCTCTCTGTCTCTCTGTCTCTCTGTCTCTGTCTCTGTCTCTGTCTCTGTCTCTGTCTCTCTCTCTCTCTCTCTCTCTCTCTCTCTCTCTCTCTCTCTCTCTCTCTCTCTCTCTCTCTCTCTCTCTCTCTCTCTGCGTGTGTGTTTGTGTGTGTGTGCGCGTGCGTGCGTGCGTGCGTGCCTGTGTGTGTGTGTGTGTGTGTGTGTGTGTGGCGTGTGTGTGAGTGTGTGTGTGTCTGTCTCTCTGTCTTTCTGTCTGTCTGTTTGCCAGTCTCTGTGTCTGTCCATTCTGCAGTGTTATTTGGCCATGTGGTATTTTTCCTATGTATTTTCTTTTCAACATGAAATTATTCATTACTCTTTTGTTTTCATTCTTTTCTTGTAACTGGAGATAATGTTTTAAGTGGAATGGCTGGCGTCCACAGCACGACTTGGTTTTATTAACCTTAAAGAACGAAATAATTGCTTTTCACATCGACATTGTAAGATATTTGAAGAGATTAGATGGTGTTGATTTTAAGCTTAAGGTATATATCATGCGAGGTGCTGAAATCTGAAATCAATGTAAAGTGACCGCTGTGATGTGGCCTTCGTGGTCAGTGGGGCTTTATTATAATTATATAAACAACATGAAATAAAATACCAAATACCGATCTGTTTACATCTGTGCGCGTGGGTGTGTGCACACGCGTGCACGCACGTACTTCCCTGATGCATCTCGCGAGTTGATTGTACAAAAAGAGTGATTGTATTGGATTGTCATCGACCAAGCGTGAAAATGTCACCGCTCCCGACAATCACATCAAAGCCTCTTTTCTCTTCCTCCCTTTCTCCTCCTCCTCCTCCTCCCCTTCCTCCCCCTCTTCTTCCTCCTCCCCCTCTTCCTCCTCCTCCTCCTCCTCCCCCTCTTCTTCCTCCTCCCCCTCTTCTTCCTCCTCCTCTTCCTCCTCCCTTCCTCCTTTTTCCATCCCTTTAAATCTCTTGTGATCGATCTCTGCTGGAGACATCTTCTATTTTGGGCCATATCTCTGGGTTTGCTTTCTGGGAGGGAGGTTTTACCCTTTTTGGTGGGTGGTGGTTTGGTGTGGAACTGTGTGGTGTGTTGGGGTTTGGTGTGGTGTGGTGTGGTGTGGTATGGTGTGGTGTGGTATGGTGTGGTGCGGTATGGTGTGGTGTGGTGGGGTGTGGTGGAGGGGTGGTTCAAACAATTTATTTTCGCTACTCAGCTAGAGCTATAGGTTGACCAATTGTGAGATTTATGCGTATGTGACCGCATTTCCTCACCAGGAAGGTAGCTGCGTTTCGATTTCAGGAATGATGTGTAAAAACAACCACCATTGCACGTGCATCTTTTAAACATATATTTTTGTCATCCGCTCCTAGCCGCCACAAATGGCATACTCTTCCAAAAAGCAGAACGAGGTTTAAAATGCGTGCGAGATTGTCTGCATGCGTTCCCACACGGGGCCTCGGTTTATGGTCTTATCGGAAAGACTTTCGGGGCAGTGGGGTCAGTACTGATTTTAAACTAAAAACAAAAAGTCTGCTTGAACGGGCGTCTTGGTGATGGCTTAAACCCAGACTTGATCCTTGGTCATCAAATTGCTAGGGTAAAGTTCTAATCACCAACCTGCCCACCTCCTACCCACCCACCCCCCATCTCAAAGAAACTTAACCTAGGGATTCCTGGCATTTTTGACAGACATATGTAATTTTTTCTTTTAAAAACACACCAAAGGTATAATTCTTTCTCCCATGAGAGTGTCCATTTCTGTTTGTATCTCACACCCTTCAACCTGTCTTTGTTTTTTTGTTTTTTTTAATTTCCTCCCTAGGGGTATGGATCCTGTCAGTATACATATTATCCCAAACGTCTTCAAATTCTACACGAAGAGTTCCCTCTTTTCTATCTCTTTCTATTGTTTCTGTCTTTTTCCTTTTCTTTCTGTCACCTTCTACTTGTTAATTTCCTGCCTTTTTTTTACAGAAAAACCCAAAGGATAGCAATTCTCTCTCACGCTGAAGTCAGATGCGCTGGGCCAGACATATTGGGAAGTTAACAGTAGCGTAACGCTTTTTCTCTCTTTTTATTTATACCTCTTGAAGTCACGGCAGATTTCTTAGCGTGAAATTCGGGCTGCTCCGCCCGGGAAGAGCGCGTCGCTACAAGAGCTGCGCCACATATTTTTTCCTGTCTCCAACTGTATTTGTTTACCTATCAGAGTGGGGGTGTTTTCTACAGAAGTTTGCCAGGGATAACTCTCTGGTTTCTGTAGGTTCTTTTACGTGCGCTAAATAATCATGTGTAACATTAGGGACCTCGGTTTGTCGTATCATCCGAAAGACTAGCACCCAGACCACCACTCATGAAGTAATGGATGAGGGAAAAGAATCTGGCCCAAACGGGAATCAAACCATCGTACACTTCCAACCCAGAGTTTTTGCTTTGTAAGCAGGTGCGTTACCTCTACACCACCGACCCATGTGACAGATAACAACAGTTGCTGTCTGAACGTTCGATTAGATTTCTTTTTCAATCTGAATATCTGAAGCCTCTTGGGGTGTGATTATGTCACTTACGTCTTGTTTCTTTTGCTTTGCTCTCTGGGCTGAAATTTCTCTGGAGACAGGAAACCTGTCATGCGTTTGCTTTTTTTTTTTTTTTTAATTTCAATTTCTTTGTGGATCTTTTTTGTTCCTATTTTGCGTAGTTCTGACTCTTTTTTTTTGGTTTTAGTTTGTGGGGGTTATTTATTTATTGTTCTCTCTTTTTTTTTTTTTTGGGGGGGGGGAGGTGGGTGTTTTAGATGCTTTATGTTTAGAATGTTTATGTGTGGGAAGGTGGGTGGCACGCAAGCTGTTTGTAGTTTATCTGAGCTCAAAACTGAAAGAAAAGTGGAGGAAATCACAGCACTAGATTAATGTCTCTAGCATTTGATTCACACACTTGGCTGTGTTGTCAGATCCTTCTGTCTGTGGTACAGATGAGAAGTGAACTAGAGCATGAGCGTGTGTGTTCTGTTTTAAACCTTCTACTATCCTATTTTTTTCTGATTTTTTACGTGGGTGGGGGTGTGTGTGTGTGTGTGCATGTGTGTGCACGTGCGTGTGTACGCACGCACGAGTGTGAATAAGCTACGTTCGAGTGTGTACATATGATTTTATGAAAGTGACTTTATAAAGTTCAGCTTAAGTCAAAGTTCAAGTCAAATCTATATTTCCCGACGGTACGTTAATCTAGATAAGCTATGCATTTGCTTTTTGTCATCAGTCCATCTTTATAGGAATAAAGAAAAAAAACACCATTATCATTACCATTTAACTGCGTTGTTATTACGACAACCAAATGAGAGTAAAATTTACTTAAATAAAAACTAGTAAATTGTGTACAGTGTTATCATTATTGTTGTTATTGTTGTTATCATTATCATTATTATCGACATGTTTAATTTTAATCTACTAGTAGTAGTAGTAGTAGTAGTAGTAGTAGTAGTAGTAGTAGTAGTAGTAGTAGTAGTTAGTAGTAGTAGTGTGCTGCTGTTGTTGGTGATTAAAAGAAAAAGAAAATGCAGTTACAGAAATAATAATAATAGTAACAATAGTAATAATAATGATAATAATAATAGTAATAATAATAATAATAATAATAATAATAATAATAATAATAATGTAAATAAATTGCGCTGTATCTTGTAAACAGGTAATTATAGGACAACACGCTCGCACACACACACACACACGCACACACACACACACACACACACACACACACACACACACACACACACACACACACACACCACACACACACAACACAAACAAACAAACACACACACACACACACAAACACACAAACACAAACACATACACACACAACAACACACACACACACACACACACACACACACACACACACACACACACACACACACACACACACACACACACACTGTAATCCAAGACGAGCTTCAGTTCTGGGGTGGTTCCTGTTGAAATATCAATACAGAATTTCAAAACACATCACATTTAAATGCTGACGTACACATCATCACTATTTTCTCTTTTGAAATCCTAGACAAAGAGGAAGACGTCTGAGACTGTCAGCATGACATTTTGGAGACATCTCAAATGTCGGTACTAGCCTAGAATGTAACAAAAATGATAAAGAATGGGGAGAGAAAAAAGAAAAAAGAAAGAAAAAAAATAAAAGGTCAGTCAGCGGGTCTGTCCTTTCTTTGCCATCATTGACCTAGCTAGACTGTGTTGTGCT
>CM060327.1:13088086-13093086 GCA_030674155.1 Stramonita haemastoma | reverse complement strand
TGCCTGACTGACTGAAAGTGATATATACTATTCAAAAACATTACAATACAATACAATGTAATAAAATTCAATGCAGTGCAATACAGTGCAATGTAATGTAGTACGAAGTCCCACCATAATGACCGAGTCTGTGGGTATGTAATCAGTGCTATTGCTTATACTCACTCTTGGCAAAGGTAAGAATTTGCAGAAAAAAATGAAAGTGCGCCGAACACACTCTTGGGTTTCAGCAGAATGTAGAGTTAAACAATGAGTTAAGGACAGTTCAGGTAGGATTTTTGGACAGAAAACAACAAACGAAAGCCATCCTAATACCAAAGATAAGCTAGATTATTTTATTTTATTAGAGAGCATAAAGAAAGACTAAATCATGGCTTCCGGATGTGCAGACAATATGGCTCTTCTGGGCATGCGCATTTCTCATGCATTTTCGCTTTTCGGAAGAGTAGGCCATTGAGTTCCGGTAGGAACGAATGACAAAATTAACAAAACTGCATACAGACGGGTATTGGATTTAAAAATGCATGTGCATGTTTATTCCGTTATCCTCGAAATAAAAGAATAGAATCAAACCAAAAAAAATCAAATATCACGTAGTTTCGGGAAAGTACCAAATGTGTAATGCCTAAGTTAAAAACCAGAGTTTTTGGTAGGCCTGATGTAGAGTAAAGAGACTAATCAGCACGCACATCAGACTTCTTGGAGAGAGAGAAAAAACAAAATGACCTAAACCATGTACAAATCAGCTTTTGGGCTGCCAATGGTGGGAAGTCTTGACACATGCAGGGATTGGTTCGTGCCGTCAGGTGTGGGTCCAGTGTCTGCATTTGCAGGTTGAAGTTCTGTGGAGAAGTAGATAACTTGTCCCTTTCACTCTTCATGCATACGCACTCCACTCTCCACAACTTTTCCGAGTACCTAGTCTTTGGTGTAGACTGCGAAAAGTTCGACTGATTTTGGTTGGTCTTCTGTCTTTTTGCGTCTGTCTGCTTGTATGTATGTTTGTTTGTCTGTTTGTCTGTGTCTTTTCTGTCTGTCTCTGTCTCTGTCTCTGTCTGTCTGTCTGTCTGTCTGTCTGTCTCTCTCTCTCTCTCTCTCTCTCTCTCTCTCTCTCTCTCTCTCTCTCTCTCTCTCTCTCTCTCTCTCTCTCTCTCTCTCTCTCTCTCTCCTCTCTCTCTCTCTCTCTCTCTTCTTATCTGTTACACTTGAAAAATAAAAAAATTATTCAATCTATAATTCATTCATCCATTCATTCATTCATTCATTTATTTATTCATTCACTCATTCATTCATCTTCATTCATTCATCATTCATTCATTCATTCATTCATTCATTCATTCATTCATTCATTCATTTCATTCATTCATTCATTCATTCTCTCATCTCACTCATTCTCTCTCTCTCTCTCTCTCTCTCTCTCTCTCTCTCTCCTCTCTCTCTCTCTCTCTCTCTCTCTCTCTCTCTCTCTCTCTTTTCGGGGGCACGCTCGTGGATTTGAAGTGAGGAGATAGAGGGGGAAGAGGTATCGATTTGCCATCTGTATCTCTGCCTGTTTTAAATTCACTTCTCAAAAAGCTGAATAATTTGAGTCCTGAAACTTCTCAATAAAAATTTAGACCACTTTCCTGTTCAGTTTTTTTTCTGATTTTAAATTCATTCCTTTTGGGGGGTTCTGGCTTATTTTTCGGTATGTAGTTTAATTTCTCTCTCCGTCTTCTTCTTTTCGGTATTTTGTTTTTCTTTCTACGAATTTCTTTAACTGAGCAATGTCTGTAATCCTGTTGTTGTCGTTCAGTGGGTTTTTTTTAATTCATTTTAACGACATGTTTCAAGGACTTTTCTGCTGAAGTTTTTATTCCAGTTTTATTGATCATGTTCTTTGTGACTGTTTTTATGCTCAAGGGAGTTTTCTTTTCTGGGTGATACAAGTATTGGTTGTTTGTTTTCAAGTGCACGTGTATCTCCTTAGCATGCTCTCTGTCTTGGCTTCTCTTTATTTTTCATCGATCAATTTCCTTTTTTTATGGCAAACGATTAAAACTCCCCTCACTCCATGCAGATATGACGTCAAAAGGACCAGCAGAATATCTGCAACGTCTGGTGGTTCCACTGTATGGCACTCTGTCTGTGTCAAAAGATATGCTTTTAAATTTTCTGCAGGAAACTAAGTAAGTGAGAATGCTATTTTCAAAGTTAAATGTTAGTTCACGTTCCCTTTCCCTGAAAGTCTGTTGGATAATACTATGGACTGAACTCCCGTGTATGGATACATGAATGATATCTGGCACACACTTTAGAATTCTGATACACTAAAGTGAGTTCCTGTGTGCAAACAAAAGCATGAGGATTTTGCTCACTCTTTAAAAACCTAAGACCAAAAATGATTTTATGTACGCTAATATATGAACAAAATCTTTCACACGTACTTTAGAATTCTGAGACAATAACCTGACGATCTGTGTTGGAATACATGCACAAGATCTTGCACACACTTTTATTACCTTAGACTATAAACTGAGCTCTTGTGTGCGAATACATGCATAAGATTTTGCTCGCATATTTAAACAAAAAGAACTGAGGCTGTTATCTGACCTTGTGCAACAACTACACGAACAAGATTTTATTCACACACACACACTTTAAAATTCTGAGACAATAACCTGACGATCTGTGTGCGAATACATGCACAAGATTTTGCACACACATTAAAAAAAATAAACTTGACATAATCTGTCCTCCTTTTATGAAAACTGCATGAAGAAGATTTTGCACACACTTTAAAAACTTGAAACTATAAAGTAACCTACTGTGTGCGAATACACGTATAAGATCTTGAACAAACTTTGTAAAAAATAAAAAATAAAAATCAGAGAATATAAACTGACCTCCCGTGTGAAAATACACGCATAAGATCTTGCACACACACACAAACACACAAACACACACACGCACGCACGCACACACACACACACACACACACATGCGCGCGCACGCACGCACGCACACACACACACACTTTATGAAAATATGTCGAACTGTAGACCAGCTATGACTGTTAAAATTAATGGTTGACAGGAACACCCGATATTGGGAGGGATGGACTCCAGCATCTTAAACTTATCTAGAACACACCGCCGGCAAGTTTTAGTTTGCTGCCTCCATGAACTTATTACAGAGGAGTCAAGTCGTCAGTAAACAGACTGTTCATAGCTTTCGACATCGTGAAGAGGCCAAACAACAATGAACTTCTTACAGAGAAGTCAAATTGTCAGTGAAATATCCTTTTGACGCCGTGAAGTGGTCAAATAAACTTTTGACAGAGTCGTGAAGCCATAGGAAAGTTTTGTTTGGTTTTTTGTTCTTCTCCAAACTGCCTCTTTTGGGCCATGAAAAGTGAATGTGATCGTTGATCTTTTTGCCCTGTATAATATGTCCAGCTTCAGTGTATGTCTTTAAACCTGCTATTGCCCAGACTCAGACCAGACCAGACCAGACCAGACCAGACCAGACGGACCAGACCCCCGCTTTGTGCTATAAGACAGAACGGACATTTTATGTACTTTTCTCTCTGCTCTTTACTTTGAATAGTTTTTGAGGATTTTTTCCTCCATGTGTCTTTGCCTCTTTGTCTGGATTTTTTTCTTTTAGTGTTATATTTTTGTTTTTATTCGGAGTCAAACTTTCGCCGAGCAGACGAAAGAATTATGTATGTATAGCTTGTAATTGGTCTCTTTGTGGATGTTTTCGTTTGGTTTGTTTTGGTTTTTCCTCTCTCTTTTCCTCTTTTTTGTCTTTTTTCTGTCAGTGTTGCTCTTTTTTTTTTCTTATTCCTACTCGAACTTTGGCTGACCAGACGAAAGCATTATATTTGTATAGCTTGTAATGGGAGTCTTTGTGGCTGTTTTGTTTGGATTTGTTTGCTTTTTTCCCCACCTCTCTTTTGTTTTGTTTACTATTTCTTTTTTCCCGTGGGCATGCCGGAGGCCGTCATTATGAGTAGCATCCCACATTCTGGAAATTCTGTGCAAGTAAATTCCTCTTTTCTATCAATCTAATTGTTTCTGCCTTGTTCTTTTTTCTTGTTGTCATCTCCTTCTTGTTTAATAACTGCCCTCTTGGTCCACCCTCCTCCTGAAAGAAAACAGAAAGACCTAAAAGGGAACAATTCTCTCTTATGCCTAAGTCGGATCCGCTGGGCCTGACTTGTCAAGCGCTTAACGGCAGCGGAACACATTTTTGCTTATATGACAGACAACAGTAGTTGCTGTCTGAGCGTTCAACGACGAAGAAGAAGAAGAAAGACTATTGTTTGTGTGTTTTTAGTGTTTTGTATTAGTTGGACTGGGGGGGAGGGGGGGAGTCCTTTCTTTTTCTTTAACTTTTTATGTGTGGATATGAAAGTGGAATAAGACAGACATAGTTTGTGTGTCTACACGTGCGTGTGTGTGCGTGCGTGCGTGCGTGGTGTGTGTGTGTGTGTGTGTGTGTGTGTGTGTGTGTGTGTGTGTGTGTGTGTGTGTGTGTGTGTGTGTGTGTGTGTGTGTGTGTGTGTGTGCTTGCGCGCAAACACGTGCACTATTTCACTTTTTTGTGTGCCGAATCAGAAAAATGATAGAAAAGCAGACTAAGAAAGACAAAAAAAGAAAACAGACAAGCAATCAGACAAACAGACAAATAGACAAACAGACAGACAGACTTTTGCAGAGTACAGGACCAGAACTACAAAGGAAGGAGCAGAGCTAGAGAGAAAGAGAGGAGAGAAACACCATGAAGGAGTTAATAGATAGAAGCCATGAACTTTCCGCCCTTTCCAGAGAGTAGCAGAGGATAGATGGGGCCATGTTGTGGATTTTCATAACATTACATTTAGTAATGTCCCTTGGGATTCACGATCGGAGCTGGCCCACTGGTTGATCGATTATTCGAATGATTTATTGATGGATAGTTGGATCAGTTTATTCACCTGCGATTTGGTCTGTTGGTCAATTTTCTTGTTTGGT
>CM060327.1:13080586-13085586 GCA_030674155.1 Stramonita haemastoma | reverse complement strand
CGTGGAATGACAGATTCAAAGCGATTTGACAGATAAACAGACAGACAGATGGACAGACAAACCGACAGAGAGATAGACTGACAGACGAAATGTGGGGATGTTTTGTGGATAGGTCTTTTTCGTGGAGCTTTTTTTCTTTTTGTTGTGTTTGTTTTTTGTTGTTGTATGTTGGGTTTTTTATGTAAACAACGTTAATTGTAGGGGTGCGTGTGCACACACACTCGCGCGCACGCACGCGCACATACACACATTGACAGAGAGAGAGAGAGAGAGAGAGAGAGAGAGAGAGAGGAGAGAGAGAGAGAGAGAGAGAGAGAGAGAGAGAGAGAGAGAGGAGAGAGAGAGAGAGAGAGAGAGAGAGAGAAGCTACAAGGGAAACAATTGTGTATAGAACTATGATTTGTAAGACAGTGTTGTTTCCCTTGCATCAACGACTTTCTTCTCGGGGGAGAGGCGCCAACAGAAATCAAGACGACAGAAGTCAGAGTTCAGAATGAATTAATTAATTAAGGAATCAATCAATCAATCGATTATTACATAGCTTATAAAGTATCTGAAATCTGTGGATGCATGGTTTTATCTGATTTTTCCTTTCTGTTTGGGAGCTTTTTCCTTTTAAAATAAAAAGTAATTATGAGGTATGGCGTTTCAAAACATACACTGTCTGTCACACACACACACAACACACACACATACACACACATACACACACAACACGCATACACACACACAACAACACAACACACACACACACACACACACACACACACACACACACACACACACAACACACACACACACACACACAACAACACACACACACACACACACACACACACACACACACACACACACACACACACACACACACACACACACACACACACACACACACACACACACATACAAGATCATGAAACAAGCACACACACGCACGCACGCATACACACACACACATACAATCACAAGTGGAATCCAAGCATATCCCACAGGCGCCAGGAGACGAAGGTTAAAGAGTCTCTCACGGCATTGTGCAAGTGGTGAAACGCTCTCCTTAATGTCATCAGTATTCACAATGCAATGCAATGCAATGCTGTGATAGTATCATCAACACAACACTCTGTAACACTTTGTTTTATGGGGAGAGCACAGAATGTTCTTTTGCTTCTTTTGTCTTTGAAATTACAGAGAGAGGGGGGGGAGGGGCGAGAGAGGAGGGGAAGAGAGAGAGAGAGAGAGAGAGAGAGAGAGAGAGAGAGAGAGAGAGAGAGAGAGAGAGAGAGAGAGAGGAGAGAGAGAGAGAGAGGTGGGGGGCAGACATAGAGATACAGACACAAAGACAGACATTCAAAAAGACAGACAGGCGTAGACAAAGAGAGATAGGAAGACAGAAAAACAGAGACAGACAGAGACACAGAAAGACAGACAGATAGAAAGACCGACCGAGAAGGGAGACAGATTCCCATAAATATTCTTTTAGTATTTCATCCAGATCAAGTTCAGTGCCCTTCACAAACTCACATAATAAAAAATCCTCTTTTTCATTCACACACATGTCGTTCACTTCAACAAGCACTTCCTTTACAAATGAGGCGCTAGTTTTTTCGTTTCAGCACTGCAGGTGTCTGTTTTCCTCAGTCCTGGTTGAAGCCTCGAAAGGGGGAGTGGAGAGAGTGCGCGCGAAGAAGCGGAGAGGATTTCTGTGGAGAGATTATTGCAATCACTGGGTTTGTTTTTTTTAGCCTGAAGGGAAAAGAAAAACTTTTTTCTTTGATATTATCTGAGTCCAGTTTGATTGTGTAAGTTTTGTTAGTTTGTTGATTTTTTTTTTTCTTTTTGGGGAATATTGGAGAGAAGCACAGAGAGAGAGACAGAGACAGACAGACAGACAGACAGACAGACACAGACAGACACAGAGAGAGACACAGAGAGAGAGACACAGAGAGACACAGAGAGACAGAGACAGAGACAGATCTGTTATGAATGTTTGTCTATGTTTTTTTTCTGTTTGTCTTGCCTTGCATTTTCTTACCTTCTCTGTCTCTGTCTTTCTCTGTGTCTGTTCGTTTGTCTGTCTGTCTTGCTGTCTCTCTCTGTCTCTTTCTGTCTTTTTGTCTCTCTATGTCTCTCTCTGTCTCTCTGTATCTCTGTATCTGTCTCTGTCACTCTCTCTCTATCTATCTCTCTCTCCCTCCCTCCCTCCCCCCCTCTCTCTCCCTCCCTCCCTCCCTCCCTCTCCCCCCCCCCTCTCTCTCTCTCTCTCTCTCTCTCTCTCTCTTTCGCTCTCTCTGTCTCCCCACTATCCACGATCCAATTTATCAGCCTAAGGTCTCAATGACAGCGAGACAAACACGATTTACAGCCATAAACTTGGCCGTTACCTAGAAACACATACCACACACACACACACACACACACACACACACACACACACACACACACACACACACACACACACACACACACACACACACACACACACATACCGGGACGGGATAGCCTAATGGTCAGAACATTGCGCTGGCAATTTGAGGACCTGAGCTCGATTCCCGGTCGAGGGGATTTTTCTCCTGGAGTTAACATCAGTGCTGTCTCCACCCTCCCCAAAAGTCTTTCGAATGAGACTGTAAACCGAGGCCCATCTTGCGCACACGTTAAATCCTGTTCGCCCTTCGTAAGAGTAGGCCAATGTGTGCCGGTGGGAACAGATGACAATATTTACACAACTGCATACACATGGGGACTGGATGGGGAAAAAAGCACATGAGTGCTTATTCTATTATCTTCGATATAAAAAAGAAAGAAAGAAAGAAAAAGAAAGAAAGAAAAGAAAAGAAAGAAAGAAAGAAAGAAAAGAAAGAAGAAAGAAAGAAAGAAAACAGAAGAAGACAAGAAGAAAGAAGAAAAAAACAGAGACGACAGAGCAAGCAAGCAAATAAAATGACGACTCTTTGGATCCCAAAAATCTACTGGCCTGGAAAAAGAGTGTAAGTAAAGAAAAGACTGGGTGGAGGGAGAGGAGAGTTGGGAGGAGGAAGAAGAGAGACAGAGGCAGATAGGGAGGAGAAAAAAGAGAGAAAGGGGAATAGGAGGAGGAATAAGAGGAGGAAGGGGAGGAAGATCAATACCTGCCAAGATACATGGCCTTTTGCAGAGGAAAGGAACCAACATGCACACACACACACATGTATACATGTATGTATGTATGTATGCGTCTGGCCGATAGCGAGCCCACTAAATGACTTCTGGCCTGTATTACTGCACTGTTAGTTGATGTTAGCTAGCCAAATTGAATCAGTCAGTGTGTTGTGTGTGAGAGAGAGAGATAGGGAGAGAGACAGAGACAGGCAGACTGACAGGCAGGCAGCCAGGCAGGCAGGCAGAGAGATAGATAGGCAGACAGACAGACAGTCAGAGAGGCAGGAGGTAGGTTAAGTTAAGGCAAGGCAAAATTCTTGTTTTTCTTAGAATAACAGATAAGCACTTACATGATTTTGACAGCCAGTCCCCGCCTTTATCATTGATTACATCATGATATCAGAGAGAGAGAGAGAGAGAGAGAGAGAGAGAGAGAGAGAGAGAGAGAGAGAGAGAGAGAGAGAGAGAGAGAGAGAGAGAGAGAGAGAGAGAACTATCAAATGGAATCTAATCTTTTGAGGCACGTGAGCCTACGGCCTGAAGAAGGTATTAATGAAATAATGGCGATGGATTTATGAGAAATGAGAGGGATGGTTTTAAGAAGAGAGGTGAATGGTGGATTATGAATGAGAAGGATGGGTTTAGGAGAAGGGCTAAGTATGCATTTAGGATAAATTATGGCGATGGATATAGGAGAAAGGAGAAGGATTCATTAAGAAGATAGGAGAAGGATGGATTTAGTAGCAAGGATGGGGGTGGATTTAGGAGAACCGATAGCGGAGAAGGAAGGAGAAGGAAGGAAGAGGAGAGAGGAAAAGGAGAAAGACTGCAATGGAGAAGTGTGCGTGCAGAAAACAAGGCCCTTTGCTATCTATGAAGCTTCAGAGAAGCCAACACAGACACGTAGGTCTGGCCAGTAGCAATCTCTCATATATATATATATATATATATATATATATATATATATATATATATATATATATATATATATATATATATATATATATATATATATATATATATATATATATATATATATTAGTGAAAATGTTTCTGTTCATTGTTTTTATGTACTTGGCTTGTAACCCATATGAATATCTCTGTTTATGAGATAATTAAGTGTTTGGATTGAATTGATTTGAATTGAATCGACTTGATTTTTTTTTTTTTGCTTTTAGAGAGAGGGGAAAAGAGAGAGTCAGCGAGAGAGACACAGACAAGACATACAGAGACAGATATGGATGCAGATAGCTTATGGATACAAAGGCCCTTGCCTCTAATTTCAAAGTGAGAGAGAGAGAGATAAAGAGCAAGCGAGAGAGAGGGTGACAGAGACAGACAGACAGACAGACACAAAGAGAAAGAGAGAGAGACAGAGACAGAGACACAGAGACAGACGGACAGACAGACAAACAGACAGAGGGAGAGAAAGAGAGAGAGAGAGATGGAAACGGAGACATAGAGAGGCAGTTTATTCAGATAAAATGCTCTTGCTCTTCCTTTGAAAGTGAGAAGGGGGACGGAGAGAGACAGACAGACAGATAGACAGAAAGAAAGACAGACAGAGAAGGAGCAATAAGATCGACTCTACTCTCTCTTGCATTGAGAGAGAGAAAAATTTATTGAAAGGATGGGGTGGGGTGGGGGGTTGTAGAAAGGGGGGTAGGGAAATAGAGAAAGTGAGAGAGGGGGGGGGGAGGGAAGAAGCAGGGGGAGGGGAGAAGCAGAGGATGAGGGGGGTGGAAAAAGGAGGAGGGGGAGATGGAAGTGGAGGAGGATCGATAACTCTGCCGAAAACTGAGCCTTTCGTAGTGTACGTGTCTTTGAATGAAGCAACATACATGTGTGTGTGTGTGTGTGTG
>CM060327.1:13060586-13065586 GCA_030674155.1 Stramonita haemastoma | reverse complement strand
AGCGCGAACGAAATTGACACACAGAGAGAGAGAGAGAGAGAGAGAGAGAGAGAGAGAGAGAGAGAGAGAGAGAGAGAGAGAGAGAGAGAGAAGAGAGAGAGAGAGACAGACAGACAGACAGACAGACAGACAGACAGACAGACAGACAGACAGACAGACAGACAGACAGACAGACAGACAGACAGACAGAGACAAAGACAGAGAGAGAGAGAGACAGAGAGAGACGGAGGAGAAAAGTACATGCACGTATTGTTAATGTGTCCCGATTTATTATTGGGTTGTTGGGGTTTTTTTCTGTGTCTCTTGTGAAATTGAACAAGTTAAAATCCTCATCCCTAACATGCACACACGCACGCACGCACGCACGCACACACGCACACCAACATCACACATCACTCTCTCTCTCTCTCTCTCTCTCTCTCTCTCTCTCTCTCTCTCTCTCTCTCTCTCTCTCTCTCTCTCTCTCTCTCTCTCTCTTCTCTCTCTCTTACTCTCTCTCTAACCCACAAGTTCAATATAAAAAAATATATATATAAATATAAAAAATCCTATAATTTACCTTCATGTCTCTCTATTCCAATCTTCCTCCCACCCATACTTTTTTCCTCCACAATCTTTTACAAATTAAGCACATTCATATTTTCGTCCTAGTCCGTTGTGCAATCAATGCATTCATGGTAACTGTGGCACACCCCAGGCTGTCTTTTTCTGTTCATTTAGTTATCTGTCCCGATGGAGGGAGGGAGGGGGAGAGGGAGGGGGTGGCAGAACCATCGGCATGGCAAACACAGCCACCCCACTCCTCACTGTCACAGGGTAGGCCAGTGATGGCTCTCTGATTGCACAGTGATGGCACAGTGAAAACACACACTGCTTGACAGAGAGGCCCAGGGGAAAGAGACAGACAGAGAGAGAGAGCTAGAGATACATGGCGGAAATGGGACGGGAAATACAGGATGGAGAGAAATGAAGAGAGGGAGATAAGAGAGAAGGGGAGGGGGAGGAAGAGAGAGAGGAGGGGGAAGAGAGAGAGAGAGAGAGAGAGAGAGAGAGAGAGAGAGAGAGAGGAGAGAGAGAGAGAGAGAGAGAGAGAGCTACAGGACTCATGATTTTAATGATAAGACCACAAAGACAAAGAGAGAGACAGACAGACAGACAGAGAAAGAGAGAGAGAGAAAGAGAGAGAGAGAGAGAGAGAGAGAGAGAGAGAGAAATTGTGTGTGTGTATGTGTGTGTGAGCGCGCATGCGTGCGCACACGTCTGTGTGTTTCCGTGTATAAATATGTGTGAGTGTCTGTCGGTGTCTGTGGCTGTGTGCGCGCACGCGCGCGCGCGCGCGCGTATGTGTGTGCGAGTGTCTGTCGGTGTTTTTGTCTGTGTGCGCACACGCATGCGCGCACGTCTGTGTGTCTGTGTGTGTTCCTAACAAAACATATGGGATAGTGCAAAAACCCTAAAGAGGTAATGGGGCTAGTGGGTCATTGGACTGGCGTGTGGTGACTGCACGTAGGGGCATTGATCTGCCCTCGCTGCTGCTGCAGAATGAAAACACTCCACGGCACTGGGAAAAGACCGAGGCTTTCTTAATCACCTTCAAAATTAAACGTAAGCATGATGGAAGGTGGCAGGATGGTTAAGACGTTCACCTGCCTAACAAGAACATTGTGAGGTTCCGGGTTCCATTCCCTAGCCTCGCTCTTTCTTACCAGTTTGATGAGAAAATAGAACTTGAGTGTAAAATTACTTCGGATGAGACAATAAACAGAGGCACACAGGTATCATGTTTAGTCAACATTCCCAAAATCGGAATGCGGCTATCTAAATGGCGAAGATAAAACGGTAGCATACCTCGGAGCTCTAGCTGCGGAACAAACGAAAAAGCAACCAAAACACAAAGGTAAGCAAAGAGATGCTTGTGGTAAACAAAGTACTTTGGTGTATACCCTCTAGGAAGGGCACAGAAAATAACTATATCGTACCAGATGGGTTCAACATATACTACTCCAATACATGGCTTTCAAGACAAAAAAATGTTCAAGTCTTGAAAAGCGTAGACCTTTGACAAGGAACTCCGCAAATCTGGCCATTTGCTGCATCATTGATCATGTAGTTGTTCACAGTTTTTCGTCAAACGCTCACAGCAACTCTTGTTACATGTCATAAATGAGCAAAACTTTGTTGTGCTGCCGTTAGGCGCCTGACAAGTCAGGCCCAGCGCATCCGGGACTTCGGCGTGTGAGAGAATTGATATCTTTTAAATCCTTCTGGAATACAAAAGGCAGGATAATGGACCAAGAAAGGCGGAAACATAAAGGAGATGACGGGAATAAAATAAAATAAAAACGAGGAAGAAAGTAAGAGGGGGATACAAAAGAGGGAACTGCTAGCACAGGGTTTCCAGAAGGTGGAGGTGTTATTTATACTGACAGGCCCTCGGCATCTCCACGGGGGAAGCTAGACCAATGAATATGGAGTTGTTTATATGATTATGTTAGTTTGCTTTCTTCAATAAATGGGCGGATATTGAAAATTTCTGTGCTTTGTTCAGGTTTAAGTCGACACTCACGTTAACAGTTTATTGCCCGTGCAGTCACCCGCTAAAGTTAGGAGCAGGGATGGGGCCGAAGAACATATCTAACACTACAGTGCATCACTAGAATGGCAGCACATGGAGGTAAACTGTAGCAATGTCAGCTTTTGCGAGATAGCTAAAGATCTAACCTTTAACTTAACCAGTGACCTTGGGTCACACCTTGCTACCTACACTAACTAAACGGCGCCCCAAAGAGACTGGAGAGACTCCGAACCTCAAATGGAGAAGAAAAGCAGGACTGATTGTTTTTCGTTCCTTGGCAAAATGGAGCTCCAAGGTTCACAAACAGTGAAATTGTTGCGTATATAACCGTTTACTTTCTCCTACCCCCCTCCTCCCCCTCACCATTTGGGTAGCCGCTTTCCGACTTCGCGTATGGTGTCTAAACACGGTACCTGTGTGCATGCGTGGGGTTTTTTGTTTGTTTTGTCGTCTATTCCCACCGGCACACAATGGCCTGCTCCTCTCCAAAAGCAGAACGAGTTTGTAACGTGTGCACGAGATGTTCTGTGTGCGTTCGTGCACAGGGCCTCGGTTTACAGTCTCATCCGAAGGACTTTGACATTCAGTTCGATTTTCTCGTAAACTGAGGGGGAAAAAGGGCGAGGTTAGGAATCGAACCCAGAACCTCACAGTTTAACTTGTTAGGCAGGCAAACCTTTTAGACCATCCTGCCACCCAGCTTTCTAGGGACTGAAAAACACCTCTGAATCCACAGAAACACGAGGTAAAACCTCCTCCATCGAACAAGCAAGCCCCACACTTCAGACTGGTGCAGTGTTCTCCTGGCTAGACAAGTTGTTCACTCCAGCAGACCGACAGCAGCATTGTACAGAAAGGACTGTAGCAATTAAGGGCGGAAAATGAGTCCCTGGAGACGTCTGGGTCTGTGGCCAGGGAATAATGGTAAAGGGTGCACGCTTGGGAAGCAGCATAAGTGGAGTGAGGGGTATGACGAGCCTTTGTTGGTACAATGTCAGAGATTTGGTCGGTTAGGATTTTGGAAGAGGGTGGGATTTTAGGGTAGTCTGATTATTATTATTATTATTATTATTATTATTATTATTATTATTATTATTATTATTATTATTATTATTATTATTATCATATTATTATTATTATTATTATTATTATTATTATTATTATTATTATTATTATTATTATTATTATCCTAGGCTGGAGGACAGACGTTGGAAGGAGAATCTTTATTGTTGATTTCTGAAGTGTTTGGTCTGAGGTTGTGTGTCTGGTTGTATTCAGCCCTGGATAATGATTATGATGGCTTGTAGCTGATTTGCCGGGGTGCTATCTGTCTCTCTGTCTCTCTGTTCCTGTCTGTCCCTCTCTGTCTCTCTGTCTCTCTGTCTCTCTGTCTCTGTCTCTCTCTCTCTCTCTCTCTCTCTCTCTCTCCTCTCTCTCTCTCCTCTCTCTCTCTCTCTCTCTCTCTCTCTCTCTCGCATATTTTAAAACCTGTTCCACTTTTCAGAAGAGTAGGCTACTGTGTGCCGGTGGGAACGAATGACAAAATTTACAAAACCGCAAACAGGACTAGATGTAAAGAAGCACGAGAATGCTTATTCCATTATCCTCGAAATAAAAGAAAAAAAAATATATATACATATATACATATATATATACCTATATATATATATATATATATATATATATATATATATATATATATATATATATATATATACATATATATGTGTATATTCTTCTCTCCCTTTCTCTCTTATTTTCTTGTCTATGCTTTTGTAAGAACACGCAGACCGAATACATAAAGCGGTAAAACAAAAATGCAATCAATTAATTTTGTACATATTTCTTATGAAAGAATCTCGTTTTTGTTTTTCTTTTTTTTTTCACCTCACCTTCTTCTTTCTTTACCGTTTTCTCATTGCTATATTTTCACTTAATAATTCTTTTGGCGTAGAAACATTTGTATTGCACTTGGGGGAATTCGTAAGTTTTTCGTTTCCCAACACTTTTTTTTAACTTGTTTTTTATTCTGAAAAAAATGTTCGTGCTTTCATGTGCTTTCAGATAATTGATTTTCTTTAAAGTGGTTTCCTCCTTAAAAAAAAAAAAATCCCTAAATTCCTACAACTTTTTTTTTCTTGAATAGAATTTTTTTCTGTTTTTTTCCCCTCAGTGACAAGAGTTCTGTTTTCATTGCTTGGTTGGTTGGTCGGCTGGCTGGTTGGTTGGTTGGTTGGTTGGTTGGTTGGTTGGTTGGTTGGTTGGTTGGTTGGTTGGTTGGTTGGTGGGTATTGTTTGTGATCATTACTCTGTGTGTGGAGTCATTATCAACATATCTGTATCGATGATGTCATAGCCACAGTTATTACATACACACTGAACACACGAACACACTCATGAACACACACACGCGCGCGTGCGCGTG
>CM060327.1:13046234-13052986 GCA_030674155.1 Stramonita haemastoma | reverse complement strand
AACAATAGCATCATCATCATGGTCATCATCATCATCGTCGTCATCATCACCATCTTTATAATCGTCGTCGTAGTCGTCTTCCTCGTCGTCCTTGTCGTCGCCATCATCATCATCATCTTTGGTCTCGTTTTGATCATGTCCAGACATGTGTGGTCTTTAAAAAAAAGGGGGGTAGAAATAAGTTAGAATTGTATTTTTCACGTTCAGGTGCGAAACAGCTACCCGGAACAGGACATCCGGAACATGACACTCGGAGGTTGACACCCGGAAGTTAACACGCGGAACATGACACAAAATTATACACCCGGAATAAAACACCCGAAAATATGACTCGCGGAACATATCACAGAATACGAGACCCAGAAAAGAAAGACACCCGGAATATTACAGTGTTATCTCTTTCTGCCCTCTTCCACCGCGATCAGTTTACCGCCTCCCCCTCACTCACTCCCCCTGAGGGGTAGCAAGCAATGAGACAAAATATTGTTCTTACGGTCAGAATGTCCTTACGTTGGTTATGCGTGTATTAACTGTGAGACAAAGAAAATAATTATATGATGGGCCACAGGGTGGAGAGAGAGAGGGAAGAGAAGGGAGAGGGGGGGAAGGAGAAGGGTGAGAGAGGGGAGATAAGAGAGAGGGGGGAGAGAATGAACACAAAGAGAGACAGACAGATAAACAGAGAGAGAGAGAAGAGGGGAAGTGGAAAGAGAATGTATAAGAGAGAGAAGATGGGCACAGCTGATGTTTTGATGAGCATTGGAACATTAAATTGGTCTCTAAACTTGAGCTAGTGTTATCCTAGTCAGACCACAAGGGTTTGATTTTATTGTGTTTTCTTTTCCTTTTCTTTTCTTTAGTTTGGTACAGTTTGGATTTTCCTAGTTGCATTTTTGTCTCATTCTTCTTTTGAGCTTGTATTTTTCTAAGCCACAAATTTTTGGAGAGAAAGAAAGGAAAAGCAGGCTTTCCACCCTAGTGGGGAAAATATCTGTAGCATCGCCAAAGCTCTCTTGAAAAAAAAGACGCAATAAGATTTAACGATCTTTTCTAAATAGGTCGTGTTCTTCGTCACCTTGAGTCAGTTACTATAAATAATGCACACACAACAAAAAAAAACTCGCCACAGGAAAATTATCAAGAATCAAAAGTGCAAAGACTGCCTCATATGGATGCTGAGGGCGTGTCAGTATAAACAGCATCCCCGCCTTCTGGAAATTCTGTGCTAGGAATTCCCCCTTTTCTATCCTTCTCTTTGTTTCTGCCTTGTTCCTTTTTTTTCTTCCCGTCACCTCCTTTTCGTCTATTTTCTGTCTTCTTGGTCCATTCTCCTGCCTTTTTTTTCCAGAAAGACTTAAAAGATGACAATTCTCTCCCACCCCATAGTCGGACGCACTGGTCCTGACTTGTCAGGCGCTTAACTGTAAGGCAAATTATTCTCCCTCCTACACACACACATAATTTTATACACATACACACACACAACACAAACACACACACACACACACACACACACACACACACACACACACACACACTCACTCACTCACTCACTTACTCACACTCACACACACACACACACACACACACACACACACACACACACACACACACACACACACACACACACACACACACACACACACACACACACATTGCGCTCGCAATCTGACAACCGGGCCGGGTTCGAATCCCGTTCGAGGGGATTTTTCCCCTGGAGTTACCATCAACGCAAAATCCACTACCCTGAAACGTCCTCCGGAAGACACATACACAGATAAGATCTCTTTTGTTTCAAAAAAATGTTTCAATATAATATCAAACGAAAACAACAAAAGGAGAAGATGAACAAGGAGGAGAAACATTATTCAACCATCAGCTTCACTTTGTCAACAAGAGAAATCTCCGTAGCTGTTGTTTATTCATGCAGAACATAAAAATATAAAGTTATCAGCTTGTTGCATCAGCATGAAGCGAGTTGTTATATCGTTTCTCCATTAATGAAATGGATTCTCTCTTTTTTTGTTTCGTTTGCCTGGGCACAATCTGTGTTATTGTTCATTCATTATTTAAAATGTCAGCTTCTCGCTTCGGGTAGAAAAAAGTGCGTTGTTATTGCTAATCCATAACTGTTATTGTGTCAGCTCTGCTCTGTTCTTTCTATCTCTGTGTCTGTGTCTCTCTGTGTCTCTTTGTGTCTCTGTGTCTGTCTGTCTGTCTGTCTCTGTCTCTCTCTATCTCTCTGTCTCCCTGTCTGTCTGTCTCTGTCTGTCTTGTCTGTCTGTCTGTCTGTCTGTCTGTCTCTCTCTCCTCTCTCTCTCTCTCTCTCTCTCCTCTCTCTCTCTCTCTCTCTCCTCTCCTCCCTCCCTCTCTCTCTCTCTCCCTCCCTCTCTCTCTCTCTCCCTCCCTCCTCTCTCTCTCTCTCTCTCTCTCTCTCTCTCTCTCTCTCCTCTCTCTCTCTCTCTCTCATCCTCTCTCTCTCTCCTCTCTCTCTCTCTCTCTCTCTCTCTCTCTCTCTCTCTCTCTCTCTTTCTCTGTGGTACTGGATGAAAAAAGCACATGAGTGCTTATTCATTTTTCTCGAAATAAAAGAATTTGATTGAACGATCTCTCTATCTCTCTCTCTCTCTTCTCTCTCTCTCCCCTCTCTCCTCTCTCTCTCTCTTCTTCTCTCTCTCTCTCTCTCTCTCTCCTCTCTCTCTCATCTCTCTCTCTCTCTCTTCTCTCTCCCTCCCTCCCTCTCTCTCTCTCTCTCCTCCCTCCCTCCCTCCTCTCCCTCCCTCCCTCCCCCTCACTCCCCCTCCCCTCTCTCTCTCTCTCTCTCTCTCACTCTGCTTGTTTTGTCACGTTCTTAGCACATTAAGTGCTGGGTGGTGTTGCTGTTTTAAGATCAGAGCAACACACGTGATTATTTTGTCTGCATGGATTGCACCCACCCACACCCACCCCCACCCCTCCCTCCTCCCTCCTCACCTTGCCTCCAGTCAACAAGTGGCTCTGAAATCGGATGCCAGAATCATGCCATCATTGTTTGTTTGTTTGTTTGTGTGTGTATGTGTGGGTGGGTGGTGTGTATGTGTGTGTGTTTTTTTGTGTGTGTGATTTTGTGTGGGTGTGGGTGTGTATGTGTGTGTGTTTGTGTTTTGTGTGTGTGTGTATGTGTGTGAGTGTGTGTGTGTGTGTGTGTGTGAGAGTGTGTGTGTGTGTGTGTGAGTGTGTGTGTGTATGTGTGTGAATGTGTGTGTGCGTGTGTGATCTATTCTTTTATTTCGAGGATAATGGAATAAGCACTCCTGTGCTCTCTTTGTGTGTTCGTGTTTGCATGTGTGTGAATATGTGTGTGTGTTTATATGGGGCGTGGAGGGGTGGTAGGGTACAAAATGTGATGAAGGGGAGGGGGGTGGGTTGGTCAAAAGTTGGAGTGATAGAAAATGTGATGCTGCAATGTGTCTGTATTCGATGTGTTGCTGCTGGTTACGCCCACACGATGAGGACAACAGTGTTAATTGAGTTCAGGATGCCATAAGAACGTTGAAAGATTCTTGTTGGTCCGATATCGGTCAGGAAATCACAAAATTGTAAGATGTTCTTTTAATTTAATGTGTTTGTGTGTGTATGTCTGTGTGTGTGTGTTTGTGTGTGTGCGTGTGCGCGTGTGTGTGTGTGTGTGTGTGTGTGTGTGTGTGTGTGTGTGTGTGTGTGTGTGTGTGTGTGCGTGTTAGTGTTAGTGTGTGTGTGTGTGTGTGTGTGTACATCATGAGATATATAAACCACTTGCAGCGAAAAAGTTAAATCAGGCTTTTACGATAAAGTCAGTTGGATGAGCTGGACCTGACTCGTCAGGCCCGTAACGTCAGTGCAACGTAGTTTCGCTCCTATGACAGACAACAGTAGTTGATGCTGACGACGAAGAGTTAGAAGAAAGAAAGAAAAAAAAGAAAGAAAGAAAGAAGAAACCAGGCAATAGCATGATGATAGAGTCAGTGACACCTTTCCACATTTTCCGATACATCCTATCAAAACACACACACACACACACACACACACACACACACACACACACATACACACACACTACACACACACAACACACACACACTTACACACATACACACACACACACACACACAACACAAACACACACACACACACACACACACACACACACACACACACACACACACACACACACACACACACACACACACACACACACACACACACACACACACACACACACGTACATTCTACTAGCCTTTTTGTGAAAGCAAATGGGGAAAAGTAGATTGCTGCTGCCAGCAGATGTGCACACACACCCTATTTAATGCAAGAACAGCCATCTGCAAAATGACAGTGTCGGCATTTTCCTGCCCTCATCCAAACCCTGATCAGCTTACCTCAGTAAGGCAAACGAAGGACAGTGAAACAGAACACTGTAATGATGATGATGGTATCGAACCACGTGTGAATAGAAAGACTTGGGTTAGGGGAGGGGAGGAGGAGGAGGGGGAGATGAGAGAGAGAAGAGGGAGGGAGAGAGAGGGTGGGAGGGAGGGAGAGAGAGAGAGGGGGGGAAGAGAGAGAGAGAAGGGAGCGAGGGAGTGGAGGGAGAGAGGAAGAGAGAAGGAGTGGGAGAGAGGGAGGGAGAGAGAGAAGGGAGGGAGAGAGAGGGGTAAGGAAAGAGAGGGGAGATAGAGAGGGAGAGAGAGAGATAGGGAGGGAGAGAAAGAGGGAAGAAGGGGGAGAGAGAAGGGGAGAAAACGAGAGGGTGGAGAGAGAGAAAGAAAGACATGGGGAGGAGAGAGAGAGAGAGAGAGAGAGTTAGAGAGAGGGAGGGAGAGAGAACACTGGAGAGAGAGAGAGAGAGAGAGAGAGAGAGAGAGAGAGACAGACAGACAGACAGACAGACAGACAGACAGACAGACAGAGAGAAGGAGAGGGGGGGGGGGGGAGGAGGAGAGAGAGAGAGAGAGAGAGAGAGAGAGAGAGAGAGAGAGAGAGAGAGAGAGAGAGAGAGAGAGAGGAGAGAGAGAGAGAGAGAAGGCCGGAAGGAAGGAAAGAGAGGGGGCAGGTGGGGAGAAGTTCAAATTAAATCTTTTTTAAATACTGCTAAAAATGAATAAAGTCACGCATCCAGTAAAGATAGAGGAGGAGGAAGGAAAAACCCAATGTGGGGGGGAGGGGTAGGAGGGATGGGGGTGAGAGTGAAGAGTGAGAGAGAGAGAGAGAGAGGAGAGAGAGGAGGGGGGGGGGGAGAGAGGAGAGATAGAAGAGAGAGAGAGAATGTCACGGTATAACTGCAGTATTGATCACCCTGTGACCTATATCTGTCAGGTCACGTTAACACCCAATAATCCAAACACATTGTGGTATGGGGGGGGGGGTGGGAAGGAAGGAGAGAGAGGCATTACAGAAAATATGTGCAGAAAAGCATTGTCGTGGTTAAAAATAAAAGAAGCAATAAGCAATTCGTAAGGAATCCAAATCGGCAATACTGCACTTTGTTAAGATCAGCGCGGTTGACAAAGCGCAAATGTGCCCTGCTTCTGTCACAATGAACTTGTCTTGGCAGTTTTAGTATTCACATGACATGGGTTTTTTTTTTCCTTTTTGTCAACTTTATGATCCAACAATAAGAAGAAAAAAAAGATAAGCAACAGAAAAAGTGGCATTGAAAGTGTTGGAAATATAAGGGACAAAAGAGAGAGAGAGAGAGAGAGAGAGAGAGAGAGAGAGAGAGAGAGAGAGAGAGAGAGAGAGAGAGAGAGAGAGAGGAGAGAGAGAGAGAGAGAGAGAAGATATCTCACTAGCTGCAATTTTTGTGGGTTTTTTTGTTGTTTGGTTTTCTTTTGGGTTGTTGTTTTTTGCAGATTAAAGAAGAAAACCAAAATATGGCAGAAGAAGACGTATTGAGTATGATAATGAACACTTGGTTCTTGCCCTCAGAAAGCTTCTTGCGTCTTGGAGCAAAGAGGGAAACAGCTGAAGAAGAAGGAATCTAATACAAAAAAGACAGACGCTACACCGGAGCGCTTAAGACCATTCGACTTTAATCCTGTGTCCATGAAGTCTCGGGTTCGAATCTCGGTGGTGTCTGGTAAAATTAAGAGTGTGGATATTTACGATCTCCTGGGTTAACTTCAAATACAGACCTGCCAGTGCCTTGATTCCATGCGTGTATACACACGTGCTTAAGTTAAATATGTACGTTAAATATCCTTTTTTGCGCATGTGACCGTTCTTTCACACACAACACACACACACACACACACACACACACACACACACACACACACACACACACACACACACACACGCACACGCACACACACACACATTATTTAGGTAGCCACATTCCGACTTCGGGGATAGTGGGCTATAAAGAACCGAACATGCTCAGAATGCACTTGAGGACTGGCTGGCCCACTGGGCTACGTGTGGATGACAAGTCAGTTGTTGCAGTGGAATTAATGGCAGTATGATGAAGCGTGTGTAGAAACGCCTAGCTTACGGTGTCACCTTGAAACAAGACTGTAAACCAGTTCAACAACTAAGCCCCTTCTCTTGTTTCCTGTTAATGTTATAAAAAGTGATGTCTCCTTTGCAACTCAGATGGAAATACATCGGTTGTTGAGCAGTTTCTGATCTCTTAGCATCTGGTAACATGACAAGTGTTGGCCTTTTCTCTTCTTTTTTTCGGTATGTCCTCATGCACCCTGATCACTTGATCGACCTCAGTCAACAGGTGGGTG
>CM060327.1:13038734-13041234 GCA_030674155.1 Stramonita haemastoma | reverse complement strand
TTCCCGGCTGTCCACACAGTGATATCTATGTTGTCCTATGTTGACATCATGTTTCATAAACACACACCTAACGGACAAACAACAGGACTCAGTTGACCGGGGATTCTTCTTCTTCTTACTTCATCGAACGTTCAGACAGCAACTACTGTCTGTCATATAAGCGAAAATGCGTTGTGTTGTTGTTGAGTGCCTGACAAGTCAGGCCCAGCACATCCTATTTCAGCGTGGAAGAGATTTGTTATATTTTAAGTCTTTCTTGGAAAAAAAGAAAAGAAAAGTAGGAGAATGGACCACGAAAACAGAAAATAGACCAGAAGGAGCTGACAGGAATAAAAAAAAAATTGAACAAGACAGAAAGAAAGAGAGGGAATTCCTAGCATTAAATTTGTCAGTTTGGGATATATTATAGTCCCAGCGGGGCTTTCTGATTTAAGGACTGTGATACCCGCAAGTCATCACACTTTGGCGCCACGGGCCATTCCCCCAAAAATCAACGCCCAACGTTGCGCATGTTACAGTTCTAAAGTACTGCAGTGCTATAATCTATATATAATTTCCAGAAGATGAGGATGCTGTTTATGCCAACAGGTCCCCAGCATCCTCACGTGGAATGACTGAAGATGACTGCTTGTGGTGACGTCAGGTATAATGCTATCTGTCCCTCACGCTGTGTTTCCTTCTAGGTGTTGAACATTGTGTAACACAGCAGTTTTAGACCTGCAAAAAAATACAACAACAACAAAAGCCCATTCTGTTCCAACTTTTTCTCTTCTTTTTTAAAAAACAAAAAACGATTTTGTGAGGATAAAGGCTGCTTCACGATAGTCTCAGATGAGCTGAGAGGTTTGGCGATGGCTTTGTGTTTTTTTCTTTTTTAACAACAGCCCTGTGGAAGGAGTGTGTGCAGAAAGTGCCATCATCCCTATGGATGCAGCCACTTTGGTTTTCTAGTCTGGCGAGGAACAATGATGTTTTCCCTGTAGATTTTTGCCTTTGGCGTGTGGCGCAGAAGTGGCGCGTTTGCTTGTCAGCTTACCTGCTTGGTTACATTGTGTGTGCAAATGTATGTGTTATCGTGGATATGTTAACGCATAAAGAGAAACAGTGCGTATATACATACAGTGTATGCATGCACGTACGCACGCACGCATGCACGCACGCACACATGCACACACACGCATGCACGCACTCATACATGCATACATACACACATGCATACATGCATACATACACACATACAGACAGACAGACAGACAGACAGACAGACAGACAGACAGACAGACATGGAGACATACACACACACACTATGTGACACACACACTCACATACTCTCTCTCTCTCTCTCTCTCTCTCTCTCTCTCTCTTCTCTCTCTCTCTCTCTCTCTCTCTCTCTCTGTGTCACACACACACACACACACACACACACACACAACACACACACACACACACACACACACACACACTACACACACACACACACACACACTACACTACACTACACTACACTACACTACACTACACTACACTACACTACACTACACTACACTACACTACACTACACTACACCCACCCCCACCACCACCACCCACCAACCACACCCACACCCACCCACCCACCCACACACACACACACACACACACACACACACACACACACACACACACACACACACACACACACACACACATACACACATACACGTGTTAATGCGGTTACCTCCAAGCTAAGCTAAATCAAGTCCAGTCCAGTCAAGCGGATGAAGACGTTAAAACCTCGGTAAGCAAGTTAGGTACTTACCATCTTCTTTCTCTTCAGGGGCCGGTCAGTCTTCACAGTCCCTCAGGCCTTGGTCACTGCAGGAACCAGGGTCCTTCCTGTCTTCTGCTAATGGCACGTGCACTCTGTCCGTCAGGGGTGGGTGGGGGGGGGCAGAAGGGGGAGGGAGGGGGTTTGGTACTAAAAAGGAGAAAGCTTCATTTTTTTGGGGGGGGGTCATGGATTTTGTTTATTATGCGTTTGCACACCAGTGTGTGTGTGTGTCAAAGGCAAAATCAAGTCAAAATTTTATTTCTAGATGGTACGTGTGTGCGTGTGTGCGTGTGTGTGTGTGTGTGTGTGTGTGTGTGTGTGTTTTGTGTGTGTGTGTGTGTGTGTGGTGTGTGTGTGTGTGTACGTGTCGTGTGTGTGTGTGTGTGTGTGTGTGTGTGTGTGTGTGTGTGCGTGTGTGTGTGTATGTGTTGTGTGCGCATACGTGTCGTGCGTGTGTGTGTGTGCTTGTGATATTTTTATTTGAAGTTATCTTAGAATGTTTGAACAACTATGAAATGTAGCTATCTTGTGTCTTTCGAGATTATGATTCGTATCAATAAGCCTGTCAGCAATGTAATAGCCCTTCATGGGATGATCAAAGTGTTTTTGACTTGACTTAACTTTGACCTGACTTATGTTGTTAGAACTACAAAAAGTCGTTCATACCTTCAGCCTCCTCCACGAAGTCACC
>CM060327.1:13034880-13037380 GCA_030674155.1 Stramonita haemastoma | reverse complement strand
ACTCGCTCGCTCGCTCGCTCGCTCGCTCGCGCGCGCGCGCGCGCGCACGCACGCACGCACGCACGCGCGCACGCACGCACGCACGCACACACACACACACACACACACACATAATACGCACATGCGCGCCCGCCCACGCATGCAAGTATACAAAAAGATATAATCAACAGCGCTGCGTAGATAGGAAGAAGAAGAACCGATAATACAATAACATCATTAACAAGAATATACAACGTAGCTTAATTGCAAAAAACAAACAAAAAACCCAGTACACTACAGCACAGCGTGACACTATGTCTGAGAAAGCAAATGGTATTTCCAATAATTCACAAATTATTCAGGTGGATCGGTGGTCTAGAGGTAACGCATCTGTCTAGAAGGCGAAAAGTGAGGGTTCAAAGAGTGTGGTGGTTTGATCCCCGTTTATGCCCGAAACTTTTCCCCATCCACTAGACCGTGAAGTGTGGTACGGGTACTAGTCTTTCAGATGAGACGGTAAACCGAGGTCCGGTGTGTAACACGTATTTAGCATACAAGAGAGATGTCCCTGGCAAAATTCTGTAGAAAAAAAACCACTCTGACAGGAAAACAAATACACAGTCATGCAGACAGGAAAAAGAAACAGGTGGCGTTGCTCTTATGGAGACGTGCTCCTCCTATGGAGAGTAGCCCAGATTTCACGCAAAGAAATATGCCATGACTAAAAGTAGTATGCAATACAGCAAAAAGTGAAAGTAGAAAAAGGATAACAACAAAAGAGAAGAAATGAAACAGGAAAAGAAACGATCTCTCCAAAGAATCTCATGTTTACTACCAGAGACGAGTGAAGCATCCACAAAAAAAGAATTAAAAGACACACCAAAAACATGATATTCTGGCAAATTAACTCAAGCCCATTCAAAAAAGAAAAAAGGAAATGAGAAGGAAAAGAATAGAATAGAGCACATCCAGTTTTCAGCTTTGAATTTTATTGGACTATAGATTATGTTACGCGATTGTTCAACCCAAAAAAATCATCGTTACATAATTTGAAAACGTGTTTGTGTAATAGAAGACTCGGGCTGAAATCAATACTCTCTGTCTCTGTTCCTATCTCTGTCTGTGTCTCTGTGTCTCTCTCTGTTTGTCTGTCTGTCTATGTCTGTTTCTCTCTGTGTCTCTCTGTGTGTCTCTCTGTGTGTCTGTCTGTCTGTCTGTCTGTCTGTCTGTCTGTCTGCTCTGTCTCTGTCTCTCTCTCTCTCTCTCTCTCTCTCTCTCTCTCTCTCTCTCTCTCTCTCTCTCTTTTTTTTTTTTTTTTTTTTTTTTCCTTCCTTCCTTCCTTCTTTCTTTCTTTCTTTCCTTTCCTTTTATTGTTTCTCACTCCGTTTTTTTCTATCTCGCAGTTTATGTTTCTCAGTGCCTGCGCACCAGCGTATTTTTCTGCACAGATGCGCGCATTTTTTCTTAACAGATGTGTGTGTGTGTATGTGTCTGTGTGTGTATGTGTGCGTGCGTGTGTGCGCGTGTGTGTGTAAGTGTGCATGTGTGTGTGTGTGTGTCTGTGTGTCTGTGTTTGTGTGTGTGTGTGTTTGTGTGTGGCATGTGTGCGTGTGTATGTGTGTGTGTGTATGTGTATGTGTTTCCTGCTATCGATTTTTATCTTCCGATTCAAACTTGTGTAGCAGACCCTACCCCCCACCCCCACCCCCACCCCCACCGCCAACCTTCCCCACCACCCTCTTCCCACACACCTCCAGTATACAAATTTTCTGTGATCAGATCTTTCCTTCAGCAACATTTTTAGCTTTGTTTTTGGCTTTGTTTTGGCTTTGTTCATTTGTTGATTGTTAAACTTTCGGAGGTGAGGGTGGGGAGGAGGGGGGGGGGGTCGGAAAAATAGTGCTGCTGTTGCTATTGTTGTTTTGGTTTGTTTTGTGTTTGTTTGGTTTAGGTTTTGTTTAAAATAGATTTCTTGTCTTGTTGTGCCATGCCCAGGCCACAAATGTTTTCTTTCCTCATGGGGTTCAATCACTTGTGCATTCCAAATGGGGGTTTGTCTTGACGCTTTGTTTTACAAGGAGTAAGGGACAGGGGGGGGAGGGGGGGCAATTTTGGTTTGTCTGTGTGCTGCATGTCTGTCTGTCTATCTTCCTATCTTCCGGGGGGGGGGGGGGGGGTTCGTTTTTTTTTCGTTTCGGTTGTTCTGGTTTTTATTTTCGTTGTTTCTCTTCTTTTGTCTTTTTTTTATTTGTATTATTTGCTTCCATGAGTTTATGTTTTGCTTCCTTTTCTGGTTTTTTATGTTTTGATTTTTTTTTTTTCTATCAGTCTTTTTTTTATCAGTAGTAAGCTGAGTTTGGTAACGTCACTTTCCTTTTTCTTCTTCTATTTTGTTGTTTCTTAATCTTTTTATTGTTGTTCTTTTTTTTTTTTTTTTCTTTCTTTCCTTCTGTGGGCACTCTTTTCTTTCGGTTCTTTTAATTTTTTCGTCATCCGTTCTTTTAAATTTTTTTTCATCTTT
>CM060327.1:13027380-13029880 GCA_030674155.1 Stramonita haemastoma | reverse complement strand
GGACATAAAATACTATTAAATACAAAACTTTGTTTGAACACACACACACACACCGACACACTACACACACACACACACACACACAACACACACAGAGGCACACACACACACACCGACACACACACCACACACACACACACACACACACACACACACACACACACACACACACACACACACACACACACACACACACACACACACACACAACACTGAAACGGGTAACAGGGTCAGTCAGCGTGCTATAGGTTTTTATTGCCTCACAAAGAAAATGTTCTGGAACCTCTCAGCCTCCAAGAGACAGACAGCCTGCAATTGCTGCAGCTATTGTTGGGGGAAAGAGGACTTGGTCTCTTCAAAACGATAGCACGCACTGAACACACACACACACAAGATTACAGAGCTTGCTGTTTTTCAAAGACTGCTTTTTGTTGCCTTTTTGTGTGGGTTTTTTTTTGTAAGCATTCACGGGTGTCAAGATTTTAAGTTTTATTGTTTTCTTTCTAAAATAAGATTGTAGTGCTAGATTTTTATTTCTTAATGTCAACAAACAACACAAAACTTGACAGTGGTCACACTATAGTTGTATTTGTGTTTAAAAAATCGGAAAACGCTAGAAGTTACTATATCTTGATTATCCTTCTTGAAACCAGGTACAAGGCAGGTATGCAAACACCAGCAGAACATCTTCTACACACGTTAAAACCCGTTCCGCTTTTCAGAAGTGTTGCCTAATGTGTGTCGGTGTGAACAGATGACAAAATTTACAAAACTGCATACACACGGGGACTAGGTGTAAAAATTCAATAAATGCTTATTTCATTATCCTCGAAAGAAAAAAAATTTAAGAACAAATACTTATTTGGTTTCTCCCAGACGAACACAGGCACATCACTTCAAGCCATTGACTCTCAAGCTCATGACCTAGTGTGAGGTTAAGCAGGTCCAATTTAGCGAAGAAAAACACAGCCTTAGAAAAGGAAGTCTCCAAGCTGACCATGCTCTTGTGATGGCTGCTTCTAGCTGTTGCTGTAGAAAGTGCAGGGGCACATCACCGTGTGGTCATGAAAGCGGACACATCAGTGTACTGTGCCAGTTCATTTGCCTTGGCTGATAGTTATCACTTCCCCCCCAATGTGGTTAACACTTTCACAACCACAGGTTTTGCTACAATCTCTTTTTAAAGATTATAGCTTACTAGTGTTCTTACTGTGCACTGCTCACAATTTGTTCTCAAATCAAATTTTCTAATATCCTATATCTTTCGATATTTTCGATGTACAGAATGGCAGTCAAGCAATGGATCAAATACTCTCACACAGTGCAGGTCAACTTTTCACTCATCTCTAGATCAGTCTCTCATTCCTCATAATGCTACACAGACAACTGGCTACGCACTTCTAGTTTCCATACAAGCTTTTAACAGATAATGAAGATGACAGGAGGCAGGAAGATGCTGTCTAATGCTGAAACATCTATAGAGATCGTCAAATATCTAAAGATTTGACAGAAATCGATGAAAGAAAGAGCTCAAAGTAAACAACATCTCGAGGACAAACTGGAACATGGGGTGAATACTTGGACAAGAAGGAACAGCGTAATGCAGACCGTAGGCGACAGACAAACACACAGACTTACAGGCAGGCTGACAGACACACAGACGGACAGTGAGGAAGGGGAGGGAAGGAGGTGTACGTCGGCTTCCAGACGAGGTTTTAAGCCCCCCAGCAAATGAGCTCCGCTTCAGAACCATCACTATTTCTGCTGCCCTGCACCATTCATCTTCAGAGAACCGCTGTTTGCACGGAATAGGAACAAGCATTAGACGGACAGAATGAGTTAAATGGAAATGTCTGGGCTTTGGAGAAAGACGTAGACACTGTGCTGTTAGAAAAATAAAAGCACTGACATTATTGAGGAGGGCTTGTTTTTTTAGTTATACAACCTATTCCACAGGAAGCTGTATAGGATTTTTTCAGAAAAAATATCTTTTCGGAGCTAAGGCTATGTTTAGTTTGCATTCTGTTCAGCTGCTGCACATTTTCTGTTAAAAAATAGTACCGTTTCTTAATGATCATAGTGCATTATTATCACTCACTCTTCGGAATTAAAGCCACTAAAAAAAACTGGAAATGTAATGACTTTGGTCTGTTTGGGTTTCTTAGCGTTGTAAAAGGATGTGTCTTGCTACAGTTTATGGTTCCGCAAAAGCAGACAAAAAATTTAATGAAAGGTTGGTATTGCATTTCTTCAAAAGAGCATGCAATTCCCTTGTGGTCACATGAGAGAGAGAGAGAGAGAGAGAAGAGAGAGAGAGAAGAGCAGAGAGAGAGAAGAGAGAGAGAGAGAGAGAGAGAGGTAATCTTCAGGAAAGGTCATCTTTAGGAAATTTCTAGGATGACAAAAGAGAGAGAGGGAGGTTCATCTTTCGGAAATTTCTGGAATGCACAGAGAGAGACAGAGACAGACAGAGAGAGAGAGAGAGATGTCATCTGTAAGA
>CM060327.1:13014880-13019880 GCA_030674155.1 Stramonita haemastoma | reverse complement strand
TCCAGTTTTAGTCCATATTTGTATGTGTCATTTTGCAGATGCCTTCCCAATATTCTTCCTCTTTTTCTTGATAACTACACATATGTTTTTAGAAGAAAAACAGATTTAACAGTTGCAGTGCACAATCCAACAAGCTAAGACCTCTATCAGCTAGATGTACTTCTAACAGACTCGTTCAGTGACAAAAGCTTATAGTAGCTTTTTATTCACATGGCAGATGCGATGCCATATGAAAGACTAGAAGAGCAGTGAACCGGAGTGATGGGTAGAATACAACACTGCAGGTGTGATGCCCTACGTAGCATTTAGAGATCAGTGAACTGGGGAAGGAGGGGGAGGGGGGGTAAAGGAGAAGAAGACAGGTCAGGGTGACATAGACTGACCAGAAAATAGCCAACAGAGGCACACTGTATTGTTTAGACATTGTGGTCTGTAGCCTGGTGTCTGGCTTGTGTACGGAAATAGGAAGGAAAATGATAGCTGGCAGGTTCTTGCACTTGAGTTGCTTCTTACAGTGTGTGTACATGCGTGCGTCCGTGTGTATGCGCATGCGCGTGCGTGCGCGCGTGCGTGCGTGTGCGTGTGTGTGTGTGTATGTGTGTGTGTGTGTGTGCGTGTGTGTGTGTGTGTGTGTGTGTGTTTGGCCACGGGGGGAGCGGAAGATAAATACATACAAACGCATACATGTACCAATCCTGGAATGCTCCTTTTCGCATGCACATGCTTCTTCAAGTTTTCTATATTTTCATTACTGGATCTTTTGTCAGGGCACGGTGGGTCACTGCCTGCCACTGTGTCACAACCGACATGTGCAGAGTGTCACCAGCAATTCATGATGGCACTGACTGGTGTGCACATGAGTGAATGAAGTGACATGTTGGCCGCTAATGCAGTTCTCATGTCCCCAGTGGTGGTAGTGGTGGTGGCGTTTTCTTATATAAAATTTGTAGGCATGCGGAAGAGCCGACATAGGAAATACTATAAGGAATACTAATACAATACAATACAATACAATATAAATACAATACAATACAATACATACATCAGGTGGCCTGTCCGCAGAAATACCATCCCCACCTTCTGGAAATTAGTGCCAGGAATTTCCTCTTTTCCATCCCTTTCTTTATTTCTGTTTCATTCTTTTTTTTTCATGTCACCTCCTTCTTGTTTATTTTCTGCCTTGCCTCTGAAGTCAGAGTATGGATGCCTATATGGCGAAGTACTTGAAAAAGTCATAAAGGCAAACTTCTCATTCAGTATGCAATTTCAATCTCACAATGATTCTCAGGCGGGATGAGTGAGTCAGAGTGGTAGTGCACATTGTGGCTGACCCCCAGAGTTGTTAAGCTGGGAACCAACAACATTTTCCGCCTTCTTGGTCCATTTCTTGCCTTTCTTTCCCAGAGAGACTTCACCAAAAGAAAAACAATTCCTTGCCACGCCAGAGCTGGATGCACTGTGCCCCAACTTGTCAGGTTGCGTAACAGCAGCGCAACACATTTTTGGCTCATTTGTCTGAAAACAATAGTCGCTGTCTGAGCGTTTGAAAAAGAACAAGACGAAAAAGACAACCTAATGCACAGGCAATGAGATGCTGACCTCAAGTCTGGACAGTGTGCGGATAGAGGGAGGAAATGAGGGCCGACAGGCTCTCTGCATCTTCCCATTGATTCTTCCTGTATCAATGACATGTCTGTGCAATTTATGTAATATTGCCTCTGCCAGGGAATTTCGGGGTGAAGCCTGGTACGTGTGTGTGTGTGTGGTGTGTGTATTTGTGTTTTGAGGTAGAGAGAGAGAGTGTGACCAAGATTGAGGTAGAGAGAGAGAGAGAGGGGGGGGGAGCAGACAGACAGACAGACACACAGACAGACAGATAGAAATAGGGGAGGGAGCACAGAGAGAGAGACAGAAAAAGACAGACAGACAGACAGACGAGAGAACTCAAATGTTTTATTGAGGGTAATTGAATATGCCAGAGCTTCTTTGAACCGGGCTTTCATGAAAGGAGGAAACCCAAAGTAAATGATAAAAAATGATGAAATGTTGAAGTCAACAGACAAACTTCTCAGCACACAAATTATGCCAGTTACACTTTTTAACGCATATAATCATGAGCTAGCTAGCTAGCTGGTCTGGGCGTTTATTATTTAAGTAGATTTCATCTTTTCCTTGCTTATTTTTATTATTTTTAACATAAAGTCTCCAGTTCATTTCCGGTTTTAAATTATCGCCCAAGAACTTAATTTCTTGTGAATATTGTAAGGTTTCCCCATCTAACCTCAAGATTTGGTAAAAAACTTTGGATTTTCTCCATTACTAAAAAGCATCAGTTCTCTTTTCTCTCCTGAGAAGCAAACCCATTTTCTTCGTATATTCATTTAGTTTATCTAGTTCTATTTGATAGATGTTCCTCCATATGACCTATAACTCTTTTGGATGTACGTTTCCGAAATTTGTATTTATCCATACAGCAATGTCATCTGCATAGTACTAAGTTTACAGTGCTAGAGAAAACTTTACGGAGATCATGGATTAGAATAGTAATCAAAATTGGAGCCATTTTTTACTCTTGTTGAAGACCAACATCTATTTGTTTAAATGACGACTACACGTGTTTACTCCTGTGCATGTATATCTATCATACAAGAAACAATTGAAATACTTGAAATGTTTTTCCACTTATTCCTGTAAGTTTAATTTATACAGCAGTCTCTCAGGCCAAACACTGTTTACATGTGTGCACGTGTGTATATGCGTGTATGTATATGTCTGTTTGTGTGTGTGTGTGTGTGTGTGGTGTGTGTGTTGTGTGTGTGTGTGTGTGTTGTGTGTTTGTGTTTGTATGTATATGTGTGGGTGTGCATGCATACGTGTGCGCGCGCCGAAGCACAAATATGCATGCATGACCACATGCAGTTTGCATGTTGAAGTAGCGCATATTGTTCTCATCACTCGATCTTTTGTCAGGGCACAGGGGGTCACTGCCTACCACTGTGTCACAACAGACATGTGCAGGCTGTCACCAGCAATCCATGATGGCACTGACTGGTGTGCACATGAGTGAATGAAGTGACATGCTGGCCGCTAATGCACTTTTCATGTCCCCGTGGTGGTGGTGGCTGTTGCAGTGGTGGTGTGGTATTGTTCTATGATGCACCGATATCAGAACCAGAATCCTAACTCTATTGCAAACAAAGTCAGAAAGGGCTTTGTTTAACAGAAACCGATAAAGATAGAGTGTTTGTGCTCACTTAGGTTGCGGTAAAAATCAAATATCATTTGTTTCTTTTTCTTGTTGTCATAGTTCTTTGTTTGACCTTTATTCCTATCAGAGACTAATATGTTCTGCTTTTTACATATGTATGATAATAGAATTATAATTGTGAATAATAAAATAATAATAATAATAATAATAATAATAATAATAATAATAATAATATATAAAAATAATAAATAAAAATATAATATAATAATATGATTATAATAATAGTAATCATAATATATAAAAAAATAAAAAATATCAAAGATGTGAAGAGATGATGATGTGATGATGATGTGTGATATATTATGATATGGGTTTAGGTGATCTGTAGAGCCTAAATTGTGGTTGTGTGTGTGTGTGTGTGTGTGTGTGTGTGTGTGTGTGGTGTGTGGTGCGGCTGCGGCGTCGCGTGTTGTGTCGATTGAGAAGATTTCACGCTCAAATAGGCATCAGGTGCTCATATTACATGATATTGACTGGCTCACATCACAGCTCCAATGATCTACTACAACAGAGAAAAAATAGTGTATCGTTAGTAGGAGGGGCACATGGAATACATACAAAAGAGCCAAATGGGGATGAGGGAAGAGGGGTGAAGGGTGAAATGTCAGACTGACACAGACTCAACTCACGGGGAGAAAATCCCAGAGAGGAAAGAGATACAGTGTGCAGACTCTGGCCAGTCTGGCCTGATGTCTGGAGTCTGATGTGTGATAGGAATAAAATAATGGATGTCAGGATTCCTGCGTTTGTGTGGCTTTCTTGAAATGTGTGTGTGTGTGTGTTTGTGTGTGTGTGTGTGTGTGTGTGTGTGTGTGTGTGTGTGTGGTGTGTGTGTGTGTGTGTGTGTGTTGTGTGTGTGTGTGTGTTTGTATGTGTCTGCTATGTAAGTGTCTGTTTGTCTTTTACTTTATGTACCTGTTTGCAAATAGGTGTGCGTGTCAGTATGTGTGTGTTTATGTGGTTTGTGTGTGTGTGTGTGTGTGTGTGTGTGTGTGTGTGTGTGTGTGTTGTGTGTGTGTGTGTTTGTGTTTGCTTATGTGTGAGTGTGTTCTTGCCTCTGTACCTATGTGTGTCTGCTTGTGTTAATGTGTCTTTAATTATGAGCATGTGCACATGCCTGTGAATGTATGTGTGTTTGTGTGTGCGTGTGTGTTGATGTATGTATGTATTTGTATGTGTACACGCGGTGTGTGTGTTCTATGTATGTGTGCACACATGCATGCCTGGGCATGCAAACAAGACATGCATCTATTTCTGCAAGTGTGCGCACTCATGCGCATTTACACAGACCCGATCTGTGCTGTGCAGGCGCACACGTTTTGTCGTCGCTCGATCTCCTGTTATTGAACACAGTGAGTGGGTCACTGCCTGTTGCTGTGTCACAACAGACATGTGCATGCTGTCACCAGCAATCCATGATGGCACTGGCTGGTCTGCACATGAGTGAATGAAGTGACATGTCGGCTGCTAATGCACTTTCCATGTCCCCTGTGGTATTGGTGGTGGTGGTGGTTGGTTGGTTGTTGATAGGTTTCATAATTTTGTGTATGGAAGAGGGTTGTCTCTGTCTCTGTTTCTGTCTGACTGTCTGTGTGTCTGTCTGTATTGTTTTGCTCTTAGTGGGGGGTTGGGGTTACTGTCTCTGTTTCTATCTCTCTATTTGTCTATTTTGCTCTTGGTGTGTTTCTCTGTGTTGCTGTCTCTATTTCTGTCTCTCCCTCTGTGTCTCTGT
>CM060327.1:13004880-13007380 GCA_030674155.1 Stramonita haemastoma | reverse complement strand
TCTGTCTCTCTCTCTCTCTCTCTCTCTCTCTCTCTCTCTCTCTCTCTCCTCTCTCTCTCTCTCTCTCTCTCTCTCTCTCTCTCTCTCTCTTTCTCTCTCTCACTGCGGAAGAAAATGCCCTTTCATTTTAAATTCTAGGGTCAGAAACTGTGCACCTAAATCTGGGTAGGTCACAGCTGGATGTTGTTTATTTTCTCTGTCTCTCTGTATCTGTCTTGTGCCAGTTTGCATCACTGTGTTATCAGTTTTTGCTCGCGCTCTCTCTCTCTCTTTCTCTCTCTCCTCTCTATCTCTCTCTTCCTCTCTCTCTCTCTCCTCTCTCTCTCTCTCTCCTCTCTCCTCTCCTCTCTCTCTCTCTCCTCTCTCTCTCTCTCTCTCTCTCTCTCTCTCTCTCTCTCTCTCTCTCTCTCTCTCTCTCTCTCTCTCTCTCTCTCTCTCCTATATATATATTTTTTTTTTTTTATTTTTTTTTTTTATTCTTCTCTCTCTTTCATCTGTCTATCTGTCTATCTCTCTCTCCCTCCCCCCCCCCCCCTCTCTCTCTCTCTCTCTCCTCATCCCCCGCTGATGTGTATAGCATCTAATACGTCTACCGATTAGGAAAATGGCCCAGATTATTTTAACACAGGAAAAGAAACATCATGAAAAAAGATGAATAAGCCCCTAGGCCTTTTTGTACAGTGCATCTCGTTGGAAAAAAGGAAGGAGAAAAGCTGACCAGAGATTAAAATGACATAAGAGACAGACATAGACAAGCAAATAGGCCATGCAGACAGACAGACAGAGGTAGAGACAAATGGGCGACAGACATACAGACAGACATCCAGAGAGCAAGCAAGCACAGGAAGAAGTATTAAAATGAAGACACTGAAATAGACAAAAAAGATATCGATTTTTGCGGCAGAAGGGAAATAGCACGCAAAATCCTTATTTTTACCTCCTCTCTTTCCCTGTAATGAGTGAGTGACTACCCCCAAAAAAAGTTTTAAAAAGCACGTAAGAATCCCTGACACCCACACGCACAATCATAGTTTTGGATGACAGAGACATCCTGACAACGGAGACACACAGGACACAGACATAACAGGCAAACAGACAATCAGACAAAGATAAAGACAGACAGACGGATAGATAAAGAGGCAGACGGACAGAAAGAAGAATAACAGAAAGCAGAAACAAAAGATGAGAGAGAGAAAAAACTGAAACTGAATAAAATTGAAATTTATGTATGGATATTTTTCTCTTTTTTTATTTGTATATTTTTAGTCTTAGCTTTCAAAGCCAGACCTGGATCTCGTTATGAAAAGATGGAATGGATTTTTCCCCCTGCTTCTTTCGCACTGTGCCATTATACTGTCCTGTTCTGTCTGTCTGTCTGTCTGTCTGTCTGTCTGTCTGTCTGTCTGTCTCTGTCTCTCTCTCTCTCTCTCTCTCTCTCTCTCTCTCTCTCTCTCTCTCTCTCTCTCTCTCTCCTCTCTCTCTCTCTCTCTCCTCTCTCTCTCTCTCTCTCTCTCTCTCTCTCTCTCTCTCTCTCTCTCTCTCTCTCTCTCTCCTCTCTCTCCTCTCTCTCTCTCTCTCTCTCCTCTCTCTCTCTCTCTCTCTCTTCTCCCTCCTCACTCCACACACACACACACACACACACACACACACACACACACACACACACACACACACACACACACACACACACACACAACACACAACACACACACATAACGTCACAAACAAACAACAAAAAGTTGACATGGTAGCTTACTCAGTCTAGTTCCACAGCTACACTGTTGATAGTCAAGGTAGACTTTTTTCTTCTCGTTTGTTTTGCATTCAGTGGGTGTCGCATCATGCCAGATTGCCCACTTATAAAATGACCCAGGAGAAATGCAGGGACTCTTTTGGCTGGTGACCTTATAGCGGTCTAACTCTCTGTGAACAAGCCTGGAGTTCGTTTGGGGTGTGGTTGCGATTGTCAGCGTTGGATTAAAAGCAATCAGGTAGATGGAAGATTACAAACAAACAAGCATAAAAAGTAAAATATTAAAATGTTTACATTCCCTATGCAGTCGTTGAGGAGTGAGGCATCAAAGACCTCAGCTTCTCCAGGACCCAGCATATTGAGGCGGCTCCCATCTCCTCCCCTCGCTGCTTTACCTTCCCTGACCCTAAAGAGGGCAGGTACCCATTTAGAGCTGGGTGAACTTAGGGACTGTACTGTACTAATGCCAAGGCCCGGCCGTAAACGGTCACCCATCCACTTGGTAACCACGCTCAATGCTGCTTTACCTCCTGGCTTGGGGAAAGCGCGAGCTCTTAGGGCCTACCACCGAGCTATCTTGTCCCCGGCAGGTGTGGGAAAAGGGAATATAGCAGAGTGAAGACAGATTAGCTCTCATCTTAACTGCAACACACACACTCTCACTGTTGGACTATGGTCAGAACAGAGTGTGGTGAGTGGATTATGTGAAAGGTAGTAGTAGTAAGGCACCCATCAGTCTCGGAAGAC
>CM060327.1:12994880-12999880 GCA_030674155.1 Stramonita haemastoma | reverse complement strand
GAAAAGAGACAGAGACAAAGACTCAGGACTGGGGATTGAATTGTAAGGGTTCTGGCCTGAATACAAGAGTGTGCACATTAACAACAGATACTGCGAGCTAAACGACCCAGCAGATGTAAACTTGGCACTAACAAGAGCAATTTGGTGACAGAAACATAAACCCCTCCATCTTCATGTACACTGATACGTCAAACGATTTTACTCAGCAAAGTTCAGGGGGGGGGTAAAGCGTGAAATAAATGTGTACACACCCAAATGTCTTCATTGCCACAACATTTTGTATTTTAGATGGACGGATGGACGGATGGATGGATGGACGGATGGATGGATGGATGGATGGATGGATGGATGGATGGGTGAATGGATGGATGGATAGGTGGATAGATGGATAGATAGATAGATAGATAGATAGATAGATAGATAGATAGATAGATAGATAGATAGATAGATAGATAGATAGATAGATAGACAGAGACAGAGGGCAAAAGAGAGAGAAGAAGAGCGAGAGAGAGAGAGAGACAGACAGAGAGACAGACAGAAAGACAGACGACAGACAGATAGATAGATATACAAACAGACAAAGAGAGAGAGAGAGATCACATGACCTTTCAGCATCCTTAATATGATAACCTGATTGGACGATGGAATGATGTGACATAAGCACTACGCGAATGTTTGTGTCTTGCTCTTCTTGTTTTTGCTGCTGCTGTTCTTGTTATTTTTGTTGTTGTTGCTTAGTATCACAAAGTCTTTGTTTCACCTTAACAAATGCCAAGTCTAAAAGTAAAAAAGATGAAAGCATTAACACAGCAGGAATCATTTGTACCTTTAGACTGACGCCATAGCCGAGTGGTTAAGACAGCTGGACTTCAATCCCATGGGTCTGTAAAATCGTGGGTTTGAATCTTTAGGCCTCTGGCGATTTTTTTTCGTTCCTCGGCTAGAGCTCTGAGGTTCACCAATGGTGAGATTTTGTGTATGCGACCGTTACTGCCCACCATTAAGGTAGACGCAGTCCGACTTCGGGATGTCTGGTGAATTCAGGGTGGGGAGAAGAAAGTGACAGGAAGAAAAAGAACAAGGCAGAAGGAAAGAGAATGATAGAAGAGAGGGAATTCCCAGCAGAGATTTTCCAGAAGGTGGAGGATGTTATTTTCACTGGCAGGTCCCCGGCATCCCCACGGAGAAGCTGAATCCTATGTAACGTGGTGTTCGGGACAAAAGGGTCACGGCTTCAGGTTAACACACACGGCCTCAGCTCAAAACTAGCTGCTGTTGTTGAAGATTACACATCCCCCACTCAGTTTCAGAGAGCTGCTGAGATCACAGAGACAGCTTTCTCCAGCAATTAGAAATTTGGGGAGACAGCTTTCTCCAGCAATTAGAAATTTGGGGAGACAGCTTTCTCCAGCAATTAGAAATTTGGGAGACAGCTTTCTCCAGCAATTAGAAATCTGGAGAAAGAGGGGGCGGAGAAAGAGAGTGAGTGTGTGAATTAATTAATTAATTAATAAATACTCTATTTTTCAAAGGTGAGTGTGTTAGTGAGTGTGCGCGCATGCGTGCGCGCGTATGTGTGTGTGTGGGGGGGGGGGGGGGGGGCGGGGCGATGTATGATTGTATGTCTACGTGTCTGTTTGTAGTCTACGGTGAAGTCTGGATAAGTGCTGACTTTTAGAAATACGGCATGCTGAAGACAGGTATCTACGAGAGACAATTTGCATTAAAGTGTTTCTTGTTTTTGTTGTTGTTGTTGTTGTTGTTGTTGTTCTTCTTCTTCTTCTTCTTCTTCTTCTTCTTCTTCTTCTTCTTCTTCTTCTTCTTCTTCTTCTTCTCTCCTCCTCCTTTTTCTTCTTCTCTCCTCCTTTTCTTCTTCTTCTTCTTCTCTCTTCTTCTTCTTCTTTCTTCTTCTTCTTCTTCTTCTTCTTCTTCTTCTTCTTCTTCTTGCATTCTTCGCATTCTTGCATTCTTCGCATTCTTCGCATTCTTCGCATTCTTCGCATTCTTCTTCGCATTCTTCTTCTTCTTCGCATTCTTCTTCTTTCTTCGCATTCTTCGCATTCTTCCTTCTTCTTCGCTTCTTCTCCTTCTTCCAGCTGTTGGGTGTTTCTAAGGCACAACATAGTCATTTTCTTATGGATACCAGTCTGACAAAAAGAGGTTTTGACACTCGGCAGTACATCTGCCCCCACAGGAAAAGACTACACGACAGAAGACAACTTTACCATCTCTACAACGGAACTGGAGTGACAGGACTAAATTCACACGGCATACAAGAAGCCATTTCAAGCCAAGGCGGCCGCTTTAATATCACAAATATGTATGAAAGTGTAATCCAGCAAAAACAAACACTTTTAAGGCATTGGAGAGGGGAGAGGGGGTCGAGGCTGAAAAATTTTGTTTGCATGCTCATGTTGGAAGCCGATACGATACGATAACACCTGAAAATCCATAAATTTAATTAATCAGTTTTATGCTGTGTTGGCATGGAGAACATCTAATATCGCCAGCAAAACTAAATGCTTCAAACTTCCAAACCCTTTTTATCTATTACAAGTTATCTTTTTCTGCAGACATGTTCTACAAGTTGAATTTTTTAGTTTACACTTTCGATCTTCCTATTAGCATTTAGCTATTTTTATATTTTTTTTAAAAACACGATTTGGGCGACTTTTAGACCTGTGGACGTGTCTAGTCCAAAATTGGAATAGCCATGAAATAAAGCATCTGTGCAAAAGGTGCACTTTACGGGACGTCAGTGACAGCCAAGTTGCACTTTATGTGAAATCAGTGTTTGCAAAGTTGCACTTTACATGACGTCAGTGACAGCTGAGTTGCACTTGATGTGAGGTAAGTGACTTCAAAGCTGCACTTAACGTGACGTCAGTGACAACAAAACTGCACTTAACGTGACGTCAGTGACAGCCAAGTTGCACTTTATGTGACGTCATTCATAGCAAAGCTGCACTTTACATGACGTGAGTGACATCAAAGCTGCACTTTACGTGACGTCAGTGATAACAAAGCTGCACTTAACGTGACGTCAGTGACAGCCATGTACGTACGCTGCCTAACGTACAACCCCAGTTTATTCAGTACCCCTTGCATGTCTGCAAACTGTAAGAACCCTCCCCCTTCCCAACCCCCACCCCCAACAACCACCACCACCTTTCCCCTGGGTAAAAAAAAAAAAAGCAGTCGGCTAAACACCGTCCTGATCCCATTCTCTCAGACACCTCTGAGCAGCCCCCTACCTAGTCTTGTAGTAAGCCTGGTTGGTGCTAGGAGAAAGTCCCCCCTGCCCCCCCCCCTCCCCCCTCACCTCACCTCACCTCACCCAAAGCCCCTCCCATTAAAACCTATCACCACCACCACCAGCCCCTCCCACCCAGGAGACACAGCTAGCTAGGTAGATGAAGAAGACACAAGTATCGATCGGCGATCATGAAGATTGGGGCGGATCTCTCTCTCCCTCAGTCAGGTCTCCTTCCTTAGGGAGAGTGATGACTTAGCTCTAGCAGTTTGGGTTGGGGTTTTGGGTTTTTTTTAACCTGTTGCTGCATTTTAGAGAGAGAGAGAGAGAGAGAGAGAGAGATACTTGCATTGGTGTGGGATGGGTGGAAGAAGGGGTTTGAAAGAAGGGTTGTGTTTGAATGCAGGGTATGATGAGACAGAGTGGGGGGGGGGGGCAGAGAGAGAGGAGGGGAGGGAGAGAGAGGAAGAGAGAGAGAGAGAGAGAGAGAGAGAGAGAGAGAGAGAGGAGAAGAGAGAGAGAGAGGAGAGAGAGAGAGAGAGAGAACGAGAGACAGACAGACAGACACAGACAGAGGGGGAAGGAGAGAGAAGGGGGAAAGAGAGAGAGGGGAGAGAGAGCGAGACAGAGAAACAGAGACAGAGAGACTTTTCCATCCCTGACCAGTAAACTTGGATTTGTGAGGCTGAATCGAACACACGTAGAGCTAAAGTTTAAACCAGTACAAACATGTGAATGAGTGCAAGCGTTGAAGTTGTATCCGGTCAGTGAACTTAAACCCTTTGAATCCAGTCAGTTAACTGAAACAAACCCTTGTATCCAGTCAGTTAACTGAAACAAACCCTTTGTATCCAGTCAGTTAACTGAAACAAACCATTTGAATCCAGTCAATTAACTGAAACCCTTTGCATCCAATCAGTTAAATGAAACACCGTATCCAGTGAGTTAACTTAAAGAAACCCTTTGTATTCAGTCAGTTAACTGAAATCCTTTGTATCCAGTCAGTTAACTAAAACAAACCCTTTGTATCCAGTCAGCGAACTTGAATAAACCCTTCGGTTTGCCGCTGTGCTCTGTCTGATTGAAATTTGTGTGGACGTGTCTAGTCAATTCTCCTACAGCATTTACATTTTCCCACAGTTTAATTCAACGTCATCTCTTTCGTTTGTCTGGCTTTAGCTTCTCAAAGAACTGCCTTTACTCGCCAAATGCTATGTTCTGTTCTATAAACTGTTTTATCAGTGTCCTTTTGGGTCTGTTTCTACTTTATACTACACCAAACCTACTCATTTACGAAAAGAAAACATACATTGAAATACTTGTAGATTAAGTAGAGTAAGTAGAGTAGAGTAGAGCAGAGCAGAGTAGAGTAGAGTAGAGTAGAGTAGAGTAGAGTAGAGTAGAGTAGAGTAGAGTAGAGTAGAGTAGAGTAGAGAAGAGCAGAGAAGAGCAGAGCAGAGCAGAGCAGAGCAGAGCAGAGCAGAGCAGAGCAGAGTAGGTAGAGTAGAGTAGAGTAGAGTGGAGTGGTTTGTTGATAATTGTGTAAAAGATTGTCATAACAGAAAAGACTATTGACAGAGTTTGGTTAGCGTTATCGGCATCAAAGAGAGTGTCTTTAGTTTTTGGCATTGAATTATCTTGTAACTGTTAAGTGCTGACACGCATACATTTCAATCTATGTCCATGCGTCCGTCCGTCCGTCCGTATGTATGTATGCATGTATGTTATGTATGTATGTATGTATGTA
>CM060327.1:12944880-12984880 GCA_030674155.1 Stramonita haemastoma | reverse complement strand
GGATGGATGGATGGATGGATGGATGGATGGATGGATGGATGGATGGATGGGAGGGTGGGTGGGTGGATGGATGGGTGGGTGGGTGGGTGGGTGGATGGTGTGGATGGGTGGGTGGATGGATGGGTGGGTGGATGGATGGATGGATGGTGGGTGGGTGGTGATGATGATGGATGGATGGATGGATGGATTGCATTAGACAAAAGCTACAAGTCCATCAATGAAAGGGTACTAAGCATACACGTCATATCAATACATAATGAATATGAAAAAGACATGAATAATCATACAGAATCCAGACAAATGTCAACGAATGTTTTCAGTTATTGGCATGTGGAGTCTGTTTGATTCATAATTTGCTTGCGTTTGTCTAGACCCTTTATTAAACGTATTGCTAAAGATGAGATTGACGATGGCACCTTTTGTACAAGATTCGCCGACCTGTTGGCTGGGTTTGTCATCAAAGCAAACTTACGATATATGCAACAAGCAAAACAAAAAAAAAAGAAATTGTTTTTTCTTCATATGCTAGACATGAATTGTTGTTTTTCTCCTCTGCAATAAATCACTGTCTGCAATGCAAAAGACTATACAATCTCAGCCGAAATTTCTGTTAATTACTTCGTAGTCTTTTATTAATTTATGAGAGTATTCTAGATCAGAAGCTTCTGTAAACGAGCTATACTAATGGTATTTTTCACTGGACATTCACTTTTTGTGCCAGTTTTGATGGAAACATGAAATAAGTCTATCCTTCAATTCTCAATCAAACTTTTCTTCATCACCCAGCCCCTGGCACAGGGAAACAATGCCAAAGCCATTTTTTGTCCAAAAAAGTTTTTCTCTGTAGTTGTCCAGTTTCCTTTACTACCATTATTGTGTTGTATAAGTAGCATCTCGTATGCTTGTCTGTTTATTCTCAACACAGGCAGCTTCGTAAGTTTTATCCAGTATTTAACACATTTGGGAAGAGTTCTGATACATAACGGATACGTGCCTGTTTCTCCATACATAAGTTTACTTGGTGTATATAATGGGACGCAGAAGGATTTTTTTCTTGGCATTCATTCTTTTTAATCGGTGTGGTATCTCCTAAACCCAAGCTTCTGCTGCATACATCAGGGCAGACTCTACCTGTGCGTCAACAGCTTCCAAAATTAGTGTGCTATCAGCAGAGGCGAATAGTCTCACTGATTGGATGATTTGCATAACTCCGTTTTTTGCTCTCTTTTTTTTTTTACCAAGAGAACTCTGAATTCTAAATCATTTAATGTACATTGCCCTTGGGCCACAATACATACATTGGCCTTGAGGAGAAAACAATCACTTCATTCATATTATGAGCATTAAAAAAAATGCTTTTAAAAATGATGAGTTCTGATTGATGAAATGAGAAAAACATACTTTTCTAAATTATATGATCATAATTATTTACAACTAGCATTATGCAAGTCATCGGAAGTGGATATTCTCTATAAAATGTAGACATCATGAATATCAAGCACATAGTGTATGGTAACAGTTATCAATATACATAGTCTTCCTAGTGTGTATAGATTGAAATATGCATCTAGACAGACTGTGCCTGCAGTCATTACTTGTTAATCTAAGCAGATCTGACAACGGTCATTGTTACATTTACTTTAAAACTTTTCCTACAATTTTGGTGTAAGCCTACAGGAAACATTCCACATAGAGAGAGGGGGGTAGGGGGGGGGGGTTAAAAAAATCCAAAGCTTTGCTTTCAAACTTCATACTATCAAACAAAGTTACAATAACAGCAGAATAGATCTAATTTGTAACTAATACCGTGCCTACAAATTATAGATCTATCTGCTTTTTTCTCTACATCTTAATTAATATTGCACAATCAGAAATATAACGATATTTTGTAAACATTCACCTTTTCTTCTTTTTTTTTTAAATGGTGTAGTTGTTATTGGTGTCGGTAGGTTTTCGTGTTGTTTTCTTCTTTTCAACTGTTTAGATCTCTTGTAGCTGGCCACGATGTCTCTGGATGTACTTTGGTAGCTAAGTAACAGCAGCCGGTGTCGGCTTTCAGTTCTAAACAAGCTCATGATCTCGATCTACAGAATAGACCTATATTTCAAACAACACGCACAGATCTCCGAAGATCCAGATCTCCATAAGCTTTTTTTTACAAACACTGACAGTATCTCAGATAAAGTCTGCTGAAGTCTTTTAAAAATAATCACAAGCTTTAGGTTTAGATTTAATCTGAATTTGTCTGTTTTCTGGATTCAGAGAATACGGGGGGAGTGGGATTGGCGGGATTATTTATACGCGCACGCGCGTGCGCGCGCGCACGCGTGTGGCGTTGTGTGTGTGTGTATGATATATGGTGGGAAAGATTCGGTTATAATTAGGAGTAAAAATAAAAATAATAGATACGGTTGTATTTAGGAGGTAGATAGCACATTTTGCACTGATGATTTACATTCCAAATGTTCCACTTAAGCGTTCTTCGTTTCATTCATCTTACGCATTTGAGGAGGTCACACACACACACACACACACACACACACACACACACACCACGCACGCACGCACCACACGCACGCACGCACGCACGCACGCACGCACGCACGCACACGCACACACACACACACACACACACACACACAACACACACACATGCGTAGTGGAAAAGTCTTGTAGTTCTGAGCCTCAGTATCCTCACTGACCAATAACCTGAAGGCAAAAGATCCTGTCGCCACGCTAAGATTGGTGGAGTCCATTTTGGGGAGATTGTGGTTTTCCTCTCGTTTCAACACCTCGTCTGACTCCACTGCCCTCGTTTGTCGTGTGGTCATTCTGAGGAGACCATGAGAAAAATCCTGTCATCCTGGCACTAAAGAGTAGAACAGTTGTGAGTAGGGGTGTAAGTGATGTGACTACAGCCAGTGTATTGTACTGTATGGTATTGTATTGTATAGTCGGTATAGGTATATCTTTTTTTTTTTTTTTTACTTTAGCACTAATATCTAATATCGTGCGGTTTTTCCTCCCGAGGAAAAAAGTGTGGCCGACGGAGATAACCCTACAAACCAAGCTGTACGGCCCACGAGAGGAGCTGGAAAGAACATGCCAGTATTTTTCCCAGACACCTCTGATGGTGTAAAGCGAACGAGAGAACTGAGAAGTGAAGAAGAACTTGAGCACTGATGAGATAGATTTCCCTCCTGTATAATAATAATGTCGCATTCTTTGCCGCATTGACTTCCAATCTTTTTGCTTCCGCTCTGATGATAGATTGTTTTCTTCAGATTCTTCTTGTAACTGTTGCAGCATTTTCTTCATCTTTTTGCTAAAGCAGTGATGAGACAGATTGTCCTCCCCCCCCCCCCCCCCCACCACAACACACACCCCACCCCACCTCTGTAAGCTACTATGTTGCTGCATCTGCACGGCTACCTACGATCATAGTTTCTGTTCCTTTTTTAGCACGACACGGACAGAGATTCTTTTTGAACCCTGTCATCCTCTCTGTATCCAGACACATGGAAAATATTCTGAATATTCTGAATCTGAATCATGGAATGGTACTGTGCCCAGTCATCCCTTCTTGTGCCCCTTGCTAGTTTAAGGGTTGTTGTTGTTGTTGTTGTTAAGGGACACTATGAATTCTCGTCTCTACTTAGCCAACGTTTCAACGGTTTCTCGTGCCAGGTTTTTTGCAATGTTCTTGAAGAATTTTTTTTAAGAGAAGTGTGTGTGTGTGGGGGGGGGGGGGGGCTGTTACTCCCGTTCTCTTGTCGGTTATTCCTACGACATCACATATACAGCCATACTCAAAGTTTTGGAGGAGGGGTTGGGTATCTTTCCAGAGAAATTGCCAGGTTTATATATATATATATATATATATATATATATATATATATATACCTGAACATTCACTGAGTACCTTCAGTCTCCCCAGGTTTTTTCTGACCAGCCAGGTTCCAGCGCAGCGCAGCGCAGCGCAGCGCAGCCCAAGCAGCTAGCTGAAGACTACAGAAGCGAAGCAGCACTGCAGTCTGTATTTAGACCTCCTCCTCTCCTTCACAGGCCTGCAGCCAGGTGGGCAGGTGGGGCTTCAGCCCTCAGACGGTGAGCAGGGTGAAGACGCACAGCAAGAAAAAGGCCAAGGGCTGGACAAAACTGCCCACACTGGGTGGTTGCTGCATTCCCGGTGTGTTTGGAAGCACTATGCACACCCCCTCCATCACCTCGATGTTGTTGGGGTTGGAGTTGAGGGCGCAGAACAGCTGTTGAGGGCAGTCGGAATCTACCATACAGGTTTCGTTGGTCTTCTTGCTCGGTGGGTAACATATCTTTCTGTCGGCACTGATCAAGGCATTGGGGTCATCGCACTGGCAGTGTCTAAGTTCCTCGCCCTCTGGCTGGACGCAGTAGCTGCTGCCGCTGTCTTCAGAGCAGTCGGTGTTATGCGTGCAGACAAAGCCGCGAAGCAACATCCCCTTCGAGACACACTCTAACTCATTCACGGGCACGATCAGGTCCTTGTGGCAGTAGCAGTGGGACTTATCGCTGCCCGGTTCCAGAGGGTCGTACACGCAGACACCTTCTGTCCCGAAACAGTCCAGGTTGTTTCTACAATATATGATGGTTTTATTCTTCAGGTTGGGCCAACATGTCCTGTTGTCCAGGGCAGGTAGAGAGATGCTCTCTGGATAGTTGGGATCGACGCAGGTGCACACTTTCACCTTTCGATCAACCTGCTTCTGGGAGCAGTGGGCTTGGTTTGAGCTGTTGCAGGGTTTGCAAACGGCTCCTTTGATGCACTCTGTTGTCGATTCCGGGTATTGGCACTCCTCGCTGACCAGCCGCCGTAGGTCTAGGTCTTTGCTGCGCACATTGTGAAGAAGGCTCAGTAGCAGTCCTGTTTGAAACACTGAAAACAAAATTTTGTGACCCATGACTAAAATATATTCCACTTCGGTTTTGACTGAAAAGTCATCCCTGTGTGCTATTATTGTTCTATTCTAGAATCGCACAGAGTTAACGTTATGAAGGTTTCATTTCATTGGCTCTGGATCAGGAAATGTCATTTTGCAATGACGTTTTGCTAACTTTTTTGGTAAGCCTATGACGTTTTTCCTGTTGTACACCAAGTAAAACTCTTCTTCCTTTGTAGCTTTTTTTTTTTTTCGCTGGACACGTGGAGATATTCTTAGATAGAATGATCCTCTCCGTCTCTTTCTAGTTCTGAGATTTTCCAGTTTTAACTCTGCAGTAGGAACGATACTTTAGACTGATTTCCTCCCCAGTACACCCAGCTGTAAATGGGTACCTGCCCTCTTTAGGGTTAGGGAAGGTAAAGCAGCGAGGGAGAGGAGATGGGCGCCTCACTCAAAATGCTGGCCCCTGGAGAAGCTGAGGTATCTGATGCCTCGCTCCCCTACGACAACTTAGGTTATGGGACACCTTTACTATTTTTACCTTTCTATATTTTGAATGTAGGGTGTACCTTGATTTTGACTTTCAACCCACTAGATCAAGCTTCGTTAAGAACTTTGAAGAACAAAAGTCTGTGGAATCACACATTTCTAGATTTATTGGTGCTTTTGTTAGCATGGCAAGGCGAGACAAATGTTATGATAAAACCCTGCTGAGGTACAGAAAGGTGTTACACTTCACCTGTAACGAATTCAAAACATAAAACCCCACCGAACTTTATGGGTATCAACAAATAGTCTTGCAGTCTAGCTCGGGATTGAAAGATCGTCATGGTGTTAGTACGTTGAATTTCTGGTCGGTTGGTAAAAAATACGAGAATGATACTTCTTATTGATCATATATGTGTTAGCAATAAGTTTGATTTGCCATCAGTGGGAGTACATGAGTACTTCTGTTCATGAATATGTTCGACTTTATACCATCAGTATAACGATCCGGTACAGGATCAGGTGTTTTGTTTGTTTGTTGTTTGTTTTTGTTGTGGGGTTATTTTTGTTTGGTTAGTTGGTTGTTGTTGGTTGGAGGGGTTTTTTTGTTTTTTTTGTTTTTTTTTTATTTTGGGGGAGAAGTGGTGGGGTTGCAAAAACCAATTTTAAAAAACCTTTTATTTGTCTTTTTAATATTTAAATCCAGTTAGTTTTGTTTACACCAAGAGTAAAACGCTATGATCTTTTTTTTGGTCTTTTTTAGAATACACAGGATAAGAGTTTGGTGAACCTCAGAGCTCTAGCCAAGGAACGAAAAGCAAATCAAAGAGATCTATCCACTAATTCACTCATTCATTCTTCGGTAACTTAAAAAATCTGTACAAATCTGCCCTGTACTTGAGTGATGCTTTTGAAAGCTGCGGGTGGGGGCATTGTTCTGACCATCTTGCTACAAAACTTCGCTTGCATAAATTCAGCGATTCGAGGTCAGCGTGACCCACACAGGAAGTGCATTCCTGCCAAGGGAGGCTAATCACCCAGCATGCTGCCTAAAGTGGCATCAAATCCTCTCCCCTTCCTTCACCTTTCTGTGTGCGGAAATTGAAGAGTGGCTTCTTTCTTTTCGTTTTCTCTGCTTGTTTTTTTTTTTAATTCATGTGTACAAAAAAGTCATGCAATAACGTATGTATGAAGGTAGGTGTGCCTGCAAATGTACAAACATTGATGTATGAATGCTTTCAGAGTGTATGTGCGCACACGTAAATACCTATCCAAGTACGATCACATGCATGTATACTTGATTGCTCATGCACCAGCATACTCTCAAAGACGTGTGCATGCGCACACGCACACAGACATAGATTCAAACTCAGACACGCACGCCCGCACGCACGCACTAACGCACGCACACACGCAAGCGCGCGCGCGCGCCCACACACACGACACACACACACACACATACACACACACACACACACACACACACACACATACATACACACATACATACACACACGCATGCACGCACGCACGCACAAAGAGAGAGAGAGAGAGAGAGAGAGAGAGAGAGAGAGAGAGAGAGAGAGAGAGAGAGAGAGAGAGAGAGAGAGAGAGAGAGAGAGCAAAAAAAAGCACAGGAGTGCTTATTGGGTTGTCCTCGAAAAAAAAAGAATAAAAAACAAGATAATAAATAAACACGCACACATACTTGAGCAAAAATGCACGCACGCACGTGCGCACACACACACACACATACACCACACACACACACACACACACACACACACACACACACACACACACACACACACACAACACACACACACACACACACACACACACACACACACACACATACACACACACATACACACACACACACAACACACACACACACACACACACACACACACACACACACACACACACACACAACACACACACACACACACACACACACACACACACACACAACAAAGTATTCAAGCGCCACGCGCGTACGTGTATGCGCTTACTCACTCACTCACTGACTCAGGGGGGGGGGGGAAAACAGAAACACAAGCCAACAGACAGATATAGACCGAGAGTGAACAAAGACAAGAAGACATGACATCATGGCATGGCATGGCACACTACTACCAGAGAGAGGGAACAAAGACTAAAGAAGACACAAGACAGGACTTCATGGCACACTCACAAAATCCATACCAAAACTTCCACCTCAGTCCCTAACGATCCGTACCTGTCTACACCAGTCTGAATCCAAAAACGAAAAGAAAATCATCAACCCAAAAACTAAAGAAAAAAAAGGAAAAAGAAAAATAATGAACAAAGAAAACTCCAGCGCCTCGCGCGCCAAGATGGCCCATAAAAAAAGGTTACTAACTCCTAGAGAAAGAGGAGCAAACATCGAAGATGATGACGGGGATAGAGGTAGATTGTTGTTGTTGAGTGTGTGTGTTGTTGTGTGTAAGTTGTGTGTGTGTGTGTGTGTGGTGTGTGTGTGTGTGTGTGTGTGTGTGTGTGTGTGTGTGTGTGTAGTGTAAGTGTTGTGTGTAGTGTTGTGTGTGTAGTGTGTGTGTGTGTAAGTGTATGTGTGTGTGTAAGTGTGTGTGTGTGTGTGTGTGTAGTGTGTGTGTGTGTGTGTGTGTTGTGTGTGTGTGGTTGTGTGTGTGTGTGTGTGTGTGTGTGTGTATGCGTGGTGTGTGTGTGTGTGTGTGTGTGTGTGTGTGTGTGTGTGTGTGTGTGTGTGTGTGTTGTGTGAGTGCAGCTTGCAGAATCGTTGTGGAAACAAGCCATCACACAACTTCACAGCCACACCAAGACAGCTAGCATAGCTAGCTGTAGGTAGACGTAGGATCAACATGAACGTGCTGCTACTACTACACTACCTGCCTCCTCCTCTTCACCTCTTTCGCTTCTTCCTCTAGCTTGGTGTTTGTTGTGTTGAGTCTATCTATATGTGTGTGTGTGTGTGGCCAAATAAGGCCAGGTGATTTCAGCTGACTTGGTTTTTGACTTCTTCTCAGAACTCCTTGAGGAGTCCTTGCAGCACTGCAGTGAAGTTCTGTGTCCTGGGTGATAGTAGTGAACCTGTCCGAGTCTGTCCTTTGCTTCAGGGAGAAAGAGAGAGAGAGAGATACAGGTAGGGTGGTGTTTCTACAGTGTGCTGATTTTTAAGGGGGGAAACTGAGTGTAGCAGAATCCTCAGCATCTGGCTAAAATATCTACGTTGGGTTTTGCTCAAACTGTGTACAGTGCTGGGACCGATAATTTTTTTTTTTTACTTTTTACACACAGCTGTGTTGTTATAATTTTTGTCTGTGCGCTGGTCGGTCATAATCACATCATATCACATATTGAATGTTGGGAAATTTTGACATATTTTTCCGCTCCTTACGATGTTCTCTCTGTGCGATATTTGGTCACGTCACATCACGTCGCACTGAATGTGGGAAATTTCTTTGTTGTTTTTTTTTTCTACTCCGTACAAAGTTTCTGTCTGTGCGTTTGGGATATATCACGTCAGACTGAATTTGTGGAAGACTGTAACGAGGCTTTTTCCACATCTTTACTGTTTCCATTTGTCTGTGTTGAGTGTCGCATCACCTCACATCACATTGATTTTGGGGGAATTCTGACAATTTTTCATCTCCTTACATTGGTTTTTGTCTGTGCGTTATTTGTTCACATCACATCACGTCAGACTGAATTTTGGAGATTTTTTTTTTTTACAATTTTCTCAAAACTTACCAATTTCCGTCTGTGCGTTTGGGACATATCACATCAGACTGAATTTTGGAATATTCTTACTCTTTTCCCATTCCTTACCAGTTTCCATTTGTGCGTTTTGGGACATATCACGTCAACTGAATTTTGGAATATTCTACGTCTTTTCCATTGCTTACCAGTTTTTGACTTGCTTTTGGACATAATCACGTCAGACTGAAATTTTGGAATATTCTTACACTTTTCCATTGCTTACCAGTTTCCGTCTGTGCGTTTGGACATATCACGTCAGACTGAATTTTGGAATATTCTTACGTCTTTTCCCATTGCTTACCATTTTCCGTCTGTGCGTTTGGACATATCACGTTAGACTTAATTTGGAGATTTTAATTCTTTTCCCACCTTACCATGTATCTGTCTGTGCGATACTTAAAGTCACACCACATCAGTTACACTGAATTCTGGAAGATTTTTACATTTTTCCACACTTACCAGTGTCTATCTGTACATTTCGGTCATAACCTCATCACATCACGTCAGTCATGTTACACTGAATTCTGGAAGATTTTTTTTACATCTTTTCCCAATTCTTACCAGTGTCCATCTGTACATTTCGGTCATAATTGCTCACATCACGTCACACTGAATTCTGGAAGATTCTAACATCATTCCCCACACCAAACCAGTTTCCATCTGTAATTTCGGTCATACCTTACCACATCACATCACGTCCCACTGAATTCTAGCAAGAGTCGTACCTCATCCCCCCCCTCACAAACTGACCCGCGTATGGTGTCCTAGTGGGTGTGAGGTGCATGGGGCGCTGTGCCTTGGCTTTGCCCTAGTGCTGAAAGCTAAGGGGAAAGGCGTCATGATGACTCTGGAGGGGAAGAAGACCATGATCCGGGCCAAGAGTGAGGACTATGGCCGCCGCCACCCCCGCCTCAACTTGCGGGACACTCTGGGCAGCAAGATGAGCTGCGACTATGCCGCTGACCCCTCCTTCGAGAGGTCAGGCCGTGTACTTTACTCTGTCTCTATTTTTTTTCTGTGTCCGTCTGTCTCTGTCTGTCTGTCTCTCTTGTCTCTCTCTCTGTCTCTGTCTGTCTGTCTCTGTCTGTCTCTGTCTCTCTTGTCTCTCTGTCTCTCTGTCCTCTCTCTCTCTCTCTCTCTCTTCTCTCTCTCTCTCTCTCTTCTCTCTACTCTCTCTCTCTCTCTCTCTATCTTCTATCTTTTTCTATCTATCTCTCTATCTATCTATCTATCATCTATCTATCTACTATCTATCTATCCTCTATCTCTCTCTCTATCTATTCTTCTATCTTCTCATCTATCTATATCTATCTACTATCTATCTCTTCCATCTATCTTCTATCTATCTATCATCTATCTTCTCTATCTATCTATCTATCTATCTTCTATTTCGCTCGCTCCTCGCTCGCTCTCTTCTCTGTATTCTGTTCTTCTGTCTGCGTCTGTCTGTCTATCTCTTCTTCCTTCTCTCTCTGTCTCTGTCTCTCTCTCTCTAGCTCTCTCACTCTGTCTCTGTCTCTCTCTTCTCTCTCTTTCTCCTCTCTCTCCTCTCTCTCTCCCCTCCCCCCCTCCCCTCCTCCCTCCCCCCTCCTCCCCTCTCCCCTCTCTCTCTCTCCTCCTCTCATCCTCCTCTCTCCTCTCTCTCTCTCTCTCTCTCTCTCTCTCCTCCCCCCCCCTCTCCTCTCTCTCTCTCTCTCCTCTCCTCTCCATTTTTGCCATGGTTACCATGTCGATGATAGCGCGTCGCGTTATTGTTTTTTGTACATTACGTCGCCTGCTAGCCTATATGAGTTAGGAGCTTATAGGCTTAAGAAAACAAAGCTGTGTTCATCTATTCGTTTATTCTCTTTCACCTGTTTGTACTATTTTCTTCAGTTTATTTTCCAAGCCATATAAAGCAATCTTATTTATTTATGTATTTATTCTTTCATATCGAGGATTTTTTTTTTATTTTATCTTTTATATCGAGGATAATGGAATAAGCACTCACGTACTTTTTTTTACATCCTGTCCCCGTGTGTATGCAGTTTTGTAAATCTTGTCATCTGTTCCCACCGGCACACAATGGCCTACACTTACGAAAAACGGAACGGGGTTTTAACGTGTGCGCAAGATGTTCTGCGTGCGTTCGCGCACGGGGTCTCGGTTTATAGTCTCATCCGAAAGACTTTTAGGGAGAGTGGAGTCAGCACTCATGTTAACTCCAGGTGAAAAATTCCCTCGACCGGGAATCGAACCCGGGTCGTCAAATCGAGAGAAAATGTTCTGACCAACTAGGCTCCGTATCTTCATGAGCTATTCCTGGGGTCAAGGTTTTCTCTTCAAAGGTTCTCCTCGAGGGATGCTGTGGGGGCCTGTCAGTATAAACAGCATTCTCACCTTCTGGAAATCCTGTGCGAGAAATTCCAGCTTTTCTATCACTCTCTTTGTTTCTGCTTTGTTCCTTTCTTCCTGTCACACCCCCTTCTTGTCAATTCTCTGCCTTGTAATTTTGAAATCCTGTATACGGAATTTATATTGCGCTATAGCTTGCACAGAATATGGATGTTTCTTTGGTGTAAATGTTCTTATTATTTAATATATTATATATATTATATATATATTATATTTATTATTTTTCTTTTGTAATTTCTTTTATTCTATATTATAATATACACATTAGTGCTGTTTCTTTTTATTTCTTCTTTTGTGCTTGTCTTTTTGTTTGTCTTTTCGAAAAGCCAAGTATTATATATATAGGCAGTAAATAACTGATGTCGCGGATGTTGCTTTTCTAATTGCATGTCAACAAATAGAAGGTTATCATATACTTGCGTTGATATCTCTTTCTGTCTCTGTAAGTCTCTCTCTCTTTGTCTCTGTCTCTGTCTCTGATCTGTCTGTCTGCTGTCTGTCTGTCTGTCTGTCTGTCTGTCTGTCTGTCTGTCTGTCTGTCTTCTCTCTCTCTCTCTCTCTCTCTCTCTCTCTCTCTCTCTCTCTCTCTCTCCTCTCTCTCTCTCTCTTCTCTCTCCACACACACACACAAACACACACCAAAAAATACACAGGCACACTACTATTAATAAAGTTGATTATGTCCCCAGATCAATTGCTTGATTAAAGGAAGCATTTGGATTGATTATTCGCTATTCCATGTGGAAATAAACATTTGACTTTGACTCTGACTTTGGCTTCACGCACGCACGCACGCACGCACCACCCACAGCACCACATACACACACACACACACACACACACACACACACACACACACACACACACACACACACACACACACACACCACACACGCACACACGCACACACATCACATTACCTCACACTCACACTGCATCGTATCATATCACATTACACCACACACACATTACATTACATCACACCACATATTATATCACATCACCCCCACACTACACCACACCACACCACATCACATTACATCACATACATCACATTCTTGTCACACCATACTTGAAAGCCTAGCATAATTTTAGAAATGGCATGCCTCGACATTTACACAAATCACTCTCTCTAACACAGCTTATTTTTTCCAGCTCAATATAATACATGGGCGATGTTTTGGTTAAGAGAGAGAGAGAGAGAGAGAGAGAGAGAGAGAGAGAGAGAGAGAGAGAGAGAGAGAGAGAGAGAGGGAGAGAGAGAGAGAGAGAGATTTCATTTGATTTGATTTGATTTGATTTGATTTATTCTTTTATATCGAGGATAATGGGATAAGCACTCTTGTGCTTTTTTACATCCAGTCCCCGTGTGCGTGCAGTTTTGTAAATGTCATCTGTTCCCACCGGCACACGATGGCCTACTTTTACGAAAAGCGGAACAGGATTTAACGTGTGTGTAAGATGTTCTGCAAGAAAGAGAGAGAGAGAGAGAAGAGAGAGAGAAGAGAGAGAGAGAGAGAGAGAGAGAGAGAGAGAGAGAAGAGAGAGAAGGAGGAAGAAGACGACAGACAACAGACAGACAGACAGACAGACAAGACAAGAGATAAGGACAAGAGAGAGAGCAGTACAGCAGTGCAGAGCAAGACAGTGGATTGATGAGGGCTTTAGGGTAAGCGACATTTAGGATGATTCTCGCGCCATTCTTTTCCCTAAGGAATTTCAACAAGCTCCTTTGCTTGATTGTTTGTTTGGTTTTCTTTCACTGTCTTTGATGTGAGAATTTTGCTCATGGTTTTGAAGTTGCTTTTTTTCTTTTCTTTTTTTTTTTGGGCTGAGCCCTGGAGGTTTGCTTGAGTTTTTATATAGTTTTGTTTTATCTATTTGTTTGATTTTTTAGGGTTTGGTTTTTGGGGGATTGGTTGGTTGTTGTTGTTTTTTTTATTGGGGTGTGTATCTGTTTCTGTGTCTGTCTGTTGTGTGTCTCTCTCTGTCTCTGTCTGTTCTATCTATCAGTCTGTCTGTCTGTCTGTCTGTCTGTCTCTCTCTCTCTCTCTCTCTCTCTCTCTCTCTCTCTCTCTCTCTATCTCTCTCTATCTCTCTCTCTCTGTCTCTCTCCGTGTCTGTCTGTCTGTCTGCCTGTCTGTCTGCCTGTCTGTGTTTTTGGATTTTGTTTGTTTTATTTTGTTCAGGGGAAGGGGATATTTTGTTTTTGTTTCTCTCTTTTAACGAGTCTAGATTTGCCATTTCTGATTGATTCGAACGGAAATATTTCTGACTTTTTTTTTATTTTTGCAATGGGTTTGTATTTTTGTTTGTTGGTTGGATGGTTTTGTTTCGTTGTTTTTAGCTTTCCTTCTGCTGTGAATTATTTTCAAATAGGTTTTATTCCTTCATCCTCTTCGTTTAGTTCACTGTCACGTTTCTGAGGCGGTTTTCATTTTCTTCTCTATTTCCTGCACTTCCTGCTTGTCTCATTTTGTTCCCGTATGTTTTCGTTATTTTTGGCGTTTTTTTCTCAATAAGTCTCTGTCTCTCTTTTTCTCTGTCTTTCTGTCTCTCTCTGTCTCTCTCTGTCTCTCTCTGTCTCTCTGTCTCTCTGTCTCTCTGTCTCCTCTGTCTCTCTCTCTCTCTTCTCTCTCTCTCTCTCTCTCTCTCTTCTCTCTCTCTCTCTCTCTCTTCTTCTTCTTCTTCTTTCTTCTTCTTCTTCTTCTTCTTCTTCTTCTTCTCTCCGTTTCTCCCTCTCTCTCTCTCACTCTCTCTCTCCCTCCCTCTCTGTCTTTGTCTCTGTGTCTCTGTGTCTCTGTCTCTGTCTCTGTCTGTCTGTCTCTCTTCTCTCTCTCTCTCTCTCTCTCTGTCTCTCTCTGTCTCTCTCTGTCTCTGTCTCTGTCTCCCCTCTCTCTCTCTCTCTCTCTCTCTCTCTCTCTCTCTCTCTCTCTCTCTCTCTCTCATTGAAAATGTGGACAAACTGTACGATAAACACGATTCTTTTAAGTGGATCCTTTTTCCGGAATATATTTGGATGGTCCCGCATTTACATTAGTCATGTTTTGGCTTTTGCCAAATCATAATTATGCCATCTTTTGTTTTTGCTTTGTTTTGCTACGCTTTGTTTGACCCCATTCTAGGGACTGGAAGCCTGAAGAATAAATTTTGTGCATTGTTCTCTCTTTGTTCCAAGATTTCGAAGCAGACATTTTGTTCTCCAAATTGCACCGCGGTCCTGTCTTCTAAACGGAACATATTGTCACCCTTTTGGAGTACAAGGGAAAATAAACAAGATTCTTTTTTGTTCCGAACAGACACACACAAAAGTTTGTTCGTTTTGTTTGTTTCGTTAATGTCCATTCACTACTTTGTGGTATAGACACACTCGCATTCAAACCATCTCCTCTTTTATATATATATATGTATGTATATATATATATATATATATATATATATATATATATTATATATATATATATATATATATATATATATACTAATTATATATATATATTCAATCAAGGGCAGAGATAATGACAGCGCCTTCACAAAGCACATGATAATAAATATGCAAAACTATAACAATACAGGGGTGCATAGGAGAAGCCTCCTTTGAATTGTAGTGATGTTCTACTGTTTATATCTTCATTTCGCGGAATTATCTCCAATAACATCTGCGAAGACGGGGGCAGTTACCTTAATAGCAGGCTTACAAACCACCACACACGATGGCAAATGGCTGACTTAATAAATTAAACTGAAGAACTAGAAAGAAAAGAATAATGAGAAGGAAGAAGAACAAGAACAAAAAGAAAGAAAAGAAAAAGAATGAAAGAAAGAAAGAAAAGAACGAAAGAATGAAAGAGAAAAAGAATAAATAATTAAGTAGAAAGCAAGAATGATAGAAAGAAAGAAAAAAAGAGAGAAGAAAGAAAGAAAGAAAGAAAGAGAAAAGAAAGAAAGAAAGAAAGAAAGAAAGAAAGAAAGAAAGAAAGAAAGAAAAAAGAACAACAACAACAACAAGAACAAGTTAAAGAACAAGAAAAACAAGAAAGAACAATCCTATACTTTCTTCCTCGCAATTTTAAAACCTAGGTGAAAATTTTGTAAAGAGAAAATGTTGAACACCAGTTTCTAAGTCTACGTGCGCAGATTTCTTTAGCTCTTTTGTCAGCAAAACACCCAGCACCACCACCACCACCATCACTACCACCACAACCACTACCACCACTACCATCACCACCACCATTACCACAACAAAGCAAAGTAGCACAGTCAATGAAGGTGACTAACATTTGCAGCAGACAGCTAGCCCAAATAGCTTTTTTCTCCTTTGTCAGTTTTCGATCCGCTTGAAGGTCACGAGTGAGTCTGGTACATCCAGTGTACTACTTGCTGCTGAGACTTCAGTCGATAGCCTGAACAACAACATGTGTGAATCTCTCTTTGTGTGTGTGTTTCTGTGTGGAATACCCTAGTGGTGAGGGCTATTACCATTGTCCTCTGGGGGTGGGTGGGTGGGCGGGTACAAGTGGTCTGATGGTGTGGGTTCGATTCTTTGTTGAGGTGGTTTTTTTGGATAGAATGTTTTGTTATTATTTTTATCTAGGAGACATATTAATTCTTTTGTTTTCTTCTGCTGTGCAACAGTATTTTGTAGGTTATGTTTTGGGACGAGTTTGAGAAATAAATTAACCGTATTGTATTGTATTGTATTGTATTGTGTTGTATTGTATTGTATCGTGTTGTGTTGTATTGTATTTTTTTGTATACCACTTTAAGTCACAGTACAGTTCTCTGCCTAGAAATTTGGATTGCTCCTCCCCCCCCCCCCCCCCCCCCCCCCCCCCCCCCCCAAGAAGATCAAGTCACCCCACGAGCAGCGCCACCTTTTTTTTACCCTTTGTGTATTTGTTTCCCTATTTTTTCTAAAGAAATTTGTCAAGAATAACTCTTGTTGGCGTGGGTTCTTTCGCGTACGCAAACTACGTGTTACACACGGGACCTAGGCAGATGTGTTACGCCTAGACCACCAATCCACAATAGAAAAACAGTATTGCTTTTTGTTAAACTCATTATCAAAAGAACGTTTTTGCACAATAGGAAAACAGTATTACTTTTTGCTCAATTCGTTATCAAAAGAACGTTTTTGCACAGTAGGAAAGCACTAATTTTTTTTGTCAAATTCATCACCAAAAGAATATTTTGCACAATGGGAAAAGAACAATTATTTCTTCTTGTGAAATTCATCATACAAACATATTCCCACGACAAGAAATCAGTATTACTTCTAGTTAAACTAATCTTCCACAGTAGAAAAACAATATTACTTCTAGTTAAATTCATCATAAGAATATATTTCCCACAATAGGAAAATAATATTTCTATTTGTCAAACTTATCATACGAACGTATACCCACAACAAGAAATCAGTATTTCTTCTCGTTAAATTCATTTTAGAACATTATTTTCCACAACAGGAAACCAATAATATTTCTTTTTTTCGGGGTGGGGGGAGGTAGGTAATTTCAACCTTTTTTGTTAACGATTACTTTTCATTGCCTTTGATGTTTGTTCGTTTGGTTTCTAACATTTCACTTTATCTATTTTTTTCTTCATTTTTTGTTGCTTTATTTTAACATCACTGGTTGACATAATTTCGAATGCTCATGAACTTGTACACAGTAGATTATCGTTTTCACATGCATTCTAGATTGAACAACAATATCACTTCTTGTTAAAATCCTAAAAACATTTTTCCACAATAGAAAAGAACCAATTTTATTTCTTGTTAAATTCATCATCAGAGGAACAAGTGTGTACAGAGTCAGAACCTGTGAAAAGAATCGATTGAGCAGAGAGCTGGGTGGGAAGCAATGTAGGTATGGTTGTGGGGGGGGGGGGATAGGAGGGGGGGTAGGCTGCAGAAGAGGGGAATGGAAAATGCAATAAAGACCGGCCCTTTCTCTGTGAGCGCTGCTTTTTTACAGTCTGAAGTTAGCCTGGCCTGCCCGACCCACTTCTGTGTATGCAGCCTGATGTTATTGATTTTGAATAAAATATTGATCGTGGATCAGTCCGTGTGTCTATCTGTCTGTATGTCTGTATTTCTATGCATCCCGATGTTATTGATTTTGAAGAAAATATTTATCGTAGATCAGTCTGTGTATCTGTCTGTCTGTATTTCAATGCAGCTTGAAAAACATTATTCCCTAGAATTTATTTCATTTCAATTTTTTTCATTGCATCTTTGATAAGTCATTTTTCAAAATGATTGAGAAGTTGGTACCTGCACTTGTTTTTCCTCCACTGCTTTTTCCTCAATAACAGCTTGATGTTATTGACTTTGAATAAAATATTGATCATGGATCAGTCTGTGTGTCTGTTTGTCTGTATTTCTATACAGCCTGATGCTATTAAATTGAATAAAATATTGATCGTGGATTCATGTCTGTATGTCTGTATTTCTGTTTCTGTCTGTCTGTCACGGTCCTCTATGCGTACTTTCCTGTTTGCTGCCAGTTTGTCGTTCTGCCTCACGCGTTTGCGTGCGTGTGTGCAATGTGTGTGCGCTTGGAAACATGAGCCTCAAAGTGTTTTTAAACACCACATAGCCCATCTGATGTTGAATAGCAGGACAGGAGGTGAGAAAACAATGGTCCGTCGGTAACTGGAAAATCAATGATGCCCGCTAAAAAAGATAATAATAAAATAAACAAAAAGGTTCGTCTGCAATCAGTGATCACTCACAGCCAGCGCTGGGATTGATATCGCGTTTGTGTTTAAGTTTGTCTGTGTTTGGGTTTGTTTGGGGTTTGGCTTTGTCTGTGTTTTGGGTTTGTCTGTGTTTGGGGTTTGTGTTTTAGAGTTGTCTGTGTTTGGGTTTATCTGTCTTTTAGGTTTGTTTGTATTTTGGGTTTGTCTGTGTTTTAGGTCTGTCCCTGTTTGGTGTTGTTGGGTTTTTTTGTCAATGCTGTCATCATTGTCTATAGGTTTTTTCTTTGTTCACACAGAAGGTCTGTTAGAGAGTGCGTAATGTTCTAAAAGCTACACAGCATCTATAAAGTGTGTTTGCTTAACTCTTGTCGCAGTCATTGTTAGTAGTTATGGTCTGGTGGTGTTTTTTTTCAAATTATTCCTTTCAAACCAAAACACTCTAAGGAAATGAGAAAGAAAGAGAGAGAAAGGGAGAGGAGGGGGGGGATGAGACAGACAGACAGACAGACAGACAGAGGGATGAGAGAGAGAGTAGTGTGTGTATGTGTGTGAGAGAGAGATATTTTATTTATTCTTCTTTTAATTTATTGGTTTTTCTATGTATTTATTTACTTATCTATATATGTATTTCTTGATTTGTTTATTTATTTATTGTTTTATTTCAAGGATAATGGAATAAACTCGCATGTGCTTTTTTCATCCCTTCCCCGTGTGTAACAGGTTTTAACGTGTGTGCAAGATATTCTGCGTGTGTTCACATACGGGACCTCGGCTTGTACTCTTATCCTTAACAAATGGCAAGAATAAAACAAGCGCATAGAAAGACAGAGACTCAGACAGAGAAATAGAAAACAAAAACTAGGGGAAGAGGTTGGAGATAAAGGGTGAATAGGAGATGATGTATTTCCTAAGATAAATCAGATAAGCAAACACAATATATTGCTTGTATTAAAATATAGGGGTGGGGGGATAGGGGAAGCGCAAAGGTTTACAGTTTGCATTTAAAAGAAAGAGAAGAGGGGGAGCAAAACAGAAGAGAGGAAAAGAACATCTACAGATAAAGAAAGAAATTCTTCTTCGTCCTCCAATGCTCAGACAGCAACTACTGTTGTCTGTCGCATGAGAGAGAATCTGTTGCGCTGCCGTTAAGCACCTGTTAAGTCAGGCCCAGCACATCCGACTTTGGCATGGGAGATATTTGGGTTTTAGTTTGTCTTTCTGGGGGAAAAGGCAGGAGAGTAGACCAAGAAGGTAGAAAACAAAACAAGATTGAGGTGACAGGAAGAAAAGGAACAAACCAAAAGCAAAGATATGGATAGAAAAGAGGGAATTCCTTGCCGAGAATTTCCAGAAGGTGGGGATGCTGTTTATTCTGAAAGACCTCTGGCATCCCCTTGGGGGAACCTTGACCTTAACTGCAGAATTCTAGAAACTGAACAAATAATTAAATATTGACAAAGCAACAACGAAAAAGTCAAATATTGCACGATACACTAAGGTGGTGATAAACATTAACAGGAAAGTGACAGGAGCATATGGAGGGGAAAAAACAGAAAAAAAACCAGTTGAGATTCTTGTAGGCCAAAAAAGGGAGCAACTGTGTAACCTTGATTCTGTTAGACTTTTTTTTTTAATTCCTGTACTTGCTAGAATTGGTATTGCAGTGTACAACGCGTGAGATTAAATTCTTAGAAAAGCAACGTGCAATCTTTAGAAAAGCAACGTATAATCTTTAGAAAAGCAGCCTTTAATCTTCAGAAAAGCAGCCTGTAATCTGATATGGTTCAACTTGGAGAAACTTTCTTCACTTATCAAAAGCTGGGTACAACTCTCTCCCACACTTACGCCGGATGCGCTGGGCCTGACGAAAAAGAAGAAGAAGAAGAAGAAGAAGAAGAAGAAGAAGAAGAAGAAGAAGGGGGAGGAGGAGGAGGAGAACAAGGAGGAGGAGGAGAAGAAGAACAACAACAAGAACAAGAAGAAGAAGAAGAACAAGAAGAAGAAGAAGAAGAACAAGAACAACAAGAAGAAGAACAAGAAGAAGACAGAGAAGAAGAAGAAGAAGAAGAAAGAAGAAGAAGAAGAAGAAGAAGAAGAAGAAGAAGAAGAAGAAGAAGAAAACGACGACAAAGAAGAAGATGAAGTAGAAGAACAAGAAGAACAAGAAAAAAAAGCTGGGACGTGGTTAATATCCAGAACATGTCAAAGAGCTTTAGCATGACGCTGTCTTTTGGGTATGTTGCTTTCCGCTGTTCCAGATCTGGTCACGTTCATGCTGTGTCAGTTACACTGACCACAGCTTGTGGCTCAGACTTGTGCCATTTGATGTCCGTCCTTTAAAGACTGGGGCTGGACAGTTTAAACGCTGATTTTCTGTCTCCTGCACGTGTCTTGGACTTCTGATCGTTATTTGGGCTGCATTTTCTGTACAGGTAAATTGTATCAAAATTTTTTAAGCATTACTAGATGTGAGTGAGAGAGAGAATCAAATCAACAATCAAATCAAGTTCTTTTATTTCGAGGATAGAGAATAAGCACCCATGTGCTTTTTTTTTTACATGCTGTATCCGCCCTTATACATAATAATAATAATAATAATAATAAATAATAATAATAATAATAATAATAATAATAATAATAATATGAACCTAATACAGACAAATTATCGTAATAAACAAGTCAAATACCCACATATTTACACAGAAAAAACATATAAACAAAAAACAAAAAGTTAAAACAAATAATACCAATAACAAAAGAAACCAAACCGAGAGACAGACAGACAAACAGAGTGATAGTGTGTGTGCATGCATGTCTATCCATCAATCTGTCGGATGTGGTTAGGGTCTGTGTGCGTGGTTTATTGATCTATTTATTTGTTTATTTATTTCATTTATTTTCCGTTTAGCTTCTTTCGTGCTGTCTTTCTGTATTGATTTCTTTATTGATACAATTTTATTTATCTGCCATCTAGTTTTCTATTATTTTTGTGCTCACTTCTTTTTTCTAGTTCTAGACTCACTTTGTTTTGCCTTTCTGTTTTACGTTCTCCTTTCCTTCTCTTTTTCTTTATTCATTCCCTTTCTTTCCTATTTTCTTTATTTTGTCTTTTTTATTGTGTCTTATTTTTTCTTTCTTTCTTTCTCTCTTTCTTTCTATTTACGATATTATTTTTTTTCTTTCTTTTTCTTTTGTTTGTTACCTTTTCTTTATCATTATTGTTATTTTTCTATTTGGCCTTTTTATGTCTGCATTGACTACGAGTAATAAGATAGACAGGGGCAGTAACTCCGGTAGAAAAAGATAAAGAAGTTATCTTTTCTTCTTGATGATGAAAGTCATGAATATGCAAATGAGAGCTGGGGGGCCCGGAGATTCCACTGCAGATGTAAGTGGTCCATTAGGCTCCTGAGATAGGGGCTTTTCTCCTCTCTGCTTCATAGTAAGGTCACTGCCGTCGTTCGTACGTGTGTGTGTGGTGTGGAGTGGGCGGGTGGGGGGGGGCGGGGGGAGGGGCGTGCGCATGTGTGTGTGCGTGTTCGGGGGGGGGGGGGGTGTGTTTGTGTGTGTGTTTGTGTGAGGGGGGGGGGGGGGGGTCGTGCGTGTGTGTGTGTGTGTGTGTGTGTGTGTGTGTGTGTGTGTGTGTGTGTGTGTGTGTGTGTGTGTGTGTGTGTTCTTTTATTTCGAGGATAATAGACTAAGTGCTCATGCACATTTTTACATCCAGTCCCCATGTACATGCAGTTTTGTAAAGTTTGTTATCTGTTCCCACCGGCACACAATGGCCTACTCTTACGAAAAGTGGAACAGGATTTAATGTGTACGCAAAATGTTCTGCGTGCGTTCGCACACGGGGCTTCGGTTCATAGTCTCATCGGAAGGACTTTTGGGGAGAGTGGAGCCAGCACTGGGTGTGTGTGTGTGTGTGTGTGTGTGTGTGTGTGTGTGTGTGTGTGTGTGTGTGTGTGTGTGTGTGTGTGTGTGTGTGTGTGTGTGTGCTGTCTGTCTGTCTGTCTGTCTGTCTGTCTGTCCGTCTATCTTTCTTTCTGTCTGACTATTGTCTGTGGGTGTGTGTTTAGTGCCTTTTTATTTCAACGATGATGGATTAAGCACACGTATGGTTTTTTTTTTCATCCTACCCCCTTGTGCATGGTGTTTTGTAAATTTTGCTATCATTTCCCACCGGCATTGTGTGTATATATTTTATTCATGTATTTTATTCTATTCTTTAAATTTAAGGGTATTGGAATGAGCACTTATATGTCTTTTTTACATCCAGTCTCCATGTGCATGCAGTTTTGTAGAAATTTTTTTCATCATTTCCCACTGACACAGAATTGCTTACTCTACCGAAAAGCGGAACAGGTTTTAACATGTGCACAAGATTTTCTGCGTGCGTTCACACACGGGATCTCGGTTTATAGTCTCATTCAAAGGATCCAGCAAGCAAGCAAATGAGTAAGCTCGTAAAAGAACACAAAAAAGCAAAACTCAAAATTACAAGAAACAAAGAAAGAAAAGCATATAAACAACACAGTCAAACAAACAGAAACCAGCGTATGAGCAAAGAACAAAGAAAGAACAACAGCAACAACAACAACAGCAAAAAAGTACAAGGTATTAAATCAGAGGCAGAAAAAATGGCCTGTCCCCACTCTTCCGTTCTTCTGTTGTAGAAACGAGCAGAAAATCAGGCCACATGTCTTGATTATACCCGTGTTCTATTCTGGTCAGTGGACACATGCCTCAGTGTCACAGAAAGAGAGAGAGAGAGGTGGGCAGAGAAAGAGTGGGGGAGGGAGAGAGAGAGAGTGGGGGAGAGAGTGGGGGAGAGAGAGATGATAGAGAGAGTGAGAGAGAGAGATGCAGAGGGAGAGACAGAGAGACACAGACAGACAGACAGTCAGACAGAGACAGAGAGGAGAAACATACAGACAGACTGACAGAGGCAGACAGAGAGCGAGACAGACAGACAGACGGACGGAGACAGAGAGGCGAGACAGGGAGACAGACAGACAGACAGAGACAGAGAGAGAGAGAGAGACAGGGAGAGATGATAATTACGAAAGGAGTACGGGGGAGGAGGAGAAGAAGAACATCAAGAAGAAGAACAACAACAACAAGAACAAGAAAGAACAAGAACAGGAAGAAGACGAAGGTGGTTTACATCAGGAGGGAGGGGAGGGGGGTGGTAGTGAGAGAAAAATGGCTGTCACCAGGTTTCCGTTCTTTCCTGTATCACAGTAACACGACAACCTGGCCACACATCTTCATTGTCCTGACGTCTGTGCCGGTCACTAAGGACACACACACGCGTACGCGCGCGCGCACGCACGCACATGCACGCATACACACATACGCACACACACACACACGCATGCACACACACACACGCACGCACGCAACACACGCAGCACGACACACACAGCAGGGGGCACACACAACACACACATACACACACACTACGCGTGCGCGCACGCACACACACACGGACGCACGCACGCATGCGCGCGCACACAGTTATAGGGTAGGGAAAAGATGGGGGGATGGTTTCAGAAAAAATGGAAGATATATGGAAATAATGGAAGAGTGAGTGAGAGAGTGGGGGAGTAGGGAGGGTAAGACAGACAGACAGAAAAGAAGAGATAAAAAGGTGAGAGAGAAAGAAAGAGAAGAAGAGAGAAGAAGAGAGAGAGAGAGAGAGAGAGAGAGAGAGAGAGAGAGAGAGAGAGAGAGAGAGAGAAGAGAGAAGAAGAGAGAAGAGAGAGAGAGAGATCCTGAACTAATAAAAGCGGCTTCCTTCTTTTTGTGGTTAGATTAGATTAAATAGGCTGACAGACACTGAACAATTAGAGAGACAGGCAGACAGACTGTCAGACCTACATACAGGCAACTACAGAAGGACAGAGAGCTACAATAGATTTTTTTTTAAAACAGGCACCTCAAGAGAATAATACGTGTGTGTCTCCATATTTCTCGGGGGTTTTTTCTCTTTTTTTTGTATCATTGCCTGCCACCTTCATTTCCCATTGGTCCTATGTCAGCACTAACGTTCCTTTCACATGGGCAGCCAGTGTTGGTCTTCCCCTTACCTTTCCTACCAAAGTCCATCAAGGTCAGGCTCTGTTGGTGACTGACCGGGAACTCTGGGTACTGGTGGTCACCGTTTCTATGGGGGCTGGAGGGCCCGTTTTTGTTTTTTTTAGAGAGCAGAATGTTGATCTGATGATAACTTGGAGGCATGGGTTCAAGTTTTGAGATGGTGATTTTATTTTTTTCTTTGGAGTTGAAATTTGGTGATCATCGATTTCGTTGGTCTGAAAAGTCTTTTTGGTGGTGCTATGACCAGTTCCCATTGGGGTATAACGTAAAAAAAGCACTATGTTGTTGTCTTGTGCTGTTATTATTTTTTATTATTATTATACATCGAAATCATCATATCACATTATTTTGTTTTCGTAGTGCTACAGCATAGTAGTCAGCAGTAGTATTAGTTAGACAAATTATTCATCATCATCATCATCATCATCATCATCATCATATCATCATCACCATTCTCATGACTGATTCTGAAGGAGGAAACCTGAAACTTCTACCATTTTCAAGCAGTAGATTAGAAAGATATGTCAAGAGCAGACAAACAGATTGATTCACAGAAGAGAGGCCACACACACACACACACAACACACACACACGCACGACGCACGCACGACGACGCACACGCACGCACGCACATCACGCAACAACCACTCTCTCTCTCTCTCTCTCTCCTCTCTCTCTTCTCTCTCTCTCTCTCTCTCTCTTCTCTCTCTTTCTGTTTTTGAAACACAACCAACCAGTAAAACTAAATCCTAAAAAGCAAACAAACATAAACATGGAGAAATACCCATAACAAATCACAATTACAAACCAACCAACAGCAAAACAAAAAATCACGACAGTAAAAAGAGAGGGAAGAGAGAAGAACCAAGGAAGAGAGAGATGACAAGGAAGAGAAGAGAGAAAAAGAGACAGAGAGTAAGAGAGCAGAGAGACAAAAGAGAGGAGATCCAGAGAGAGGGACAGAGAGAGAGAGACGACAGAGAGAGAGAGAGAGAGAGCAGAGAGACCGAGAGATGAGAGAGAGAGAGACAGAGAGAACAGAAGACACAAGCAGGAGAGAGACGAGACAGAGAGAGAAGAACAAGAAGGCTGTAGAAGGAAGAAAACGAAAACACAAGGCATCATCTCATTATGGCCTGTGCGCTGTGAATGAAGGTGTGGATTTATGAGGAGAGGAGGAAGGAGGGAGGACTGGCTTATTAACCAGCCCATTACACGGGCACTGCATCTCGCCTGGACGACTCATACATCACCGCGGGCTGCTGAGCTGGCCGAACCACCCGTGTTCACCCGGGCACCGAGCAGAGGGGAGGATGTTTGCCGCTTTGATGATATGTCCATTATTTCCTAGGGGTACTTTTTTTTGGTGGGGGGTAGGCTGAAGCTTTGCACACACAACCTCAGTACATCTGGACTTGGCCTGAACTGTTCCTATAGGGAGCTGTACAAGGAAGGAGACGAAAGAGCAGGAGAAAAACGATGAGAAGACAATATCAGGGAGTGGACCGGTCTTGAGGGAACGATTTGCTACGAAAAGCTGAAAACAGCGAGGAGTGGAGGAAGCTGGTTGTAAAATCTTCAGTGGTGTGCCATAAGGTTTATAAGGTATATGATAGGTGAAATGAAGGCGAAGGTAAAGTGAAGGTGAAGCTTTGTTAGTTATTGTGTCAGAAAGTGTCATAATTATTAACACAATACAGCATGATTCGCTTTTATTGTAAATCCATCATTCTGATCTCCAGACACCGTCATCGTGTGCAGCAATACAATACAATGCAATACAATAAGCAATGCAATCAGTACAAACAATCAATGAACAATGCATACAATACTACAGTACATATACAATACAATACAATACTGTACAATATCAATACAGTTAACTCACCATCAACGTACACCAAAATTTCACTCGCACATCTTGATATCTAGGCCGCCATGCCAACCTGACCATCATCTTCACCGTCCTTCAATTTGCTGTAAAGGAAACGGCGCAGGGAAGGAAATGAGGTATCCCCACTTTTCCGTTCTCACCCCCTAACCCCCTGCCTCTCCCCCCCCCACCCCTTCCTCCTCCCTCTATAGGGAGCGCACATGGTGACTGTGTCCCTCATTACTGGGTCTCCTAACTCCAATCATTGAGGACGTAGATCAATGTAAGAGAACTCTAAACCCACTTTGCTCATTTGGCCATTCTGAGCGGATCTTGTCTTGCTTGTTCCGTGATTGTGTTTAAGGTTCTGAGGTTTCGGATGAAGGTTCTATTGTTGCAAGTTGATACTTCATGTTGTTGTTGTTGTTTTGGTGTTGTTGTTGTTTTTGGTGGTTGTGGTGGTTGTGGAAAAGACCTTAAGGTGATGGTTGATGAAACGTTTTGTTTTTCTTGTTGTTGTTGTTTTTTATTGAAGGTTGAGTGAAGTATGGTGTTGTCGAATGTTGGTCTGAAAGAATTTGAATACTGTGCAGTTAGGGTTTTGGGGGTTTTCGGCAGAAATAAGAATGTCATCTTGTGTTGTTGTCCTTTGATGCTGGAAAAAGAGTGATGATGCATTTAAAATTCTTGTAGGCTGGTTGGTTGTTTGTATATATGTACTTCACACACACACACACACACACACACACACACACACACACACACACACACACACACACACACACACACACACACCACACACACACACACACACACACACACAACACACACAGCCGTAAAAAAAACCCATGTCTCCATCAGATTACCCACGCTATCATCAGTAGTACCGAAATGGACACTAGGTAAACTAACGGAGCCAATATTATGTCATGCCAGCCGTCCGTTAATAAGTACCCACTGTTAACCATCCAACTTCCCTCGCGGTGCAGTCTGTATGAACACTATAGAGTAAGGATTAGAAATGTGTGTTGTGTGTTGTTGTATGTATGTATGTATGTATGTTGTATGTATGTATGTATGTGTATGTGTATGTATGTATTATATGTATGTATTATATATATATATATATATATATATATATATATATATATTGCAGGTAGGTAAAGGCAAAGGTGTCCCAAAACATAATTATGTGATCGTAGAGGAGCGAGGCATCAGAGACCTCAGCTTCTCCAGGGGCCAGCATATTGAGGGCGGCGCCCATCTCCTCTCCCTGCTGCTTTGCCTTCCTTGGCCCGAAGGAGGGCAGTACCCATTTACAGCTGGGTGAACTTGGGGATTGTACTGAAACCAAGGCGGGCAAACAGTCACCCTTCCACTTGGTAACCAAGCTCGATGCTGCTTAACCTTGGCTTTGGGGAAAGGAGTGCTCTGACCACTGAGCTATCCCGTCCCCATTTTTTTTTTTTTTTGCAGATGAGACTAAGACAATCCAGGACCTACACTTTAAGTTGACATGGGAGATTGTAAAAATCCCCACCGAAAACCACCGAGATTTGAACCCAGTACTTCATAGACTCTTGGGTATGAAGTCAAACGGTCTTAACCACTTTGCTTAAGTGTCTCTCAGTCAGGATTATAAAACTATACTTTTTTCATGTTGACAAAAATCTTCGGACCTGAGTGTAAAATACACAAATCATATTGCACAGGCCAGGGTTTGGCGAGTTATGACTAGTATTATGCATGGCAGGAAAAAAGCACAGTAGAATTCCCAGACTTCACTCGAACATTAAGGTACGCAATTTATGAGGCATGTGCAAGAAGGCAGATGCGCAGTAGTGTAGAAAGACTGTTTCACTCACTGTGATACCTCACGGGGAAATACAGGAGCCAAAGCACAGTCGGGATGCGGTGACTTGAAATGGATTCATTCATGAGGGTGATGAATGATTGATTAGTCCACCCTTTCATCTTCTGTGCCTGGTATGGTTTTTAGTCTGGCTGACGTCCAAGGTCAAATCAGACCTGACGTTGTCATTGAAGGGCACTTTTGATGACAGTTTTGAAAGGGATCGTCAGTTATTGCTGACATAGTGTATTGTTCGTCAGTTATTGCTGACGTATTGTATTGTTCGTCAGTTATTGCCAACATATTGCATTGTTCATCTCTTATTGTCAAATGCTGTGTTGTACATCAGTTATTGTCAAACATTGTATTGTACATCAGTTTACTGTCAAACGTTATTTATGTTATCAAGTCACTGTCAAACATTGCATGGATCTTTAAGTTTTGCTTCTTCGTAAAATTCTTTCATTTTAACATTGCTTGGCTACAATTTTTTAAACATTGAGTATATGTTTTTTGATTAAGCATTACTTGAGTACATTATTCAAGCATTGTTTGGGTACACTTTATTTAACACATAACATGGGTACATTTTATTTTACACATTGCTTGGGTACACTTTATTTAGCACATTATTTGGGTACACTCTGTACCAAACATTACGTTATCGCTTAACTACACAATATGTTCAAACTTTTCTTGGACACACAGCTGGTTATTGTGTGTTGGCATGAAAAGATTATTTCAGACACACGTGTAGCGAACTCATAAAGTGCCAACAACAGAGTGCCAAGCTAACTGCTTGTCCAGATCCTCTGAACCGCCTCTAATTAATGACAGCCCTGAATGTGTGAACGGACGTTCTGGAAATGTCACACTGTCATTCACCGGCCTGATTCCATTCAGCTGTCCAGATCGAGTCTAATTCAGTTATTTTCGACATCCGAGCAAAGGTCAGACAGCCGAATAGGGATTTTGATGATTCACAATTTGTCTGCTTGTGTGTGTGTGTGTTTATTGTTGTTTTTTTATGAAGATGCTGGCTCATATTGCTCTACTTACATTTCTGGCTGTCTGATGTTTCCATGTAGTTTGGATAGATCTTGTGATGGCATGGTGTCCATTCGCTACACAATCAAACAGAATGAACAGCAGAATTTGGGAGTAAACCAGATGGTATTTTTCGGGTATAGTCTTTCGTCCATTTCCATGACTAAGTCCCTTTCCCTATCACTGAGATAGTAGCAGTAGTCAGTGCCGGTGGAGCAGTACTTGTGGCGGTGTTCATCAGTGTGTTCATTGATCCACAGCCCCGCTGTTGCCGGCTTAGCGTGATGGTCAGACATCCAAGCCACAGGACCAGACACCAGTGTCTCTCTGATCTCATGAACTCCCGTTATTCCGCTTGTATTGTCTCCCCCTTTTTTTCTTTTTGTTTTACTCGGGTTAGGTTCTCTGCTAAAACTATAGCTGCTCTTCTCCTCTCTTCTCTCCTCTCTCTCTCTCTCTCTCTCTCTCTCTCTCTCTCTCTCTCTCTCTCTCTCTCTCTCTCGTCCAGGGGAGAAGTGTGTTGTAGCAATGTTAGCGTCACCCGTTTGGAAAAAAGTTCCTGTCTGTGTGCGTGTTTGTTTCAAAAAGAGTGGCTTTTTTCTACAGAATTGTTTTCAGGGGGGGTGAGAGAACAACTGTCAGTTGCAGTGGATTCTTTTACACACTCTAGTTGTATGCTGCATTCAGGACCTTGATTTATTGTTTCATGCAAGACTTTTTTTTGTATTTTGTATTTTATACCAATTTAAGTCCATTCAGATTTCCCTGCATGAAATTCAGGATGCTTCCCCTGAAAGAGCCGTCACCATAAGAGCAGTGCCATTCATTATTTTTTCCTTTTCCAGTCTGCAACTGTATTTGTTTTCCCTATCAGAGTGGCTTTTTTCTACAGAATTTTGCCAAGAACAATTCTCGGTTTATCGTCTCATCCAGAGGACTAGCACCCAGACCACCACTCATGATTTAATAGATTGGGGAAAAGTTTTGGACCCAAACGGGGATCAAACCACCACACACTTCCGACCTGGACTTTTCGCTTTCTCAGGCAAAGGGGCGTTATCTCTGGACCACTGATCCACGGATTGACTAATGCCCCTACCACCACTCAGGGTCTCGTGGAGGGTAGTAAAGTGTAGGGTTAATGTAGAAACTGAACCTGCGACCTCTCTCTCTCTCTCTCTCTCTCTCTCTCTCTCTCTCTCTCTCTCTCTCTCTCTCTCTCTCTCTCTCTCTCTCTCTCTCTTCCTAGAGGGCAGTGTTCCCTCTAAGCCACCGATTGACTCTATAGAGAGAGGCGATGTTTATTCCGGAGTGACAGGGCCCACTTGCTCTTGTGGCCAGAGAACATTGATGTGCTGTGTTCTTATTCCCTTCACCGATCTCGCTGTCAGAGCTGTAGCACGTGACTCTTCAATGCCAGACAGCTTTGCGTGTGGGGAGGACGCTACCATGTCCCACCTCACTTCCCCCCCCCCTCCTCCTGTCTCCCTCCTCCCCTCCCCTGTCCCTTTTCCTCCCATAACCCTCTCTGGGATACAGCCACCACTTCAGCCTTCCTCTTCCCCTCTCTCCCTTCCCTCCTATATTGACAGTGACTGGGTGCCGAAGCACGTGCAACGGGTTCCTTGGCACGCACAGTGCTACCACACCTCCCTCCATCCCGCTCCCTCCACGTAAGAGAGAGGACAGGGCTGACAACGGTCACACTGCAATTCAATAGCCTGTGAACTTGCCGGATTCCACAACTGCCTGCCTGCCACATTGATCCGTCTCTTTTCTTTCTTATTTTTGAACATCACTTTGTGTGGACTCTGGTGTGTTGTTTTGTGCACGTGTCAGTGTGTGTAGATGTAATAAACGTGGCAGGACATCACGTCCACTGTGCCTGGAGGATTACTACTACTACTACTATACTGCTGTTGTGGGTTTTTTTCTGGATTTAACCGCTGTTGTAGTGGTGATGATGGCCTGGTGTGAGGTGGCATTGCATCGCATTGCGTGTTGAGAGATCTCCTGAAGTTGATGTCTGAGAAAGAAAGACGATTTACAGCGCAAGTGGATGGAGACTGTTCTTGAAAACAATAGTCTAAAAAAAAGTGACACACACAGTAAAAAAGTGAAGAAAACACACACACAGCGCAAGAGTGAAGTGTTTTATTCAAGAAGTCAGGCAGGTTGTGGACAGTGAGGCGTGCAGTCGGGCCTGAAGGCGGTGATCGATCTGCAGTGAAATGGGGAATCCTCTCACGACTCTTTGATCACCACTGTCCCCTTTCCAGTCCACAGATACATAGCTGGCTTCAGTCTCTTGTCGGCTCTCCTCGCTTGCCTGTACTGTACTTGGCGCCTAGTGCCGACAGCGGCTGGACGTAAACACCACGTTCAGAGTCCTGCACTGTAGGTGAGCCCAGCTCCTGTGAGGAAGTGGTGGCTACACTGGGTCATTTGTGTGTGAGTCAATGAAGACAAGTCTTGCTGCAGTGGTGGAGAGATAGATAGGGTGGCTGTGATCATTGATTGCGGTGACCTTAGTGCCTTCTTCTGCTCGCCTCCTCCAGCTCCGGCCACGTTCTTGAAGGAAAAATCGATGGCAAAGCCTTACTGAGGATTGATTTCTTCACGTTTCAGTTTACACAGAGAGAGAGGGAGGGAGAGAGAAGTTTCATCCCATACATACAACTGAGTGTTGACTGTGCTGGTGCTTATACTGAAGAAAAACTAGTCCAGCAAAAAATGTACAAAGCAGTGGCTAGATTTTAAAACTGATTACGGACACGTTAACATGACTTGTGTCGCTTTATAAAAGTACGCATTCAGCTTGAAAATTTTAAATCCACTAAAGAATGAAGTTGGATTTAACCTGTTTTTCTTAACAACATGGATCTTGCCGTCATGCAGTGTGCAAAATATTATCATTGCATGTTTGTTTTTTGCATTAGGGCAACAAGGTTGAATGATGAAGACTTGAAAGAGTTTCAGGGTTTGTCATCTACTGGGTTAATGGTTTGAGTTGAAGTGAGGAAGCGTACACTTTTGTCTGCTACAACAACTGAGGAGAGAGGAAAAAAACTTGATGTGCTACATGTTTTCAGTCCATTCCTTAATCAAACCTGCATCTTTTGTCTCGCTCTAAAAAGTGAAGAGAAAAAAACCTCATGTTTCTGAATTAAACTGTGTTGATAACGTGTGTGGTTAAAACAAAACCCTGTGTTTTACCTCATACTTCAAAAGTGGAGAGGAAAAGAAGTGGTGTGGCTGGTAGTGGTCAGCATTGTGTGGACAGAGGTGCAGTGTGACCGCGGTGTGTGTGAGACAACCTTTCCTGATGGATCGACGGAGAATGTCCTCACCATTACGTCTGTAGGTGAACAGTAAACACAGGTCTTTAAGGCTGCTGTTCAATGTTCCCTTACCTCCCCCCTCCCCACCCACTCCCAGCCTTTCTGTCCTATTGATTTCAGCCTCTCGTGTAACCCCCTCCCCCACCCTCCTTGTCTGTCCAGAGAGTACCAGCACCCATTGTATCATCCCACTTTACTTTCTTCCTAAATTTGGGTGTCTAAGTTTTCTGGTGTAAGCACATTTAAGCATTCCAAACTTTCAGTTTTCGTTGGGGAATTCAGCAGTGGTGGTTTTGAAAGGATGCAAACTGGGAAAAGTTCTGTTGAATTAGGTCATCTTTTCAATTTATTATATTGATTTTCACTTTGGTTTTTTTCTCCAAGCTCATTGAATTAAGGACAAATGACATTAAGTCAAATTCTGGGAGTTTGCTTCTAATTTTCAAAATTGGATGTAACATCATCAGTTCAGTTATCTAACATTTAGGTAAAGTTTAATTATAGAAAATAAAAAATGTTTATGCTCATAACTAGAATTGGTAATTTCTTTGACCATAATTATTAAAAGCTTTCTAAAAAAAAACTTTTAAAAGATTTTTTCCAGTTAGAATACACAATTTCAAGTAATAGATTATGTTGATAAAATGACTCAAAAAAAAAAAAACTTATCATCCTATCAACATAAAAACATACTGCATAAATATCATGGTTGACTTCAAGGTAGCATACTTGTAACGTTTACTCATTTTGCTGTGCAACACTCGGGGAAAGGAAGGATTTTGAAGCTCTAGCATGATAAAAGATATTTTATTTATGGGCAGCTGAACATGTTACCATCCCATTAACCGCAGCTATTTGTAATTGGATGCCTCGCTGTGGGAGTTGTGCACGAAGATCATCAAACTGAACACATTGTGGAATTGATTCTGTGTGGAAGTCGGCTTCTGTGTGAAACTGGTCATCTTGCTTTGCATTCTCCCACCACAGGGAAGAAAGGCACACATCCACATGTGTTGGTGCTCCATGTTGGAGGGCTTGTTTGGTGAGATGTTGGAACCACAAGCGAGGATGCCTGCCTTCTGGCCACAGAAGAATGTGTGAGGTTTGACGCTTTACAGGAAAGTAAACATGATGTGCAAGGCGTGTGAGACGTCATTTTCACTCGGGATGTGTTGTACATTAGGAATGAACTGGCAACGCATGTCTTCAGCAATTCACGGGATATTGGCAGAGGGTGTCGTGCTGAAGGTGATTGCTTTAACAGCGTGTGTGAGGCTGGTGTGCCGGAGAATGGTGCTGTAAGCAGACCCTGAGGAGTATGGTGAACTAGTGTTGTGCCTGCGTATGACCACTCAACCCTGGAGAAGGCGACGGTCCGGGAGAATGAGCGTGGCACCAGGAGAGACCTGGAACCTCAGGCATCGTCACCACCACCACCTTCCCCCTTCTCTAGAGACCAGGAGTATCGGGTCGTCATCATCAAACCGCTTAGTAGGATGATCACTGATGCCTCCCATGGGACCTCTCCTGCCGTTTACCTCAGTGTAACGACCTGCCTGCGGTCTGAGAGAGGGAGAAGGGGAGAGAGAGAGGAGGAGGTCTGGGGAAAAGGATGGATGAGATGACGGACTGCATATGTGGGTGAGATGATTTTGGTTCCATATGTGCCATGTAGAGCAGAGAGTGAGGGCCGGCATCGATTCGCTCGCTCGTGCGTAGCGGTGCAAATGGTCCCCACAGTGCTTTCATTTGACCACTGTGTGTTGTGTATTGTGTTGTGTTGGCCCAATCAATCGTGCGTGTGTGGATGAGGTTCATACAGAAGAATGGGGGCATGGGACACACAGAGAGAGAGAGAGAGAGAGAGAGAGGAGAGAGAGAGGAGAGAGAGAGAGAGAGAGAGAGGAGAGAGAGAGAGAGAGAGAGAGAGAGAGAGTAAGAGAATTACGAACTGCAGAATGAATTATGAGCCATGAAAGTGTTGAAAGCAATCGGCAGTTGACGCTGAAAGATTGTTGTCTCCAGAATAACAGACTGGACAGGAAAGGAAATGGGTAAACCTGAACACGACTCCTCTAAAACTAAGAACAAGGCAAGGAGCCATGCTTTATCACATAAAAGACAATGGCATTTTTGCTTTGTAACAAAAAATATTAAAACAACAAATTCAACAACAAAAATATGTATTCATTCATTTCTTAACACACTTAATTTTCCTCATTTCCTTTTGTAACGGAAAATTTGTATCCAAGTCATCAGCTCTGTCTTATTTTTTTTTACAGAAAAGAATGCTCTAGAAATTTTTATGGCGATCTTTCATCGTTGAACCTGTCTTTGAAATGAGCTTCAGTGGCTAATGAGGCACAGTAGCCAGGTACACATCGTTAGAACGCTCTTCTCTTCTCTTTCTTCTTTCTCCTCCCTGTTTATCCTGGCCCCCCAATCAATAGTCCAAGCTTCGCTTTTGTCCTTCAGTAGCAAGGAAAGTAAACTTAGACTGTAGGGGATTTTCTTTGATCAAGAAAAGACTAAATGGAAACAGGAAGGTCTCGTTTCTTTATTTTTTTTCCCGGTAAAACGTTCGTTAAGGCTAAATTTGCAACTGTGAATGAGACTTGAACTATTGCGTGCTTGTACTTTGAAGCAGGGAATTAAAAGTTCATTGGTTGAGAAAGTAAGAGTTTATTTGTTAAACTGGGCTTTTGATTTGTTTAGCCAAATGATGAGTTTCTTAGAAAATAGTTCGTTATGTTGAATTCTTGGTAGATATTCAGTCTTTTCAGCAAAGTAATGTTTTATATTTGTCGACTGTAAAAAAAAGTTTGATTTTTCTGACAGTGACCGTCCATTTGATCTATAAATATGAACAAACTAGACTAGTATTGGCATATACATAACTAAATTTGTGCGCTGAATTTTGTAGTTGATGTTTAGTCTGCTTAATCAGTTTATGTTTTGTGTCGTGGTGCGGCATGTGTTGTATGTGTGTTTGTGGCGTTGTTTGTGTGTGTGTGTGTGTGTGGATGTGTGTGTGTGTGTGTGTGTTGTGTGTGTGAATAGGAGGGAAAAGGGATACATTAGAATCCAATTCTATTTTTTTACCCTGGCGAAACTAGTAAAATACATTGTCTGAATGAACAGATAGCATGGTGCTCTCTCTCTCTCTCTCTCTCTCTCTCTCTCTCTCTCTCTCTCTCTCTCTCTCTCTCTCTCTCTCTCTCTCTCTCTTCTCTCTCTCTCTCTCTCTCCCCTCTCTGACCTTCAATCAGTCTGGATGTCAGAGCCATTGATGTTCCGACAAGGACAACAGTGGGCTGATGCCATAGTACATAGTACTGCTGTGTCCTTTGGAAGTCCCGCTGCAAATGCGATACATGCCTATGTCTGTCTGTCTGACTGTCCATCTGTTTGCCTGCCTGCTGCCCTGCCCTGCCTGCCTGCCTGTCTGCCTGTGCCTTCCTGTCTGTCTGTCTGTCTGTTGCTCTCTCTCTCTCTCTCTTCTCTCTCTCTCTCTCTTCTCTCTCTCTCTCTCTCTCTCTCTCTCTCTCTCTCTCTCTCTCTCTCTCTCTCTCTTCTCTCGGTGACTTTTAAAACTTTGTTGCCAGACTTACTTTACCGCAGAGAAGTAAGTTTTGGGACACGATGCAAATTGTTCCCTGTAATGGATTGGATTTCAGTTGCATGTCAATCGCTGTACAAGTTGATTTTTTTTGGTGGGATTTTATTTTTTTGGAGGGGGGGGGGGGGGAAGGTCTGAATACATCTTGCTGCCATGTTCTTTGGTACGACTGCTTTGAGGATGTCTGTCGTTCTTGTTGTTGTGATTAAATTAATGTCCCAGCGGAGATTTGCGATTTGGGACTGTGAGTAGGAGTGATAGTGTCTATAAGGAGAAGGGTGTCTTGTCTAGCAGTCCCTATGTTTTCTCTGTCTGTGGTTCTGGTATGTCCTGTCTATATTGTTCTTGTCTTTTTCTCTTTTTTTTGATATTTTTGCAGTCTTTTTCTTACTGTTCATTTTCTTCCTTCCCTATTTTTCTGTCTTATAACACACACACACACACACACACACACACACACCACACACACCACACACACACACACACACACACACACACACACACACACAACACTGTTCCATTTCTTTACCTGGCAACTAGTAAAATACTTTTGTCTATGAACAGATGCATGGTGCTCTCTCTCTCTCTCTCTCTCTCTCTCTCTCTCTCTCTCTCTCTCTCTCTTCTCTCTCTCTCTCTCTTCTCCTCTCTCTCTCTCTCTCTCGATAGTTTCTTTAGTTCTATTGTTGTTGCTGTTTTATCTATAGACATATTCTATTTTAGGTTGTTGAAATCATGTAGCTAATTATGTTGGTGAATGTTTGTTTGTTTTATTTGTTTCTTTGTTTGTTTTTCCTTTCTTTCTTTGTTGTTTTATTGTTTTGCTAGGATTTCTGCTTTGATTTTGTGGGTTTTTTGTGTTGCTTTTTTTTTTTTGCAGTTGTTTTGATTTGTTTCTTTCTTTAGATGATGTTGATGAAAAAGCAATCGATGCTTACTCAATGTACATCTGAAATAAATTTGATTGATTGATTGATTGATGACACACACACACACACACACTCTTCTCTTCTTCCTCTCTCTCTCTCTCTCTCTTCTTCTTCCCCCCCCCCTCTCTCTCTCTTGATTATTTTATATAAACTTTTGCTGCAGTCTGCGCCAAACTTCTGTGACTGCAGCAGAAAAGTCATTAGACAACATGGAGTCAGTCTCCCGGTGTGATGGATTGGATTTCAGCTGGATTGTCAATGGCTGAGCTGTGTTGGATTTGTTGTGGGGGGGGGGGGGTTCATCTGTCGGCGTCTGGCTGCCATGGTTTTGGTTGGTTTTTTTTTGCTATGGCTGTTTACAGGATGTCTCTGTTTGTCTGTTTGTCTCTTTCGTGTGTATGTGTTTGTTCTTTCTTTGTGTCTGTTTGTCTCTCTGTGTGTCTGTCTTTTTCTGGTATTTTGTGTTTTTCTGTGTTTTTTTGTGTTGTTGTTATAGTTGTCTTTTTGTGTTTTTTCTCTAGTTTTTGTTTTTTTTTATTTTTGTGCTTTCTATTTCAATTACTTTTTTTCATAGTGGGTTTGTGTGTCTAAATATGTGCGTGTATGTGTGTGTTTGTGTGTATGTGTTGTGCGGGGGTGGGGGGCGTGTGTCTGTCTGTCTGTCTGTCTATATATCTGTCTGTGTGCTCTGTATGTATATTGCTTGTATACATACAGTATGTATGATGCAGTAAGGCCTAATGTGGTCTCTGCAGCCCTGTGTTATTCTACAAGCAACAAAACTGTGCTGTTACAAGAACCCAGTATTCCCCCAATGGTTGTTTCAACACGCAGAGAACTATGTTTATCAATACTGTCTATGCGCTCTATATGTGTACATAGTGTGTGTGTGTGCGTTGTGTGTGTGTCGTGCGTGTTTTGTGTGTGTGTGTGTGTGTGTGTGTGTGTGTGTGTGTGTGTGTGTGTGTGTGTGTGTGTGTGTGTGTGTGTGTGTGTGTGTTGTGTGTGTGTGTGTGTGTTGTGTGTGTTGTGTTGTGCTAAAGAATAGAATGATTGATTTCAAGATACACAAGCTATATTTCACCAATGGTCGTTCACTCGCAGATTAACTCTCATTATTCATGCTGTCTATGGGCTCTGTATTTGCTCTGTGTGTATACATGGTGTTTGTACAATAAACATCATGTAGGAGTGATTTCAAGAACACTGGGCTGTATTCACCCATGGCTAGGCTGTTCACACACACACAGAGAGAAATATATATATATATATATATATATATATATAAACAACACACACACACACCACACACACACCACACACACACACACATACACACACACAAACACACCACACACACACACAACACACACAAACACACACTACACACACACCAAACACACCACCACACACACCACACCACACACACACACACACAACATACATACACACTAACACACACACACACACACACACACACACCACACACACACACACAACACACACAAACACAAACACAAACACATACAAACACACACACTCTCTCTCTCTGTCTCTCTCTGTCTCTCTCTCTCTGTCTCTCTCTCTCTCTGTCTCTCTCTCTTCTCTCTGTCTCTCTTTCTCTGTCTCTCTCTCTCTCTCTCTCTCTCTCTCTCTCTCTCTCTCTCTCTCTCTCTCTCTCTCACCACACACACACACACACACACACCACACACACACACACACACACACACACACACACACACACACACACACACACACACTCACACACAGAGAAATATCTATGTTTATTCATACCGTCAAGGCCCCTTGTCTGCTATGCCTGTCTGAATATGAAGCAGTCTCAATGGCAGGATGATAATCCTCATCAGCCACTGATTGTTCCTGTCTGGAAGATGATGGTATCGTGATTTCGCTTTAACACATCTCTCACAGAGCGGTCAGTGATAAGAGGTCTGGTCAGGAAATTGGATTTTTGTCTTCATCAAGTGGGGGGGGGGTCTGTGTGCTTGTCTTTCAGAGAAGGAAAAAATGAATAATATTGTATGCAAAATGGCATCTGAATCACTGCAATGAAAAGAAATGATGGTGAAAGTGTTGTGAAGAGGAACAGAGGGAGCGAGAGTGAAGGGGGGGGGGGGGGGGGGGGAAGGGGGAAGAGAGGAGGGAGGAAGGGGAGAGGGGGGAGGAGGGAGAGAGAGAGGGAGAGAGAGAGAGAGAGAGGAGAGGAGAGGAGGAGAGAGAGAGAGAGAGAAGAGAGAGAGAGAGAGAGAGAGAGAGAGAGAGAGAGCCAAAACGTGGTGCTGCATTGTGGCGACCCTGTTGTTTTTGTTTTTTGTTTGTTTGTGTTGTTGTTTGTTGTTTTGTTGGGTGGTGGTGGTTGGGTTTTTATTTTACGGGAAGTGATGGAGGGTTTCGGGTTTTTTGTTGTTTGTTTGGGTGGGGGGTTTTCAGGGGTCAGGTTTCCAGCAGAGTGGGGTGTAATGACAAGAAATGGCTGTGTACTGCAGCACAATAGAGCTGTCTTCTGCAAGTGTTGCCATGTGTGGCCTGTCTCCCTACCTTACCATTCCTGCTCCTCCTCCTCCTCCTCCTCCTCCTCCTCCTCCTCCTCTCTCCCCTCCTTCTTTTTTCTTCTTCTTCTTCTTCTTCTTCTTCTTCTTCTTCTTCTTCTTTTTTCTTTTTCTTCTTCTTCTTCTTCTTCTTCTTCTTCTTCTTTTCTTCTTTCTTCTTTTCTTCTCTTCTTTTCTGGTATTTCTTCTTCTTCTTCTTCTTCTTCTTCTTTTCTTCTTCTTCTTCTCTTCTTCTTCTTCTCTTCTTCATCTTCTTCTTCTTCTCTTCTTCTTCTTCTTCTTCTTCTCAACTTTCTGTGTGTGTGTGTGTGTGTGTGTGTGTGTGTGTGTGTGTGTGTGTCTGTGTCTGTGTCTGTGTCTGTGTCTGTGTGTCTGTGTGTGTCTGTGTGTGTGCGTGTGTG
>CM060327.1:12934880-12939880 GCA_030674155.1 Stramonita haemastoma | reverse complement strand
CAAAAAAGCAAGGAAGCAAGAACATGTAGAAAACGAAAAAACAAAAACAGACAAAAAAGAAAAAGAAAGCACCAAAAAAGGAAAAAAACAGCGAAAAAATCCCACAAAAGCAAAGGAAAGAAGGCAGGCAGAAAAGGAGAGAAAACACACTCAAATCTCCATGCAGACGGGTAGATCAGCACTGGCGGTATTGCTGATTTCAGGAGTATTTACGGTGCCCAGTCTCTCGCCCTGATGAAGATTCCAGAATAATGGATTGTCTCCTCCCCCACCCCCACCCCCCTTCTCCCTAGCATCACAGACATGGGAAGAGAAGGATTGCTTTCTCTGGCCCTGGCTACACTTTTTGGCCTTTGCCCGTGGCGCGAATGGCTGGAAATGGTCGATGTTTGCCCCCAGAGATATAGATAGAGTGAATGAGTGTGTGAATTAGGGACACACAGTCAGATTCTCTGCTGTCAGAAAGTAGACTGATAAAAAAACAGATAGATATATAGATAGATATATAGATAGATAGAGAGAGAGTGTGTGTGTGTTGTGTGTGTGTGTGTGTGTGTGTGTGTGTGTGTGTGTGTGTGTGTGTTGTGTGTGTGTGTGTGTGTGTGTGTGTGTGTTGGACACAGTCAGAGTCTCTGCTATCAAATCAGAGACAGAAAGAAAAAAAACCCAGAGATATAGATAGAAAGAGTGCATGAATATGTGAAGAAGATACACAGTAGCTCTGGTAAGACTAGACTGCAAGAGAGAGAGAGAGAAAAGACGGCCAGATTTAGGTACGTAGAGAGTTTTTTAAGTATGTATGAGTTTTGTTGTTTTTGTTGTTGTTGTTGTTGTTCTTCTTCTTATTATTATTATTTTCTTATTCTTCTTCTTTGCATTCTTCTTCTTCTTCTTTGCATTCTTCTTCTTTGCATTCTTCTTCTTTGCATTCTTCTTCTTCTTCTTTGCACTCTCCTTCTTCTTTGCATTCTTCTTCTTCTTCTTTGCATTGTTCTTTTTCTTTGATTTCTTCATATTCTTTTCTTCAAATGTTTCTAATTCCTCGTCTACTTTTCTCCTGTTGGGATTCATAAGAAGAACCCCACTGCCGAAGAGCTGTTTACCAATTTCCCTCATTTATGGCGGTTGCGTGCCATATCCTGAGTCTCTGCAAACGATTGCTCCATATCCATTCTGCAGTGTTGTCTCCCTCATTTTGTATATGCATGATGAATATGCATCATGCAATGAAGATTTATACGGTAAAACAACTAAGAATATGAGCTTTGTTGAAGTAGGTCTGGTTGCAATAGACATTAATAATGCAGGGACATCAATCATTAACAACAACAAGCACTTAAGCTGTCAAAAATGTCATTAATATAATACAGTCTTAAATATTTCTGAAAAAATCATGCGCAAAGTTCCAAATCATCACAACATGAATAAGCTTGGTTTTCTGTCATGGTGCAATGTGTGTGCCACAGAGTTATTTATGAGGGTCTAAAGCTGTAAAAATTGATATTGGTGAACTGGATGATTTAATGTTTTTATGCTACGATAAGGGTTGAAGACAGGGCTGAGAATATAGGGAGAGAGAGGGGGGGGGAAATAAAGAGGTAGGAAAATACGGAGACAGACAGAGATGAAAAAACAAAGAAGGAGAAATAAACACATCTTTTGCTTGGCACATAATCTTAAATGTTCATTCCAAAAGAAACACAACGTTTTTTTTTTAAAAAAGCTGTACAGCACACGAGAGGAGCTGGAAAGGACATGCCATTATTTTCCATACCCATCTGACGTGTAAGAGAACGAAGAAGATAAAGAAGAAGAAGAAGAAGAAGAAGAAGAGAAGAGAAAGAAGAAGAGAAGAAAGAAAGAAAGAAAGAAAGAAAGAAAGAAGAAGAAGAAGAAAAAACAAGTTTAATACTAATAACCCCCTTACAAACCAAAACCTTCCACTCTCTGCAATCTACAAAAAAGCCAATAACCATTACTAAGGAAAAATGGCTCCTGTCACAGAGAGAGAACAGCCGTGACTGGTCAGCACTGTCATGCGCAGTGACAGGCCAAACAGCAGTGATTATTGACCACACTGGTCATCTCTCAGCAAGAAAAAAGGGATCCCACAGTGACAGCAGACGATAGCCATTGACATGGTCATTTTTCTTTTTTATTACTACTATCTTTTTTATTGATCTGGGAAGGTTCTGTTAGGTTTAGTCTTTGCTCAGAAGGAAGATAATGGGAATGATGGCTATGATGATGATGATGATGATGATGATGATGATGAGTGATGATGATGATGATGATGATGATGATGACGAAGACGAAGACGACGAGACGACGACGACAACGATGATGATGATGGTGATATTACTACTACTACTACTACTACTACTACTAATAATAATAATAATAATAATAATAATAATAATAATAATAATAATAATAATAATAATAATAATAATAAATGATAATAATAATAATAATAATAATGATAATAATAATAATAATAATAATAATAATAATAATAATAATAATAAAAGTATTATATTAATAAGACCCTAACAAACATAAATGATAGTAACAACAGAAGGTTCAATAATCCCCTATTCAACCGCGCTGTCCATTTTTTTTTACGATTCCAACCCAAACAAAACCTTTCACACCAATACTAGAAATTAAATGTACGTATAGGGGGGATGGGGGGGATAAAGGGAAGAGGAACAGCAGTGAGAGGAGGAAGATAGCAGAAAGGAGGAGGAGATCATTCTCCCTCCCTGGAACCGAAGCAATCAGAGTAAGTGCCCCTGTAGCCGCCAAACCCCGGGGACCGATCGCCATGTTTGTGTCGCCAGCGGTCACGTGACCTATCCCATGGTTCCTAACCCATGGAAGCGGAGGTATCGGATGGCATGCTACGTGTGTAAGTCTCATGCTCAAGTTGGAGGCAGAAATGATGATGGGGATGCTGGTGGTGGTGGTGGTGGTGGCGGTGGCGGCGGCAGTAGTGCGCTGATGGCAGTCTGTGGTGTATGTGGATGGTGGTGGTTGCGGGTGCTACTGCAGTGAGGGGTCTGGTGGACGCTGACTCTATTCTCATGGGTTGTGTGGAGAGCTATGGTTGCTCTATGTCGGCCGTTTCCTTCCTTTATGGGTGAGGGTAGTCTGGTTTGTTTGTTTGTTTGTTTGTGTTGTGTTGTAATGTGTTGTTGTTGTTTGTGTGTTGTGTGTTTGTATGTGTGTGTGTTTATGTGTGTGGTGTGTGTGTGTGTGTGTGTGTGTGTGTGTGTGTGTGTGTGTGTGTGTGTATGTGTGTGTGTGTGTGTGTGTGTGTGTGTGCTGTAAGTTTGTGTGGTGTGGTGTGTGGTGTGTGTGTGTGTGTTTCTGTGTGTGTCTGTGTGTGTGTGTTGTGTGTGTGCGGGGGGGGGGTGTACTTCTCTTTTTTGTCTTTCTCACGGTTTGAGGCTAGTTTGTTTCTTTGTATGTAGGTTTTACATGTTTCTTTTGGACTTGGTCTCTTTCTACCCTCCCTTTAATCATCATTCTTCTGTTTTCAAAAACTGCCTATGCAGTATATTTTAGAAGGTTGATTATAGTCACACCACCTCTTCATGAAGGGCCAAGGCCTATATTAAATAAAACTAACTCTCTCTCTCTCTCTCTCTCTCTCTCTCTCTCTCTCTCTCTCTCTCTCTCTCTCTCTCTCTCTCTCTCTCTCCTCTCTCTCTCTCTGTGAAGACAGAACGTGGAAGAAAAAAAGTGTCCAGAAAAGCAGGAATAAAATGCATGCATCCAGGGCGGGGTTGACAGGAGGCAGACCAGATATCAGAGAGACGACAGTGCCGACAGTAACGACTTTACATTGGCTCCTTGAGCGTTTCCACCCTGTAGTAAATTGCATTCCCTCTAGCTCTGCCCCTGCTTAGCTTAGGAGCAGGATGCTTGGGAGTTTGTTTATGTGTGTGTGTGTGTGTGTGTGTGTTTTATCTATCAACCTATCTATCTTTCTCTATCCATCTATCTATCTATCTATCTATCTATCTATCTATCTATCTATCTATCTACCTATCTATCTATCTATCTATCTATCTAACTGTCTATCTATCTATCATCTATCTATCTATCTGTCTGTCTGTCTATCCATCTATCTATCTATCTATCTATCTATCTATCTATCTATCTACATATTTATCTATCTATCTATCTATATGTCCGTCTGTCTATTTATCTGTCAATGTGTATATATATATATATGTATTTATTTATTTATTTATTTATATATTTTATATATTTATATATATATATATCTGTATGTGTGTATGCATGCAAGTATGTATTTATGTATGTATGTATGTATTCTGTATCTTTCTTTTCATTAAACCTTTCTGTCAGAAGAGAAACAGAGACAAAAATTTATCACTACCACTATTTCCCCCACCACCACCACACCACTCCCACCCAAAACAAACCTAAAACAAAAACAAACGGCACAAGAAACCTCCAGCTGCACTTAAAGGGGGAAAAAAACAAAGAAAGAAAGAAGAAGCTATCCAAGGTGGAAGGTAAAGCGTCCATTAGAAGTGGAAATCTCTTCCAAATCTGCTGGCAGTGGAGTCAGCCAGGGATCAGTAGTAGGATACAGCGATGGAGAGAAGTGTTTAGGACCCAAAGTCTGTCTGACCGGTCCTCTACTGAAGAGAGAGGATTCCAGAATCCTGGATTGGCTGATCCTCTGGCCGCTCTCAGAGATGGACATGGGTATAGATAGATAGAAGGTGTGCCTGGTGTCTGCCTGGGTCTTCTGCATGCATGGCTGTGGGTGGTCACTGTGGAAAGGTAGAGGAGATTTCTGGTGTTCTACATAGAATCTGTGTTCGTTGTTGAAGGTTTACTTCATAAAGACAATGATGGGGAGATGAAGAAGAAGAACAAGAACAAGAACGAGAAGAAAAAGAGGAAGAACAAGAACAAGAAGAACAAGAACAAGAAGAATTAGAACATGAAGAAAGAAG
>CM060327.1:12924880-12929880 GCA_030674155.1 Stramonita haemastoma | reverse complement strand
ATACAGAAAGCTGATGGGGTACTTCATAAACACAACAGATGTCACAAGGTAATTCACAAACAGCAAAAAGGTCAATAAGTCGTTCACAGAGGGAACAAAGATTCCATGAGGTAGTTCACAAACAAAAGAGGTCAACAGGCAGTTCATCAATAAAACAAAGAGGTCAACACGCAGTTCACAAACAAAACAAAGAGGTCAACAGGCAGTTCACAAACAAAGCAAAGAGGTCAACAAGCAGTTCACAAACAAACCAAAGAGGTCAACACGCAGTTCACAAACAAAACAAAGAGGTCAACAGGAAGTTCACAAACAAAGCAAAGAGGTCAACATGTAGTTTAAAAAAACCCCAAAGAGGTCAATATGTAGTTCACAAACAAAACAAAGAGGTTAACAGGAAGTTCACAAACAAAGCAAAGAGGTCAATATGTAATTTACAAAAAACAAAGAGGTCAATATGTAATTTACAAAAAACAAAGAGGTCAACAGGAAGTTCACAAACAAAACAAAGAGGTCAATATGTAATTTACAAAAAACAAAGAGGTCAATATATAATTTACAAAAAACAAAGAGGTCAACAGGCAGTTCACAAACAAAACAAAGAGGTCAACAGGCAGTTCACAAACAAAACAAAGAGGTCAACAAGCAGTTCACAAACAAAACAGAGAGGTCAACAAGCAGTTCACAAACAAAACAGAGAGGTCAATATGTAGTTCACAAACAAAACAAAAGAGGTCAAGAGGTAGTTCACACAAGAACTGAAATCCAAGACTCCATCAACGCTGACTATAGGACATCCCTGCATCCCCACCCAGAGGAATGGAAAAGCCTGGGAGCAATAAAAGGTTCAGGACAGTGTTGTGAATATTTCATCAGCTCTTAGACTACTTTCCTTCCCCAGCACTGGACTGTGGACCTGTCAGACCATTGTGACCCGTTAATTGGAGCCCCTTGCCTCCTGCCTGTCTGTCTACCTTGACTTGAAGCTGGACCAAAGAGACCTTAGTGCACTGGGAGATAGTCCTTAGAGTCTCCTCCTTCTTCGTGTTCTTTTTCTTCTTCTTCTTCGTCTTCGTCTTCAAATTCTTCTTCAACTTTTTCTTCAAATTCTTCTTTTTTCCTTTTTCTTCCTTTTTTCTTCCTTTCTTCTTTTTCTTCTTTTTTCTTCTTTCTTCTTCTTCTTCTCTTCTTCTTCTTCTCATTCTTCTCTTCCTTCTTCTTCTCTCTTCTTCTTCTTCTTCGCATTCTCTCTTCTTCTTCTTCTTCTTCTTCTTCTTCTTTCTTCTTCTCTTCTTATTCTTCTTCTTCTTCTTCTTCGCAATTCTTCTTCTTCTTCTTCGCAATTCTTCTTCTTCAATCTTCTTCTTTCTTCTTCTTCTTCTTCCTTCTTCTTCTTCTCTTCATTCTTCTTCTTCTTCTTTCTTTCTTTCTTCTTCTTCTTCTTTCTTCTTCTTCTTCTCTTCTTCTTCCTTCTTCTTCTTCTTCTTCTTCTTCTTCTTCTTCTTCTTCTTCTTCTTCTTCTTCTTCTTCTTCTTCTTCTTCTTCTTCTCTTCTTCTTCTCTTTTCTTCTTCTTCTTCTCTTCATCATCATCATCATCATCATCGTCTTTGTTGAACGCTCAAACAGCAACTAGTGCTGTCTGTCATATGAGTGACGTGCTGCCGTTAATGCGCCACTAAGTCCACAGGCCCAGCGCATCCAACTTCGGCCGTGGGAGAGAATTGTAGTCTTTCTTTCGGAAAGAAAGGGCAGGAGAATGGACCAAGAAGGCAGGAGATGGATAAGAAGGAGGTGACAGGAAGAAAAGGATCAAGACAGAAACAAAGAGGTGAATATACAGGAGGGAATTCCTAGCACAGAATTTTTAGAAGATGAGAATGGGATTGATACTGACAGGAGGACCCCGGTAACCCGTATCATTTCAGGCAAGAAATCAACACTGGAGATGTAATGCTAAAACAAATTAGTGAAAGGTATGAATAATTTTTTAATGAGATGTTTCATTTTTTAGACGTGTACATAATTATACAGATGCTTGCATACAAGCATGCATGGAAATACACACATCTACACGTATGGACACACATACACGCACTAGAGCATGCACAGACCCACGCATGCACACACAAACACGCACACGCACACTCACACACGCATACACAAACACAAATACACACACACACACACACACACAAACACACACACACACACACACACCACACACACGCACGCACACACACACACACACACACACACACACACACACACACACACACACACACACACTACCACTACTCTCACCACCATCATCACAACTGCCACCACTACACCTCCCCCGCCTGCACCACCATCCCCATGCATACAAAAGTACCTTCAGTAATGAGTGTTGTTATTTACTGCAGTCTGGAAGAAAGTGAAGAATAGGGGAAAGAGAAAAAATAGTTATATAATGCTATTGCTATATTTTTCCTTTCTTCTCTTCTTTTTTTCTTTCCTTCTTCTCTTCTGTCCTCCTTTCTTTATTTCTTTCTTCCTGTCTTCCTTTCTTCCTTCCTTCCTTTCTTTCTTTCTGTCTTTCTTCTTTTCTTCTTGTCTTCCTTTCTGTCTTCCTTTCCTCTTTTTTCCTTTCTTTTCTTCGTCCTTCCTTCCTTCTTTTTTCCTTCCTTTCTTTTTCCTTTCTTTCTTCCTTTATTTTTTTCCTTATCTTCTTTCTTCTCCTTTTCTTCCTTTCTTCCTTCCTTCCTTCCTCTCTTCCTCTCTTCTTCCTTCATTTCTTTCGCTCTTCCTTCCGTTATTATTTTCTTCTTTTATTCCTTCTTTCTTTCTTTCTTTCTTTCCCTTTTATTCTTGTCTTTCCGCCTGACTGGTCAGACCCGGAGTCAGAAAGTAATAAGCAGGGAAGGTGGTGTGTGAATGTTTTATCACCTGCCGCAAGATTCCAGAACATCCCTGTCCGTTTCAAGTGTGAGGTGGGCGTGACTTGCTGCTGCTGTTTCTGCTGCTGTTGCTACTGTTACTGCTGCTGATCCTACTGCTGCTGCTGCTGTTCTGCTGCTGTTTATGCTGCTGCTGCTGCTACTATTTCTGCTGCTGCTATTTCTGCTACTGCTGCTGCTACTACTGCTGCTGCTGTTTCTGCTGCTACTGCTGCTGCTACTGATCCTACTGCCACTGGTGCTACTGCTGCTACAGTTGCTACTACTGCTGCTGCAGCCACTGCTGCTGCTGTTGTTGCTGTTGCTGCTGCTGCCTCTTGATTGATGGCCAGGAGCCTAGCCGTCTGTCAAAGATGATGTTTTAAATATACGGCTGTACTGCCAGATCTTTCATTGTGTCATTTTGTCCATCTGATTTCAATGGCTTTTCTCCTTCGGGAAATTAGTATCCAGTATTCGTTGTTGTGTGTTTTTGTTCTGTGTGACGAGATCTTTCCTGTCATTTTGTCTATCTGATTTTAATCGACTATTTTACACCAGGAAACTATTATTTCGTTTTGTATTGTTACTGTTGTTTTTGATTTTGTTCAGTCATATCTGTATTGTGTCACTTTCCATTTGATTTCATGTTTATATTTACTCCAGGATTATTTTACCTACTTGTTGTTTGTTGTTGTTCTGCTGCTGCTGCTGCTGCTGCTGCTGCTCTCTGTTCGCTGCTGTTTGCTGCGGCTGCTGCTGCTGCTGCTGATGATGATTGATGATGATGTGATGATGATGATGATGATGGTGGTGGTGGTGGGTTTGGGGGTGGGGTAATTGTTTTTTTTTGGTGTGTGTGATGTTGTTAACTATCATTGGTATTACAATTTTTATGTTATTGCCATTGTTGTTGCAGCTGCTGCTTCTGCTGTTGATAGTGTTGTTTCAGGGGGTTAAGGGGGTGTTTTTTGTTTTTTGATACATGCATGGCAGTGTCAATGACTTCTACAAAAGTTGAGGAAGGTTTTACAGTGCCTGGGGAACTGACAAAGCATTAGGCCACACTTCTGTGCTGTTCTGTGCTGTGCTGCGCAATGTACAGCACGATGTTGTTCAGATAGGGAAGAGAATTCCTCCCTTGTGGGAGTTCTCCTTGCCTTCTGGCTTCAAAGTATTGATCGGGGCACGCCGGAAAATCAGCAACAGCACTTGTTTGTGAACATTCTGGATGAAGTTGTCTGTGCGTGTTTGACTGTCTGTCTGTCTGTTTGTCTGTGTGACTGGCTGGTTGTTTGGCTGTATGTCTGTCTGTGTGTCTATCTGTCTGACTGGCTAGCTGGCTGGCTGGCTGCGGTCTTTGTCTCTTTCAGTTTCTGGTCCTGTGTCTGTCTATTTCTATGTTTGTCTTTGTCTGCTTCTGCACGCGCACACACACACACGCACGCACACGCGCACGCACGCACGCGCGCACGCACGCACGTACGCGCGCACACACACATGCACACACACACACACACAGTGTAGGCTAGTGTGTGCCACTGGAAACGGAGACAGAATTTACATAACCGTATGCACAAATCATGGACTGGATGTTAAAAAATATCATAGCCTATCAGTGATTATTCCATCATCTTCGAAAGAAAAGAAACTACATTTAAAAAACAAAAGAATTAAAAATAGAAACAGAAATTGGGAGGGGGGAATAGCGAGAGGCAGATAGACAAACGGACGGACAGACAGACAGTTAGATAGATAGATAAATAGACCAGACAGACAGACATACAGACAGAGAGTAGATAGAGAGAGGTTACATACATACATACACACACACACAACACACACACACACACACACACACACACACAACACACACACACACACAACAACACACAACAACACACAACACACACACAACACACACACACACACACAAACAAACAGACAGACAGACATAACGAAAGACAGAGTCTACAACAGAGTGTGAATAGTTTATCACCTCATGCAATTCAGGGAAACAATCTAGCGATTTTTTTTATCTGTGGACTGTGGCCGGTAATTGCAGAGCGGAGACTAGCGGGGTGGGG
>CM060327.1:12912380-12914880 GCA_030674155.1 Stramonita haemastoma | reverse complement strand
AATTGTTGATTATAAAGTTTAACAAGTATTAGAAGATATTACATATATATATTATATATATATATATTTTATATATAATATATATATATATATTATATTATATATAATATATATATATATATATAATATATAATTATATATATATATATATATATATATATATATATATATATATATATTCGTTCCTTGACCAGAGCTCCGAGGTTCACCAATGATAAGGTTTTTGTGCATGCGACCTTTTTTTTGCCCACCATGAAGGTAGCCGCATTCCGACTTTGGGAATGTATGCTAAGTATGCTTGTGCTTCCGTAATCCACCGTACACTGACATGAAGTACAGGAACTTAACCATGCATCATTGATCTTCTGCATGTGTATATTCAGGAAGGAAATGAAGGCACTGGCAGGTCTGCACTTGAAGTTAGCCTGGGAGATCGTAAAAAAATGCCTATCCTTAATTCACCAGAAGCCGCCGAGATTCGAACTCACGACTTCATGAACCCATGAGATTGAAGTCGAGCGGTCTTAACCATTCGGCTTTAGCGTCCGTCGTATGTGTACAGCTTTCAATCAAATCTGCTGCGGACTATGAGGAATCTACTGAAAAACAAAATTGCCCATTAATATTCTGTATTGTTCTGGGACATCCGTTCTACTTTTGTGTGCAGAGCTATGTCTGCAAAATCGATCATGTCTGCGTCCCTGTGGTAAATCCATTCTCGTTTGCCGTCACATTGCAGTGGGTTTGTACTGGTAGGAAAAAGCCCCGAAATAATCAGCATGATATTCGATGTCTGACTGTGACTGACCTTTACCTGGGCAGGTATTCTGGAGACTTGTTCAGCTAGCATGCCCTTTTGATGCAGTCCTCTTCTTGACATTTTCTCGCCGCAAAGCCAATGCTGTTTTTCATACAGTTTTTGTATAAGGTTTTTGCCGTTAAGCCATTGCTGTTTTTTGATGCAGTTTTTATATAAGGTTTTTTGCCGTAAAGCCATTGCTGTTTTTGATACAGTTTTTGATAGAGGTTTTGCCGTTAAAGCCATTGCTGTTTTTGTTACAGTTTTGATAGGGGTTTTGCCGTAAAGCCATTGCTGTTTTTGATACAGTTTTGATAGAGTTTTTGCCGTAAAGCCATTGCTGTTTTTTGGATACAGTTTTTGATACAGTTTTTGCCGTAAAGCCATTGCTGTTTTTGATACAGTTTTGATAGAGTTTTTGCCGTAAAACCAACACTGTTTACTATACAGTTTCAAGACTTGAAATTTTTCGCAATAAAGCTTACACTTTTTGATGTAGTTTTGATACTTTAACTTTTTCATCATAAAGCTCACACTTTTTGATGCAGTTTTGATACTTGAATTTTTTCGCCGTAAAGCCAACACTGTTTTTGATAAAGCTTTTTTACTTGCCTATTTTTTGGCAGTATACCAATCACTCTTTTTGATACAGTTTCAATACTTGAATATTTTCCCTGCACACCACGGGGTATATGTTAAGTATTTGCGTGTTTCCACTATCTACCGATTTCTAACATGAATTCTACGATCTCTGAACAGCATATTTGTTGTTTCTACATGCGTGGTGTGTACACATGAATGGGATCAGACCCTGGCAAGTTTTGACCATAAATTGACATGGAAGATAATAACTTTCCTTCTCTCCTAACTCCACAGGCTTGCTGAGATTCGAACATATAACTCCAGAACCTTCAAAAAATGTGAAGGTAACCGCTTTCCACCACCATCATAATATCGTACCTGTCACCAAAGATGAGTAAAACGCGGTGGTGGAACAAGTGTGTACTCTGCCTGTCAATAATCATCATCATCACATCATCATCATCATCACCACCACCATCATCATCTCAATCATCATCATCACCATCATCATCATTCTGGACATTGCTATGACGGCTGATGTACGGTGGTAAGTCAGCATGGACGAGGGGTTAGCTGTGCCCTGTCAGGAGGAAAATTCATCAGTGTAGGGGCCCCGGTGATGGAAAATCTGTTCCCCCGGCAATAAAGGCACGATGGATAGCGTCTGTCCTTCGCGTGTCCACTGTCTGTCTGGTCGGGTCTGTTGTGCTGTGTGTGTGTGTGTGTGTGTGTGTGTGTGTGTGTGTGTGTGTGTGTGTGGTGTGTGTGTGTGTGTGTGTGTGTGTGTGTGTTTACGGCAGGTGATTAAACAGTGTAGGGTGACAGTGAGGGACTTTTGGGGACGTTGAACCTAGAAATTATGCTCCCACCCCTCCCTTCTTTCTCCCTCATCTCCTCCTCCTCCTCCCCCCCCCCCCCCCCCTTGCCCTCATCCTTATCTCCAGCTCTATTTTGTGATGTTAGTTTAAACAGGAGTTTTGGTGTGTGTGTTTTTTATTTAGTACTGGGAACAAATATTGAAAACAAACAGCAGTTTTTGAGTCACATCAACAAACAAGCTTGGTATTGATTATGGTGTGCTCAATTGAACAATAAAAAAAATATACATTAAATTGACGA
>CM060327.1:12899880-12907380 GCA_030674155.1 Stramonita haemastoma | reverse complement strand
CTCTTCGCTTTTCATCTATCTCTCCTTCTTCTCTGCAGCCCTCTTTTTCCTTCTTTGTTTCCTTTCTTCCATCATTTCTTTCTTCCTTTCTTTCTTCCTTTCATCCTTCCTTCCATCCTTCCTTCCCACCTTTCTTCCTTCCTTCCTTCTTTCCATTCTTCCTGGGGGTAGCGGACAAGGAAGTAGCGGATGAAGTTGACAAAGTTAGGGACAGTTAGGCATTGTATGATCCTTGCCTATGTCAACATTTTCTTTCACATAATTTTGCTTTTGGAGATAATTCTCTCCGGGAATTTTTTTCTAACCCTTCTTTTCTTCCCTGCTGTACTGATTTTTTTCTTGCCTGCCTTCCTTCCTTCCTTCCTTCCTTCCTTCATTTATTCATTCATTCATTCATTCATTCATTCTTTTATGATGATAATGACGACAACAACAATAACAAGAAGAAGAAGAAGAAGAAGAATGATAATGATGATGATGATGACGATGACGATGACGACGACGATGATGATGATGATGATGATGATATTATGTGCAAATTTTAAAGTGCTGAATCTTGTTAAAGTTGGGTTTTTTTCCATTTGTGTTGCCTGTGTAATTTCATCCCACTTTGTGAACTCATGTCTTGTTTCACCCCTGCCTGTCTATCTGCCCTGCCCTTCCCTGCCCTTCCCTGCCCTGCCCTACCCTGCCCTGCACTCCCTGCCTTGTCATGTTTCTCTGTGTGGTGTGTTGGAATCAGGAGTGACGTAGGAGGGAGGGGAGGGGAGGGGAGGGGATAGGATGTCAGACTTCAAGCCTGGTTTCCATTTGGCTAGCTTCTTCTTGACAGCTCGCTGAAATCTTATAATGTCTCTGTTGTCTTTTTTTGGTGTTTGTTTTCTGTGTCTGTTTGTGTGTCTTGTCTGTGTGTTTGTAATACCTCTCTTTGCCTGTTTCTGTATCTTTTATCCTTATTTTATTCTGTTGTGCGGTTGTGTCCTCTGTCTCTGTCTCTGTTTCTGTCTCTGTCTCTGTCTCTCTCTCTCTCTCTGTCTCTGTCTCTCTCTGTCTCTGTCTCTGTCTGTCTGTCTGTCTGTCTCTCTCTCTCTCTCTCTCTCTCTCTCTCTCTCTCTCTCTCTCTCTCTCTCTCTCTCTCTCTCTCTCTCTTCTCTCGCTGCTAAACGACACAAAAATGCTCCAGAGAACGCAAAACCAAACAAAAGCAGAGAAACTTGTTTTCCTGATGGACACTTATTGGCCAAAACTATCTCATTGTAGCTTTGAACTGGCCGTGAACTGGACACAGATAGGCACCAGTTAGAGAGACGAGGGAGAGAGAGAGAGAGAGAGAGAGAGAGAGAGAGAGAGAGAGAGAGAGAGAGAGATGAGAGGAGAGAGAGAGAGAGAGAGAGAGAGAGAGAGGAGATATGCATGGTGAGTGGACATTTCCTTCATATTACCTGGCCCCTGTTTGCTGACCAAACCTGGCTGGACAGATTGATGATTATTATCCTGGCATGACAAGTTTATACAACAGCAGCTGCTGCTATTGCTGCCGGCTCGGAATGGATGCTCAAATAAGGATAATGGCCTGGTTGTCAGGGAATGTGCCAGTTCTGTTTGTCCTTGTTCTTCTTTTTTTCTTCTTCTTCTTCTTCTTCTTCTTCTTTCTTTCTTCTTCTTCTTCTTCTTCTTCTTCTTCTTCTTCTTCTTCTTCTCTTCCTGCATTCTTCTTCGCATTCTTCTTCGCATTCTTCGTTCTGCATTCTCTTCTTCTCACATTCTTCTTTTTTGCATTCTTCTTCTCCCATTCTTCTTCTTCTCGCATCTCTTCTCTCGCATTCTTCTTCTTCGCAATTCTTCGCGAAAAATATTTCTTTCTGTCTGTCTTCTACTGTGTGTTTTTAACTACATAAATTTGTGTTTCCTTAAAAGATCTTATGAGAACGTACGTCAGTATCTTGTTTCATTTTTTGAAATGTGTTTTAAGACTTTACGACGTAGAATGGTATTAAAGATTTAAAATGCCTCGTGAGTTCGTTGAAAAAGTGAAAAAGGAAGGTAAGGAAAAGAAAGAAAAAAAAAAAAAAGAAGAAAAAGAAAAAGAAAGAAGAAGAAAGAAAAACAGGAAGATGTTGAAGGTTACGAGAAAAAGTAGCACAAAGGATGAGGTGGGGGGGGGGATTCTGAGAGCGTGCTGTGGACATGGAACATGACAAGAAGAATGTCTGTACTCGGACTGCCCTTTGCCGTCTTTGGCCCCCAGAGAGATGCCGGGGGTTGGTCTGCTTTCATCTCCCTGGAAACTGTGAGTTTTCCATGAAGGCCAGACATCAGCAAGTTAGAACTGTATTGTATTGTACACCACCCTAAGTCACGGTAGATTTCTCTGCATGAACTTGGGCTGCTCTCCCCGGGGAAAGTATGTCGCAAGAAGAGCAACACTACTCTTTTTTTTTCTTTTCCTGTCTGCTGGTATTTGTTGTCTATAGTGTGCTCTTTAATTTGTCAGGTACAGCTTGTGCCGTAGGATTTTACATGCACTAAATGTTTTTGCCACGGTTCGTTATTCTCATCAAAATATCACAGTCACGTTAACAGATAAAGTTTCGACACAACGGGATCAAACCCCCGCACTGAACTGACTTGTTGCTTTCTAACAGTGCGTACTCGGACAACGTAAACTACTGTGGAAAGCGATCGCTCTCTCCTTTCTGGCTTAGATGCGAGCTCTTTCATTGTGCTTTTGATGCACTTCTGATGGCAGTCTCTCTGATGCAATCTCTCTCATGCGCTTTGTGATGGCACGTCTTTTATGCGCTTTGTAGAGATCTCACTCTATGACGCTTTCTAGGCACGCTCTTCAGAGCTCTAGTGGCACGTCTTTCATGACCTTTCTAGTGGCAGTTCTCTCAGACGCTTGTGAGGCAGTTTTCATGGCACTTTCTAGTGCACGATTCTCATAGCTTTCTAGTGCAGTCCTTATGACGCTTTCTATGCAATCCTCTCAGCGTTTTGATGGCACGTCTTTCATGGATTTTGTGGCAAGCATTTCTCATGGCAGCATGTTTAATGCAGGACACGCTCAAGCATCTCTCTTACGATGCTGTCGATGACAGGGAGGGAAGCTTTGTACTGATTTTTTCGACTTGGATCATTTGTTCAAGATTATTGACAGAGCGTGACGCTAAGCGAAGAACATTGTTATACAATTTATCGATAGAGGTAATTCAAACACGCAAGCAGCTAAAACAGACATTAGGACTTCGCATTACTTTGTAGATTGAACTTTGCCAGAGAATGTCATTTGACTGTGATGACAGAATTTTAATGGTCGGTCTTCAATGCTCTTATCAGTACACATTTTTCAAGTCGACTAGATCTCATCAAGTACAATTTAAGTGCGTCTTCGTAATAAGACAATACATTTCTATTGTAAAATACATCTGTGCGAATTTTTATCATTTCCACATTGAAGGTGGTGTAAGTTTTGTATGTGTTTGCCAAGCTGAGTTTAGTTTTTGCAAAGTGACGAATTTTTCTGTACTCTCTTTTGTTTTGTGTCCAGTAACTAATAATTTTTCGTAAAGTTTACCATGGCAGTTAAGAAAGAAAAACAAAACTGAGAATAGAATCAAACATATACAGAACACTTCTCTTTGTAAAAGCAATTCCTTTAAGCACACATTTTTAGGAGTTCTTGAAAGTCTACAATCAAAGTGTCCACATTGTAAAGTGTCCCAGATGAACAGATAGTTAAACGCTCTTATGTTACAAGTCTTAACTTTAAATGACCATACGAATCAGACGCTGTTTCACAGAAGAAGCAAATACTAGAAGCAAGCAAAGGATGTAAGCCTCTACTTTTTAAAGCAATTATTCTTTTTTCTTGTTTCTTGTTCCTCGGATAGAGGTCTGAGGTTCACCAAATGTTGAGACTTTTGTGTTTGCGACCAGTTTTTTGCCCACCATAAAGGTAACCACATTCCGACTACTGGGATGCATGCTAGGTATGTTCGTGTTTCTGTAATCCACCAAACACTGACATGAGTTAGATGGATCTTTAACATGCATATTTGATTTTCTGAATATCTATATACACAAAAGGACTGATAGCACTGGCAGGTTTTCATTGAAGTTGACCTGGAGAAATCGTACACACCCTTACCCTTTATTCACCAGACACCATCAAGATTCGAACCCACGACTTCATGGACCTGCGTGATTGAAGTCGAATGGTCTTACCACTCGGCTATATCGTTCTTCTAAAGCAATTACAGAAAATAAAGCAGAAATTTCCTTTCCATAAGGTGACTTTCATTTAAAAAAAAAAAAAAAAACATTTACCGGCAACTCTCAAAGCTCTCTGTATCCCATTTCCCACAGTACTGCACTGGCACACCAGCTGCCCTGAAAAAAACGGGATTCTGATGCCGTCATATTCGTGCAGATATCAAACACTGATCGATAGAGAAAACCTCCGGCATTTCAAAGTGCAAGAGGATTCAGCAGGGAAAAGTTACAATGGCTTGCAGGGAGGTGGGGGGGATGGGGGGTAGCACAAATGGGAAAAGAAGGTTAGGAGAGGGAGGGGTGGTCATTTTTTGGTACAGACAGTTTATTTGATTGCCGATTCCAACTGCATTATACCGTCTGACACTTCCCAGCAGTGCTGTGAAGGAGAGGAGGGAGGAGATTGGAGGAGGGAAGGCGGGAGGGGGGGGTTTGCTCAGCGAGTTTTGGAACTGATAGTGCCTCATTTCCCATGGCTGTGCTGCCTATTGACAAATTTTAATGATTGGATTTTCTGAGACTTGTATTTGTCTGAGGCAGGTTACAACTTGCACGCGCACGCATGTATGCATGCACTCTAGTGGCATATATGCATCCTTATTTAAGCAAATACACGCACATTCACGAGCAGCATGCATGCGCACATGCACATGCACATGCACATAAATACATACATACATACATACAACAACATACATACATACATACACAACATACATACATACATACATACATACATACATACATACACGCACGCACCACCACGCACCACGCACGCACGCACACACACATACATACACACACACACACACACACACACACACACACACACACACACACACACACACACACACACACACACACCACATGGATGGCCCCCAGAATAACAAAGAGCACAGATTGTGCCTCACGGGACTCTGCAGATCACCTTAAGCTCTATCTAGGGTTGAGAATGTCACCAGACATTTTCTGTTATCTTGTGGTGCTATCTGACTGTCTCTGAGTGAATGTGGCAAGACATCCTTGCACTTTACCACTTCTGCAGTTGTAACATAAACCACAAAGAACCTAGGCAACACTGTTTAGGTTTAACAGGACACAGAACAGAGCAACGACTTTTAAACCTAGTAAAGAACCACTTCTTTACCATTTACATAGACCGATCTTTGCAGCTAATTAAATTTAAACTAAAAAAAAAAACCGTTCAGAATGAGGAACCAATGTCAGTGGAACTGGCCTCTCGTTTGCTGCACGGTCAAGATTACTTCATTTGTTGGTCTCTGGTGCAGCACAAGCATGTTTATCTCGAAAAGATATATCATCGGAAATGACACGGGATCTAAGATTAGCCTAAAAACAGCAGTTTAGTGCACAAGAAAGTTTGCCAACTACGATGTTTGGTCTTCACACGTCGAACACATAATGACAGTGGTTTTGGTGAGTTTTACAGTTTGATCAACTCGACGCTTAGTCTGCTGACAGTGATGCCACAGTGCTGTCTTCACTCCCTGGCTATATCAGCGCTTTTTATCATCAGTAAACATTGTATTTTACATCCAGTCATGTTGTTTATAGCCCTTCCGACCACACAGGCAACATCGGGGCTGTGTATATTACTTAATTTATGATTAAGGAAAGGAATTCAAATAAACAATAATTGTTTTTCGCACTCTTACACTCTCGATTCCTAAAGCAATGAAAGAACAGAACATTATCAGTTATCGTGATTTCATATTCTACATCTGAAGAATGGTATACCCTCTCAGGACCTTAACTGGAAGAAAATAAAACCCAAAAATATAAATGTGAACAAAACAGTAATTTGTAAGAAGTTAGATGGAAGAGTCTCCAATCAAATCTAGCTTTCAAAACAACTGATCTCAGGCAATGAAGAAAGAACCACAAGAAGGTATACTCTCTAATGACTGTCTTTGTGTAACAATCCGCGTGTCCTTATGACCAAAAATTGAAAGAAAAAACAGGGTAGGGAAACAAAGAGTGCAACGTATGCAAATAAGCAGCAGAACAACATATATCTTTGTCTCGTCGTGATGTGGTGAGATCATTTGCATAATGTCTCACAGGCCATTGGAGAATTGGAGAGACACACGGAGAGAGAGAGAGAGAGAGAGAGAGAGAGAGAGAGAGAGAGAGAGAGAGAGAGAGAGAGAGAGAGAGAGAGAGACGTTCAACGTTACAGGAACCACAATGGGTAAGGGAACTTGTGCTGTGGAAATGGCACACGGCTAGCAGAATGAATGTCTGTACTTAAAGTGCCCAGGGCGTTTTTATGGCCACCATTAGGGATGCAGGGATGTTGGCGTCTTCCCATGCCTTCATTGTCTGCTGCATGAATCGCGGGCCATTCTTTCTTCTTCTTTTTTTTTTTTTTCTGTGGCATTTTGTTAATTGACCTTGCAAAAGTCTTTAACCTGTTTCATCACATTCTACTCCATCAGAAACTTAGACTGTACACAACATAAAAATAGAGACCAGCCGCTTTTTTGACCTAATCGTTCCACAGACATTCTCCAAGATTAGCCATGAATGGCGTCCCCAAACTGTTAAATGGTATCCCTCAAGGCTCTGCTCTTGCTCCTTCTTTCCTTACTATTAATTTGTATGATCTACCTTCCCTTATGTGCGATCTTTTCTCTGAAGACATTTCAGAACATATTTGTCACTCTGATCTATACAGCATATATCAGTCAATAGAGCTTGCTCTTTACGAGCTGAGCAAATGCTGTGACGTAAATCTGATGTCTGTGGCCGTTAGAAACTTAGCTAGAGTCGTTGTAATGCTGATCTATCAGAAAGTGAAGTTACAGAAGCTGTGCAGCAAACCACTCTGGTTCTAATCCATCTTCAGCTTGCGGGAACATCTCAAAAGCAGATCACTCCCATGGCAATATACATTGCTCATTTCAAGCAGTGGGTTTCTTTTTTTTTCTCTAACACTTGCTGTGACTTTGGAACATCTAGTCTGGGTCATTTTAAAGGGTGGTAATGTTGGGTAGAAAGTTGTCTCCTTGGTGTGATAAAAGGAACTTTCTAGAATGTTTCTTCTGTCAGACTTGTTCTGTAGTCATCTTTCTGTGCTTTCCATAATTGGGGAGGATGTGTGCAAAGCGTATAAACCCTGCATGTATTACTTGCTTATGTTCTTTGTTTGCTTGAAAAACACCCAAAGAGATTCATTTTAAGCCATGCGCATTCTGTTCAGAC
>CM060327.1:12877380-12889880 GCA_030674155.1 Stramonita haemastoma | reverse complement strand
TATTGTATCTCATTTTAAATCACCGCAGATTTTTCAGAATCAAAAGTCGGGCTGCTCTCGGCAGGCAGAGCTTGTCACCACAAGAGCAGCACCACCTTTTTATTTTCTTCTTTTTTTGTCTGCATCTGTATTTGTTTTCCTATCAGAGGGAGGTTTTTTAACAAACTTTTTTTCAGGGACAACCCCCTAGTTGCCGTGTGTTCTTTTACGTGCACTAAATATGTGTAACACACTGGACCTCGGTTTATCATCTCGTCCAAAAGACTAGCACCCAGACCACCACTTACGACCTAGTGGATGGGGGTTGGGGAAGTTTCTGGCCCAAACTGGGATCGAACCACCACACACCACTTCGAACCCGGAATTTTCGCGTTCTAGGAAGGTGTGTTACCTCTAGACCACCGATCCACTCTCCCCAAAAGTTCTTCGGATAAGACTTTAAACGAGGCACCGTGTGCGAACGCATGCAGAACATCTCGCGCACACATTTAATCCTGTTCCGCTTTTCGTAAAAGTGGGCCATTTTGACGGTGGGAACATATGACAAGATTTACAAAAGTGCCACACACACACACACTGGGACTTGATGTAAGAAAGCACATGAGTGCTTATTCCATTATCCTCGATATCAAAGAATAAATAAATAGATAAAAATCCATTGTCACTGTCATTGCCTGTGTCAAAACAGAGACTGGATGACATAATGTACACTGCCTATATCCGCGCTGACTGAAGACAGTTCTGTTCAGAACCACTGCCTGATGCCATTTACAGCCTTACTGCTGGTAGAATCCACACCCACCCCCATCCCCCAATCCCCTTGCCTCCTCCTCGTTTCTCTTCCTTCTACTTCTCTGTTCCGTTTGTTTGTTGTTGTTGTTGTTTTGTTCCTCTATCATTCCTAGCCATCTCCTCGTAAACACAGATCTCTCTCTCTCTCTTTCTCAGTCTCTGTTTATCTGTCTGTCTGTCTGTCTCTCTGTCTGTTTCTCTCCCTCTCTCTCTCCCTCTCTCTCTCTGTCTCTCTGTCTCTCTGTCTCTCTTGGCTCTCTCTCTCTCTCTCTCTCTCTCTCTCTCTCTCTCTCTCTCTCTCTCTCTCTCTCTCTCTCTCTCTCTCTCTCTCTCTCTCTCTCTCCTCTCTAACACTAACACACAGACACACAAAAGTACACACAGACACACACACGCACACACACGCGCGCACGCGCGCGCTCACGCACACACATTCACACATTCACACACATGAACACACACACACATACACACACATACACACGCACGCATACGCACACACACGCACACAGGGACTGGACGTTGAAAAAAAGCACATGAATGATTATTCCATTAACCTCGAAATAAAAGAAGAAAAGGAATAAATAAATAAATAAAATAAAATAACTAAACACACACACACACACGCACACCACACACACACACACCACACACACACACACACACACACACACACATACACACACACACTCACACACACACACACACACACACACACACACACACCACACACACACACACACACACACACCAGGTTTAAAAGTAAGGTCCAGATCGATACAATTTTATATCCGTAACCCAATTCTCGTTTTTGTGAGCTCTTAAATCACGCGACAGTATGTGTGTGTGTATGTGTCTGTCTGCCTGCCTGTGTCTGTGTCTTTGTTTGTGTGTCTGTGTGTGTGTGTGTGTGTGTGTGTGTGTGTGTGAGTCTGTGTGTCTGTGTGTGTGTCTGTCTGTCTGTCTGTCTGCCTGTCTGTGTCTTTGTGTGTCTGTGTTTGTATGTCTGTGTGTGTGTCTGTGTGTCTATTTCTGTGTTTGTGTGTTTGCATGTGTTTGTGTGTGTGTGTGTGTGTGTGTGTGTGTGTGTGTGTGTGTGTGTGTGTGTGTGTGTGTGTGTGTGTGTGTGTCTGTCTGTCTGTCTGTCTGTTTGTGTCTGTCTGTGTTTGTGTGCGCGCATGTATTTGAGCGCGGATACATGTCTTAATACATTCAGAAAGACAGATAGACAGACAGAGACAGACAGACAGAGAGAGACACAGACAGACAAACAACAGACAAACAGACAGATAGACAAACGGATAAACAACAAACAAACAGACAGAGAGGCAGACAAACAGACAGACAGACAGACAGAAATGTTTCCCCCATAAAAACCATTGAAGTTCAAGAAAAGCAGTGAGGTCCTACCATCTTGAATCCCCTGTTTCTGACCCTCTCTCTCTCTCTGTGACTGGCATCATCCAGCCTGGATCAGCTGTCTGAGCAGTCCGGGGGGGGGGGGGGGGACGAGGGGGGGAGAGTAGGAAAAGAAAGATCAGCCTAGTATGGAGTAGTATCTGAAATACTGAGTTTCTGCCCCTGACTTCAACACAGGCTATGTTACAGCATTAGGAAAAGACTTTCTCTGTGAGGATCCTCTGCTGTCTGTCTCCTCTTTTAACTTTCTTCTGCATTGAGAGAAAAGTTCTATTCTATCTCCCCCCCCCCTCCCTCCGCAGTAAATCTGAGCAAAGTTGATCATGTCGTGGTCTAAAGTCTCTAAAGCTTTCCTCCACAAGCTAGCTTATGAATCTTACTGGAAAGCACAGAAATCTTTATAGCACGAAGTTACTAGGTTGTTCTCTATATCCATAAAGTTTGCATTTTCGTGCTTAACATTAAAAATACTTTTGTTTTGTTTGGGGCTTGGTGTACATGATCCGCTTGCTAAAATACAGCAGGCGTGTTTTTGTTGGGGGGGGGGGGGGGTTCTTCATGTAGCATTCTGCCGAATGATTTTTTGTGTGTATTTGTGAGTAAATACACATTTTCAAATACACATCTATTTTGGGGGGAAGCATATTTAATACCTTTTACTCACGGATAGCTAAAAAGCACAGTATTATTGTTTCCAGGTTGTGCATTTGTTCCACTTGATTATTTGTGTGTTTAAGGAGCAATATGGAAATCTTGTGTCGTGCAGTGCAATCTGTCGAGAGACATTTTGCTAAATTCACGGGGAAAATAGAGATTGTATCTTGAATCTTGATTTTTTCTTTATGGCTGGATGTCCTTGATCATGAAGTGCTTAGCACCTCAAGGCATTGATAGTCTTTTATATGTTAAATAGTGAGCACACTCACACAATGCACAACACACACACATACACCACACACACAAACACACACACAACACACACACAACACAACACACACACACCACACACATATATAATATACAAACATAAATAACACTATAATATAATAAAAACAATATACACAATATAAATATACATACACAACACACATACAACACACAAACTAAACTGTACATTGATTTTTTTTTAAACCATAGATCGATTGAACTGTTAAAACGGTCCCATGTGTCAGAGGTGGTCTGTGATGTTGTGTAACTAGGGTTGAAAGCCCTGTCAGTACCTTACCTTGTGATGTACAGTATGTTGCTACTGTATACATGTTGTATAAGTTGCTTTATGCATTTGTAATGATATATATGTATGCACGCTAACACACTCACACATGTACACACACACGCATGTACGCTCGCAACACACAGCAACACACACACACACGCATGCACTCACGCGGCGCGTGGCGCGCGCACACACACACACACACACACACACACACACACACAACACAAGGAGACAGAGAGAGAGAGAGAGACTAAAAGACAAAGTGATTCAAAGAGACAGACAGAGAGATGAGAGAGAATGAGAGAGCAAGAGAATGAGAGTGAAAAAGAGGGGAAAAGAGAGAGAGACACACACACACACACACACAGGTGAAAGAGAGACAACAGCACAGACAGACAGACACACAGACAGAGAATGAATTAATGAATGAATGAATGAATGAATGAATAATTAATATGTCTTTTATTAAGGGAAAAGAATAAGCACAAGCGTGGCTTGTTTTCATCCAGCCTCTGTCAAAAAAACAAGCGAATCAATTAACCAATCGTTCAATTAAACAAGAGAGAGACAACGAGAGAGAAAAGAGACAGACAGAGAGAGAGACAGAGACGAAGAGAGTCACACAGAGAGAGAGATTGATTGATTGATGATGATCTTATATTCTTTACGAGGATAATGAATAAGCACCTTGTGCTTTTATCCATCCGTGTCTAGCAGAGAGAGAGAGAGAGAGAGAGAGAGAGAGAGAAGAAGACAGAGAGAGAGAAGAAGACAGAAGAGAAGAGAGAGAGAAGAGAGAAGGAAGAAGAGAGAGAAAAGAGAGAGAAGAAGAGAGAGAGATTTTCCTTGACCAACACACAACCACATCAAATGACTTCGTGATCAAACTTTCTAAAATACCAGTACACACATAGCACTAAGCCATCTTCTTCTGATGACAGTCTTACACAGTCCAGCAACTTAAATAGAATACATCCCTTTTTGGCCTTGTTTGGCCCTTTTTGGCCTTGTTTTGGCCTTTTTCCGGCTTGAAAAACTACACGTTGTTGGTGCTTGTGCAGCAGGCGTCCCGTGAATTGATCGCAAGTTCAGAAGTCATGATCCTGTTTTCCTGACAAAGCCAGTCAGACATCAAAGACATGGAATACCCTTTAGTTTCACAGCCTGTGCTGATAGTAGGGGAACTCTACGAATAGCACGTGCTTGTGTTGTGTGTGTGTGTGTGTGTGTGTGTGTGTGTGTGTGTGTGTGTGTGTGTGTGTGTGTGTGTGTGTGTGTTGTGTGTGTGTGTGTGGAAGCAATATTTACATAATTATGTGCTGAAGTGTGCACTTGTAGACGACAAACAATCATGCGTGCAGACATTTTCTCATGTCTGCTTGAAGTTTTGTTGAACGTGCATGCAAGCATCTATAGACAGACACACACACAGATGACATTTACAAAAACTGCATACACACGGGACTGAATGTAAAAAAAGCATATGATTGCTATTCCATTATCTTCGATATAAAATAATGTAATAAAAATATAAATAAATAAATAAAACACATACACACATACACACTCATAAACACACATACATAAATACACACATGCATAACACACACACACATACATAAACACACACACACCAAACACACACACACACACACACACACACACACACACACACACACACACACACACACACACACACACACACACACAACTCTTTTAAAAAAAAAATCTTTCATCATATTATCCATGAATACTATGGTTTCCCAACATGTCTGTGTGTGTATTCCAGGTTCGGCCTTCACACACACACCCTCACCCCCATCCCCATCCCCACCCCCACCCCCTAATCCTCTTTCATTCTGATTTTCCCCCTGTGCTTTTCTGGAAGCAGAAAAGAGGCTTGTACAGTGGTTGCTAAGAAACGTGGACATACATAGGCCTGGAGGGATGGGATAGGCTGGTGGTGGTCAGAGTGATGTGTTTGTGATCTGCAGACTTGGGTTTGAATCTCATTCAAGAAGATTTTTCCTCTGGAGCTTAACTCAGTGCCAACTCCATTTACCCCCCCCCCCCCCCCCCCACTCCCCCTGCCCAGTAGTCCAGACGAGCCTATAAGCTGAGGTCCCCTGTGCAAACGCACGCAGAACATCTTGTGCACACGTTAAAAACTTGTTCCGCTTTTTTTGGAAGAGTAAGCTATTGTGTGCTGGTGGGAACAGGTGACAAAATTTACAAAACCACATACACATGGGTACTGGTGTTAAAAAAAGGCACATGTGCGCTTATTCCATTATCCTCAAAAAAGGGATAAAGTAAACAATAAAGTGCTTGTTCCTTTTGCTGGACCAATATACATTTCCACTGCCCTCTGGTAAACAGGCAAAAAAAAAAGCAACTTAACTTGCAAAGAGTGCAGAAAAAAATCTTTTTTCAAACCAGTAATTACTTGTGGCTAAAGATACTTCTTCTTCAATGCCAAACTCCTCAGACAGTAACTAATGCTTTCTTTCGTATAAATTAAAAATTATTTGTGCTGCCGTTAAGCCCCTGACAAGTCAGGCCCACGCATCCGACTTCAGCGTCAGAAAATATTAATCTTTGAGTTGGTTTAAATGATAAACAACCTGCAATGTGCTAGTATCGTCATCACAGAGATTGAGCTGTCTGTCTGATGAATGCAAAAGAAAGATTTATTGAAACAAGTGGATTTTGTAAAACAAAAATAAATCATGAAGTGAACAAAAATAAGTGTCTGGTAAAATGCTAGAATTTCTGATTGCTTGCGATTGAAAAACATGTGTGTGAAGGAGGATGAGAGAAAATATAGAAATTTTAAAAATCTAAGTAATAATGTGGTGTTTGGGCAGTAATGCGTTTGTTCAAGACCTCAAAACAGTTGGTGCATTAGTTAAGATCAAAAACCTTTTTTGCTTGGGGATCTTTGTCGTTCCTGATTATAAATGAGTGATTGTGGTGATCTTCTGTACAACTGAAAAAATCAGGATGCTATGTGTAATTTACAATGAAAAAGAATGATTAATTTACAATGTTCATCTTCTAACATTTGTAAGCATCTTTCTCTAGATACTCAAGTGTGTTGCATCACTTTAACGCAGCGGGGGAAAAAAACTCAGAGAGAGAAAACAAAAATGAGACTATAGAATGTAAAATAGCATTATTGAGTTCACTAAAACCAAATCCACACAAGACATATTACATAAAAAAAACGTAATAGAGATGATAAATGAATGAATGAATGAATCAATCAATCAATCAATCAATGGTATTATATTTATGAATAACTGGTAGTGGGGATCTTCTGTACAACTGAAAAAAAATCAGGATAAATCAATCAATAAATCAATGACATCATAAACTGAATAGGTATGATAAATAAATTAATGAATGAAAAATTGAATAAAGAATAAAACGGATGAATGAATGAATGAATGAATGAATGAATGAATGAATGAATGAATGAATGAATGAACACGTAAAGACCAATAACACCTCACCACCTATGTACACGATCCCAGCACTGTATGTAGCTATAACCATATAATTATACCAGCACAGAAGCACCAATCCATACTTTAAAAAAAAACAACTCTCTAGGAAGAGATGATTGTTGGTTATGAAGCTTGTATCATGACTACACAGAAAAGGAGGAAGAAAGAGAGAAGGGAGTGTGGAGTGAAGGAAGAAGAGGGGATGAAGGACGTTGCTGTGGGCTCAGACTGATGGAAGATGTATCGAACCCAGAAGCCAGTAAAGTCTTCTGCGTGCTCACAATAATACCCCTTTCTTCCACCACCACACTCCCCCCTCTCCTCTCCTCCCCCTCCTCCCCTCTCCTCCCCCCTCCCTCCTCCCCCTCCTCCCCTTCCCTTCCCTCCTCCTCCTCCTCCTCTCCCCCCCTCCCTCCTCCTCCTCCCTCCTCCTCCTCCCTCCTCCTCCCTCATCCTCTTGTAATCACGACCATATTCTTCCTTCTTTTCCCAATCTACACAACAACTCCCCCTCCTCCCTCCCCCCCTAACCTCTCCTAATCTTTTGTTACCCCTCTCCCAATATCTCACAACCTTGTTGCTGGCAATGATGCCAGGCACAGGGTCCCCTGTCTGATCATTTGCTTAGAAAATCAGAGACTTGGGAATTTGCTTGTTTGTATGTTTGGTCAGTTTTGTTTTCTTTTGTTGGTTTTTTTGTTTGTTTGTTTGACTCTCAGCTAGAGCTCCGAGGTTCACCAATGGTGAGATTTTTGCATATGCAACTGTTACCATGAAGGCAGCCATATTCTGACTTTAGGGATGTATGCTGGTCATGTTGGTGTTTTCATAACCCACAAAACACTGACATGAATTATGGGATCTTTAACCTGCGTATTTGATCTTCTGTATGCGTATATACATGAAGGGAATTAAAGCACTAGCAGGCCTGCTCTTGAAGTTGACCAGGGAAAACGTGAAAAAATCCTGGACCCTGAATTTACTAGACACTGCCAAGATTCCAACCCATGTATATATGAAGGGAATTAAAGCACTGGCAGGTCTACACTTGAAGTTGGACAAGGAAAACATGAAAATCTCGACCCTTGATTTACTAGATACCACCAAGATTCCGACCCAGGACTTTATGGATCCATGGGATTAAAGTCAAAGCAGTCTTAACCACTGGCTATAACATCCTTCTGGAATTTGTTTGTTTTATGTTGATTTTTTTGTAGTTAAATTCTAAAGCAAGCAGGGGAGGATGGGGATGGAGCAAATTCCTATCGCCTGTGTTGACAAAATAATGTCCTTTTTCTGCAGAGTTCTGAAGGCGTTCTTTCATACAAATCTATAATTGCAGTCTTCTGTGATCTCAGGTTATCTGGGTTATGAGGATTGTCTTCAGTGATTTTACATCTGTATTGGTAATCATTTACGCACATCAATACACACACGCACACACACACACACACACACACACACCACGCACGCACGCACGCACGCACGCACGCACGCACGCACGCACGCACGCACTCACTCACTCACTCAAATCATTCCCTGTTCCCACAACAACTGTGGTTTCCATAGACACAAGACCCAAACACATCAAAAGCTGTTGTGATCAAACTTATTGATGCCAGTACACAGCACTAAGCCCCCTCCTTCTCCTGACGACAGTTTACAGTCCAGCAACTTAAATAGAATGCATCACATTTGGCCTTTTTGGCCTTGTTTTGGCCTTTTTCCGGCTTGAACTACACGTTGTTTTGTGCGGTTGACATTTTGTGCAGCAGGCGTCCCAGTGAATTGATCGCCAGTTCAGAAGCCATGATCCTGTTTTCCTGACAAAGCCAGTCAGACATCAAAGACGTGGAATACCCTTTAGTTTCAGCCTTTGCTGATAGTAGGGAGACTCTACGATTAGCACGTGCTTGTGTGCATGTGCATGTGAGGGTAGATCCAGTCCCCGTGTGTATGCAGTTTTGTCAATTTTGTCATCTGTTCCCACAGGCACACAATGGCTTACTCTTACAAAAAGCGAAACAGGATTTAACGTTTGTGTAAGATGTTTTGCGTGCATTTGCACAGTGGGCCTTGGTTTATAGTCCCATCCAAAGTGTGGTGTGTGTGTGTGTGTGTGTGTGTGTGTGTGTGTGTGTTGTGTTGCGTATGTTTGTGTGTGTGCGTGTATGTATGTGTGTGTTTATATGTGTGTATGTGTTTTGTTTATGTGTTTGTGTGTGTGTGTGTGTGTGTGTGTGGTGTCAGTGTGTTTGTGAGTGAATGTGTTTTGTTTGTGTGTTTATGTATCTGTCTGTGTGTGTTGTCTGTGTGTGTATCTGTTTGTCTGTGTGTCTGTGTATACGTTTCACGTTGATAGTTGATCATGTTGTCAATAAACACATTATATTTTTACAGTGTGTTTCTGGCATTACAACCTTACCCTCTTATCCATTCATCTCAACATCCCCCACCCACACCACTACCCCCATATCCTTCATCCTTCTCATTTCCGATCTTTTAGGGTGCATTTTTAGAAGCAGAAAATAGGCTTGTTCAGTGATTGCTAAAAAACGTGGAAACACATAGGTCTGTAGTTCTTGTTGTTCGGTGGTTGCTAAAGAACGGTGCAACACACAACCCTGTTGTTGTTCAGTGGTTGCTAAGAAATGTGGCAACACATTAGCCTGTGGCTGTTGCGAGTGGACCAGTATGTGGAACTGTTTCCTTTGGGGAAACAGAAAGATCTACTGTGGTGGAATAGAAGATTTCTCAAGTGGAGAGTCTGAAGTTAAGTTTGTAGTCTTCACAATTGAAGGCAAACTGAATGTTAGCGTTTGGGAAACAAAAATAGGAATCATTAGCATTGAGAAAAACAAAAATAGGAATAATTAGTGTTGGGCAAACAAAAATAGGAATCATTAGAATTGGGAAAACAAAAATTTGAATCAGTAGTGTTGGGTAAACAAAAAATATGAATCATTGCTTTGGGAAAATGAAAGTATGAATTATCAGCATTAGGAAAACGAAACTATGAATTAGGCTATAATAGACATCGGAGTGAGTATTTTTAATCTGATCTGAAATTCCTGGTTTGGTGTCTTCTTTTTGTTGGAGACTTTGCTCAGGAAACATATGACACGTGGTTTGTTCTACTAAAGTCTTTTTCTCCTCTGAGGCCCTGCAAGTCTTATTTGGTGAAATGTATATATGTTCATCTTTCTGGTAAAGCAGAAAAAGATGTCATGTCCTTAACTTGCTATTTCAGTGATCGATTTCGTCGAATATTGCTAGCTATATCTTGCACAAATAAAAGTGTTTACTTAGAAACAAATACTTTGTGATTCGCTGTGTTTCACCACAACGGAAAAAGCTACAAGATAAGTTGAAAAAAGTGTGTGGTGTGTGTGTGGTGGTGTGTGTGTGTGTGTTGTGTGTGTGTGTGTGTGTGTGTGTGTGTGTGTGTGTGTGTGTGTGTGTGTGTGTGTGTGTGTGTGTGTGGTGTGTGTGGGGTGGGAGGGAGGGAGAGAGAGATTGATGGAGAGACAGACAGAGACAAAGACAGAGAGACATACAGAGAAAGATACAGAAAGTCAGAGAGAGAAGAAATGACACTGAAAGATTGCAGCTACCACAGCCCTTTCAAAAATTTGATATGAAAATCTGAAAAGGTACAAATGAGTGAACGAATGAAACACGAATAAATAGACAAATGATTGAATGAACGAACAAACGAACGAACGAACAAGACGAGCGAATGAATGAATGAAATGAATGCATGAATGAATGAAATGAATGATTAATGAAACAAACAACCCCATAAAACCCTCACCACACCCATAGACAAGATCACAGTCTTCTTTCGCAGCAACACCACCAGTCCAGAACAAAGCAGCAAGTCCAGGCAAAGAAGAAAGAAAAAAAAGAAGAAAACGTCTTTAGAAACAGATAAGTAGGGAAAGGAAGCTAGCTTGGTCCTGAATAAACAAGAGTGGGAGCAGTAAGGAGAGAGCAGAGGAGAGAGAGAGAGAGAGAGAGAGAGAGAGAGAGAGAGAGAGAGAGAGAGGGAGAGGAGACGAGGGAGGGGGAGGGGAGGAGAGGGGGAGGCGTGTTGTGTGCCCAGACTGATGGAGTATGTTCCCAAAACAGAAGCGGGCAAAGTCTCCTGCGTGCTCACAATAACACCCTTACCTTACATTGCCACCCACCACACTCTCTCCCTCCCTCCCTCCCTCCCCCCGCCTCATTTGTCTCCTCCTCCCCCCCCCCTTCCTTCCTTCACACCCCTTCCCACCCTGTCCCCGCCTTCCTCCCTTCCTCCCTCTTCCATCACCACAACTATTATCTACCCACCCCCACCCTTCATTCTCCTTCCCACCCTACCTACAATACCCCCCTCGGCTCCCAATCTCGTCTGGGTTAATGACCATCTAGATTATGCTGATATTTTGGTGCACCAGTGGTCCCAGTGATAACACGCTTGTCAACAGAGTAAAAAGTCGCAGGTTTGTTTCTTGACTGAAACTAAAGGGTTTTTTTCCTGTAGTTTTTTTTCTTTCAATAGAAAGATTTCAAAAATGGATGGCACTGGACTAGAAAGACATGCTCTTCCTTCCTTCTTCTTCATCATTGAACGCTCAGACAACAGCTATCGTTGTCTGTCATATGAGTGAAAATAATATGTTGTGCTTTTCATTAGGCGCCTGACGAGTCAGAGCCAGTGGATCCGACTTCAAGATGGGAAAGAATTGTTACCTTTTAAGTCTTCCTGGAAATAAGGCAGAAGGATGGACCAAGAAGGCAAAAAAGGAGGTGACAGGAAGAAAAGAAACCAGGTCAAAGCAAAGAGAAGGGTAGAATAGAGGGGGGCTTTCTAGCACTGAATTCCAGAAGGTGGGAATACTATTTATACTGACAGGTCCCTGGTATCCCCACAGGGGAATGCTCTTCCTAAAAAGAGAACGGCCTGAATTTCTTGAGAGAAACCTGCGTCATGGTTGAAAGTGGTATGCAACGACACACTAGACCAGGATGGTAGTATGGATACCAGTCCATTCTCAGGAACCAAATAAAGGTGGTGGTGGGTGGTGGTCCCCCATAATGCTATGTAGTTCCATTATGGAGTAAGGGTATTCAGAGACCTCAGCTTCTCTAGGGCCAGCATGTTGAGGGCGGCGCCCATATCCTCTCCCTCGCTGCTTTACCTTCCCTGACCCTAAAGAGGACAGGTACCCATTTACAGCTGGGGGAACTGTACCGAAGCCAAGGTGCACAAACGGTCACCAATCCACCTGGTAACCACGCTCAACACTGCTTAGCCTTACCTTGGGGAAAGCGAGTGCTCTGACCACTGAGCCACCATCCCTACCAGAAGCAAAACTAGGCGCTATTCTAGACACTATAGGAGAACATAAAAACCAACACAACAAGATAGGGGAGCACTGAGGAGCACAGCAACAGACAGGAAGCAGGGATTAGGAACAGGGAGGTTAAAGCACTGAGAGGTGATGGGGGGAGGAGAAGGGAGGGTGGGGGTGGGAGAGGAGAGGAGAAGAACTGACAGATGATGTTCCGAACAA
>CM060327.1:12864880-12867380 GCA_030674155.1 Stramonita haemastoma | reverse complement strand
GTGTCTGCTGGTGGGAACGGATGACAAAATTTACAAAACCGCATGCATACGGTGACCGGATGCAAAAAAAGCTCACGAATGTTTAGTCCGTTATCCTCGAATAAAAAGAAATAACTAAATAAATGAATAATTATATGAATGAATAAATTGTCGTCTAATTGCCCATGCCTCCACTAGAGTGTTATTATGTTGTAAAATGTTGTGTTGATAATTATTGCCTTCAGCCATGACAAGTTCTTAACTTAACAACCTGCACTCTTCTTTAAAGGAGAAAAATTTGTCTGAAGTCGGAGTATGGCTGCCTATATGGCAAGGTATTCGAAAACAGTCATACGCGCAAAAACTTCTCATTTAGTGTGCAATTTCAATCTCACAATGATTCCCAGGTGGGATTAGTGAGTCAGAGTGCACATTCTGGGTGATCCCCAGAGTGTTAAGCTGGGGGAATGCAGAGGATCATCAACAAAAACAACAGATGAGTCAATAAATAAAATCACATTGAAATGCAAGAAACAACCTCTCCCATGGGTAGGTAGGTAGGTAGGTAGGATGACGGGATAGCTCAGTGGTCAAAGCGCTCGCTTTCCCTCAGTCAAATTAAGCAGCGTCGAGTGTGGTTGCCAAACCTCTCCCATAACACCTTGCAAATGGCAACTCTCTCGCCGTGGGTTCTTTAAAATGCGTTAAATGTGTGTCGCACACAGGGCCTCAGGTTATCGTCTTATCTGAAAGCCTAACATTCAGAAAAGGATATAGATAGGAGGAGAGAGAGTCTCGTTTCAAGCGGGGAATCAAACTCAGAACTTCTCACTTTCTGGACGTGCACGCTACCTTTAGACCACCGGTCGACATAAGATATTTTCCATTCGTCAGCTAGAAGTCCCAGATTCACCAATGGTGAGATTATGCATATATATACATCCGAACCCACCAAACGCTGACATGAATGACAGGATTTTTAACGTGTACTTTTGATCTTCTGCATGTGTACTATACACACGAAAGGAGTTAAATTCTTTTTAATTAAATTAAATTCTTTTATATCGAGGATAATGGAATAAGCATTCATTTGCTTTTTTTCCATCCAGTCCCCGTGTGTATGCAGTTTTGTACATCTTGTCATCTGTTCCCAGGAGTGAAGGCACCAGCAGGTCTGCACTTGAAGTTGAGATGGTAAAAATCCCCATCCATAATTCACCCCCACACTGCCGGGATAGGATTCAAACCCACGACTTCATGGGCCCTGGTGGGTTGAAATCAAACTTGTCTTAACCACTCGGCAATCGCGTCCATCGGCCCAGTCGACCTCAGTGAAGGTGTGAAGGGAGGTAATAGACAAGCCACCCTATGTTTTCCTTCCTGGTTCACGGCCCTGAGATAGCTGGCAGGTGAAAAATAAGGGGAAGTAATCGCCATCCATTATGGCGCCTTGTGACACAGGGATTAAAACGCGGCTTGGTCCGGGCGGAAGGATGCTGCGCTATGAGGCTCGGAGGAATCGATTACTTCTTTCTGCCTTGCGATTACTCCGCCTAGAGAAGTAAAAGTGAAGCGAGAAGGAGGAGAGAAAGTGGAGGGGGAGTAGGAGAGAGAGAGAGGACTAGGAGGATGAGAGGGGGGGGGGGGAGAGAGAGAGAGAGAGAGAGAGAGAGAGAGAGAGAGAGAGAGAGAGAGAGAGGAAAGAGACAGACAGACAGACAGACAGACAGACAGACAGATAGACAGACAGAGGAGGGGGTGGAGGGAAGGATAGAGAATACGAATACAAAATGTTATTGTTTGAATTTAAGGGGAAGAAAAGATAAAAACAGAGATAACAGAGGTTAGAAAAGAATGGAAGGAGAGAAGGGGAAGAGGATAAGGAAGGAAGAGAGAGAGGAGAGAGAGGATGGGGAGGGAGGGAGGAGAGAGAGATGAGAGAGAGAGGGGGGAAGGATAGAGAGACAGAGACAGAGAGAGATATATAGAGAGAGAGACAGAGAGAGAGACAGAGAGAGGACAGAGAAAGATAGAGAGACAGAGAGAGAGAGAGAAACAGAGAGAGACAGAGACACAGAGAGAGAGACAGAGACACAGAGAGAGACACAGAGAGAGAGACAGAGAGAGACAGAGATAGACAAAGAGAGAGAGAGAAACGGGCAGGGCAGGCAGACAGGCAAGCAGACTAAGGGGTGAGGGTGGGGGGTAGTGTCAGTTCCTTTCCTTTTTAGATTGTGTCATTTCCGGCAGTTTACGCCCGATGATTCCGCCGCTGCTGTCCATCACATTATCACTGAGCGGCGTATTGATTTGTCGTCTGCTACGGAGTGGAGTGGAGTGCACACACAACACAATCACTGATGTTAAAAGAGAGAGAGAGGAGAGGCAGCAGGGGAGGGGGGGGGAGGGGGAGTGGGGGGACTGGACGATTATTTTTTAGCTTTTTATTATATTGAGCAGTGGTGTGATAATTATGATGTATTGTGTTTTAGTTGTGGTGGTTTATGGTTTAGTTGTAGTG
>CM060327.1:12842380-12857380 GCA_030674155.1 Stramonita haemastoma | reverse complement strand
ACACACAACACACACACACACACACACACACACATAGAGGCAGAGAGGGAGAGACATAGAGAAGAGCTTGGATGATTGATTGATATCTTTATTTCCAAGGGTACAGATAAGTATTGACATACTTTTTTTCATCTGGCCCTTGCCCTGATGAGGATTTAGCGAGTGAGAGCGCGTAGAGAAGTTGGGAGAAAGAGAAGAGAAATAGGAGGAGGAGGAGGAGGAAAGAGAAGAAGAACAAGAACAAGAACAAGAACAAGAACAACAAGAAGATAACAACACAACAAGAAATAGAGAAAGAAATAGAAAAGCAAATGAGAAAGAAAGAAAAAGAAAAGAAATAAAGAGAAAAAGAAAAGGAAGAAGACAGAAAGTCTATCATTTGAATACTCCTCTCCTCCTCTCTCATCTCTCTCTCTCATCTCCTCCTCTCTCATCTCTCTCTCCCTCCTCTCTCTTCTCTCCCCTCTCTCTCTCTCCCCTCCTCTCTCTCTCTCCTCTCTCTCTCCTCCTCTCCTCTCCTCTCTCTCTCTCTCTCTCTCTCTCTACTCTCTGCTTTCTTTTTTCTTTCTGTCTCATACATCAATCCAATTCTCTTGCGTTTGTCAGCCTCTCTCCTCAGGATCTCATATTCATTGAATAATATGAGCATGCGTGTGTTTGTGTAGTGTGTGTGATCGTGTGTGTGTGCTGCTTTTATTTCGCTGTTCCTTAGCCTATGTCTGTGATGCCCGTGCGTTCGTGCCGTGCGTGTCGCGCGCGCGCGTGTTGTGTATGAGCCTGTGTGAGTGTGTGTAGTGTGGTGTACAAGTGTGTGCATATTGTTGTGCTGTATCGCTGCTGCGTGCGTGTGTTGTGTGTATGGTGTGGAACAGTGCGTGTGTGCATGCATGCGTGGTGGCTAACTCCCGCCGTTTTTTCCCGAGTGACTTTCTGAAAGATGTGTCCCTGCAGATGCTAACAACACAACGACAACCCACACAACCAATCTTTTGCATGAAACCACCCAAGCTGAACCCTGTGTTATGAAATTACTGAGAGCAAAGCACAACATTCTTTTTGTGCAACCGCGCTTACAATCCAGATGCTATGCCGTGAGAGAGCAGAGAGGGTGGCCTGTCAGTATAAATTTGAGCATATCCATTCCAGGAAATCCTGTCCTGCGATTCCCTCCTTTCTGATCCCTCTCTTTATGTCTTTCTGCCTTTTCTTTTTCCTCCTGTCACCTCCTTCTCAAACTATGGTTCTGCTTTTTGGTCCATTCTCCTGCATTTTTTACCATAAATATCAAAAAGTTTTGTGTTTTTTTTCCAATTTCCGAAGTTGGTTGCGGTGGGAACTGACTTGTCAGCGCTCCCCCCCCCCCCCCCCCCCCCCCCACTTTTGGCCTTTGTGGTCGGCGGGCTATAAACACAAGATTGGATCCCACCCTTACCCTCTTCCTTCTTATACAACCAATTGCAAAACTTTCCTCTTCCACCACCCCACACCCCCTCACCCCCTCCCTTATCCCGGGTTGCGTTTTTGGCCTTGATGTTGGTCGCCATATCAAATCCATATTGTTGTAGCAATATCACACAGCCTGCCATAGACTACAGGTTTTCTGCCGAAACAATCGGCCTAAACCTCAACCAGTAACCCTCTTCCCTCTTCCCCTCCCCCCCCCATTCTGACCGTTTCTCCACGCATGCATGTGTCTGTGCGAGTATGCGTGCACACACACACACACACACACACACACACACACAACACACACACCACACACACACACACACACCACACAAACCACACACTTTCGGCCCTAAACCGGACATGGAACGTACTCACCCATTCACGTATCGATCGCTCGTTGATGGTAATGGTGATGATGATGATGGTGACGGTGGTAGTAGCAAATGGCACATACATGTGTGCGTGTGTGTGCTTGTGTCAGACGCGCGCTTGTGCTTCCGTATGCGTGCACGCGTGCGCTGAGAGAGACAGAGAGAGAGTGTGTGTGTGGTTATGTGAGTGTCGAGTAATCGTTGGCAGAGTGAATGCGCATTCACAGGAGAGTAGTCCTTGTCCATCGCCCTCTCTCGTGCCCTCCTAGGACTTGTCTGGCATCCTCCTGCCTCAGCTTTGCAATTCCAGACTCCCAGGAATGTTCTAGCTGCTCTACCCCCCACCCCCTCTCTCTCTCCCCCTCTCTCTCTCTCTCTTACCCTCGCCCTTTCAATCGTCGTGGTCGTGGTGGGGGGTGATTTTTTTTTTGAGGAGTTGCAGATTTTTGTTTTTTCAAGTTTCAGAAAATTTTGGTTTTTTGGGTGTGTGAATTTTTTGCAGGTATTGTATAGTCTGGTTAGGAAGTAATGGAACTTCTGTGATGTGAACACTGAGAGGGGTTGGGTGACTTTGGTGGTGGTGTTTGTTGTGGTGGTGTTTGTGGTGGTGGAGGTGGTAGTGGTGGTGGTGGGGGAGGAGGAGAGGGGATGGTCGGCAGTTGCGGTGCAGAGAGAGGAGGGGGCCAGGAGACATGATGTTCACCTTACTGGAGAGGACTCTCCCTCTGTGTCTGGAGTGGTGGTGGTGCGTAGCCTTGGTCTGGGAGACTGCTTGCTGTGGTTGGGTGTGTGTTGTGTGTGTGTGTGTGTGTCTGGTGTGTCTTGCTTGTGTGTGAGTGTGTGTGTGTGTGTCTGTGTGTGTCTGTGTGTGTGTGTGTGGTGTGTGTTGTGTGTGTCTGTGTGTGTGTGTGTTGTGTGTGTCTGTGTGTGTGTGTGTGTGTGTGTGTGTGTGTGTGTGTGTGTGTGTGTATGTGTGTGTGTGTGTGTGAAGGAAAAATGGATGTGTGTGTTTGTTTTGGTTTGGTTTGGGTTTTTGTTTTGTTTTGTGGCGTTTTTGGGGGGTGCTGAGATCAAATTAGGGTGCGGTTGATTTTTTTTGTTTTAGTTTGTGTGTTGTGTTTGTTTGTTTGTTTTGAGTGGATGGGGTATCGGAATATTCTTTTTTTACTGTGGGTGGAGTTTGTTTTTGGTTTAGGGTTTGGGGGTGGCTTTGGGGGGGGGTGGGGGGTTGGGAGACAAAAGAGTGTGCTTTCGTAGAGTTAGATTTAAATTTGGTGGGGGGGGGGGGGTTGTTGTCTTGTTTTGGGGGTAGGTGGGTTAGGGGATGGTCTTGTTTTCTGTGCGTGTTTTTCTTTGTTGAAGTTTTTGTTTTTGTTAAGAGGAAATGATCAGATTTATTTTTTCATTGAGATCAATTTAGGTTGGGATTTTTTTATGTGTATGTGTTTGTTTTGTTTTTTGCTGTTGTTTTTTTTAGGTGGAGGGAGTCCTTTTTCTGATGTCTTTTTTTCAGGTGTAGGGTGGGGGGGGGATTGGTAAGAACAAATTGGGTGTGATATTTTTTTCCGTATTTATGAAAAGGGGTGAAGGGTAAAGGAAATTTAGCGAAGGGTCGAAAATGTTGGGTATTTTTTTCTGCTTTATTTCTGGTTTGTATCGAAGGTTTTCTGTGTGAGTTTATTTTGGTTTCGATTTTGCTTTTTTGTAGGTTGTTTGGCTTTTTTTGTAAAGCTAGGGGTGGTTTCAAAGAAAAGGGAATTTTTTTTTTGCTTTTGTTCTACTTTTTTTCATTGTTATTGACGATTTTTTTTTTATCAGGTGAGGGATGGGAAAGTTATTGTTAAATTAAATGGAAGTGTTGTTTTTTTTCTTGAGGTGAGAATGGGGTTTCGGTTGGCTGGTTGTTGTTGTGGGTTTTTGTGGTGGGGGTTGGGGGGGTTGTTGGGGGGGGGGTTGTTGTTTGTTTATTTGATTGATTGTTTTGCAGGAGGCGGGAAGGGGAATTTTAAAATGGATAAATTTCTTTCTGTTTTATTTCCTGACGATTAGATTGTTGTTGTTTGAATTTTTTTAGGATGGGAATGTTTACAGAAAAGCTATATGTTTTCCTTCTGATTAAGTTTTCATATGATCAACGTTTCTTTTGCTATTTTTTGGTTTTTGTTTATTTGCTTTTGGTGGAGGTGGGGAGGGGACAATATGATGAGGGGAGTGTCAAATAACACAGTTGTTTTTTCTGGTGTATTTCTTGTGTAGATCAAAGCCTTCAGTGAAGTTTGGGGGAGGGGGGAGGGAAAGAGGTTGATGGGGGAGAAGGGGGGAGGGGTAAGGTACAAAGAGAATTGGGGGTGTCTCTTTCTCTGCTTTATTATTTCTTGTAGTGATTAAGTTTTGTGAAGAAGGAGGAAGGGGAGGGATAGAGGAGAAGGAGGGAGCGTGTTGCTTTGAGGAAAACTGGCTGTAAAGGATTCTCTTTTATTTTTCGTGGTTACCAAGATGGAATTTTCTGTTGTTTTTCTTTTCTTTTTTTTTTGTTTTTTAAACCGCCTTGGGTTGTTTTGATAGCGCTGGTGAGTTTGTAGTATGATGTTTACAGAGTGAAGATGCATTTCTGGGATAACAGAAACATGCACGCATGGTGTGTGTGTTTGTGAGTGTGTTGGGTGGGTGTTTGTGTGTGTGTGTGTGTTTGTGTGTTGTGTGTGTGTGTTGGTGTGTGTGTGTGTTGTGTGTGTGTGTGTGTGTGTGTGTGTGTGGGGTGTGTGTGTGTGTGTGTGTGTTGTGTGTGTGTGTATTTTTAAGTTTGTGTTTGTGTGTGTGAGAGAGATATAGTTTTTTGAAAACAACCTCTCTCCCCTCTCTCTCCTCTCTCTTCTCTCTCTCTCTCTCTCTCTCTCTCTCTCTCTCTCTCTCTCTCTCTCTCTCTCTCTCTCTTCTCTTCTTCTCTTCTCTTCTCTTCTCTCTCTCTCTCTCTCTCTCTCTCGTCTCTCTCTCTCTCTCTCTCTCTCTCTCTCTCTCTCTCTCTCTCTCTCTCTCTCTCTCTCTCTCGTCTCTCTCTCTGTCTCTCTGTCTCTCTCTTCTCTCTTCTCTCTTCTCTCTTCTCTCTCTCTCTCTCTCTCTCTCTCTCTCTCTCTCTCTTCTATCTTCTATCTCTATCTTCTCCTCTCTCTTCTCCGTCTCCCTCTCTGTCTCCCTCTCTATCCCTCTGTGTTTTTTCTCTTTATCTATCTATCTATCTATATGTCTCTCTATCTATCTATCTATCTATCTATCTATCTATCTATCTATCTATCTATCTATCACAACATACATTCATACACATTTACACATACAGAAAGAGATAGAGAAGAGAGACGGGGTGGAGAGGGAGGGAGATACAGACAAACAGGGAAATGAAGAGGACAGACAGAGAGATAAGGAGGAACACATACAGAGAAGGAGAGAAAAACAGACAGACAAACAGACAGAGAAAGAAAAAAGAGAGATCTAGAGTCATCTGAATGACCAATATGTGTTTCGCAAGAGAGGTCGACCTAAAGAAGTGGGATGAATAATACATGACACACATAAAAAAAAATGTCTGCTAAGTATCGTGAGTTTCTCTGGCACTGAAAGTGGGGACACAGTTCTCAGATTTCAAATTCCTTCCTTCCACGAGTGGTCAGATTTTTTTCCCATTGCTTAAGACTGCAGCTGGGGGCTAAACAACAAGAAAACTCGCTACAGCTTCATTCCACACTGCAATTAGAGATGAGAAGAGACACAGACAGACAGACAGACAAAGACAGACAGCCAGCTAGATAGACAGATTGACAAACAGTGACAGACAGACAGGAAGACAGACAGATTGACAGACAGGAAAATAAATTCTGTCACTGGGAGAGACAGGCAGACAAACAGACAGACATACACAGAGACATACACAAACAGACAGACAGGCAGCAGACAAGGACAGAGACAAGCAGACAGAAGAGGACGAGATGAGAGACGAAACAAGGAAGGAGAGGCGAAGAAGAGACAGTGAGAGAGAAACAGAGGAAAGAGGTAGAAAGATGAGCAAAGCAAGAGAGAGAGAGGAGAGAGAGGAGAGAGGAGAGAGAGGAGGAGACGGAGAGAGAGGTGAGAGGAGAGAGAGAGGAGTGAGATGAGATGAGATGATGATGAGATGAGATGGATATGATGATGGAGAGGTGGATGGAGAGGATGAATGACAGATGAGAAAGTAGTTGATATGATGAGAGAGAAAGAGCACAGACAGAGATGATAAGATGAGAAAGATGAATGAGAAAAGAGAGGAATGGAGAAAGAGTGATGATGAGAGAGAGGGAGAGATGAAAAGAAGAAGCAAAATTGAAAGTGCAACGTGAGAGAACAAGAGAGAAAGAAACAGAGAAGAGAAGAAATAGAGAACAGTATGAGAGAGGAACAGAGAGAGAGGGAGAGCGGGGGAGAGAGGGGGGAGAAGGAAAGAGAGAGAGAGAAGAGGAAGAGAGAAAACACAGATAAGAAGAGAGACAGTTAGACATATAGAGAGAGCGGAGACACAACAGAGAGAGGGGGGACGGAGAGGAGAGGGTGAGGGGTCCGGGTCGGGAAGAGAGAGAGGGGGGAGGGGACAGGCCGGAGAGACAGACAGACAGGGAGACGGACGGTCAGACCGACTGACAGACAAACAGACAGACACAGACAGACAGGCAGATAGACAGACAGGCAGACAGACAGACAGACGGACGGACAGACCGACAGACAGGGCAGACAAACACAGACACAGACAGACAGGCAGATAGACAAACAGGCAGACAGAGAGACAGACAGACAGACAGACAGGCAGGGACGGACGGATGGACGGACCGACAGACAGACAGACAGACAGACAGAGATGTAAAAAACAAGGAGAGACACAAAAAGGGTAAGGTTTATTGATTTATGGTAAGTAAGCCCCCGTTTTGTTTATATTATTGGGGTGTAATGAATTAATCAAGTTTTCATTTCATTTGATTGATGTCGATGTTTTTGAATGGCGTTGATAACCTTTTTAATTAGATTTTCTTTGGAACCGCGCTTAAGTGCGTGTGGAGGGGAGTGTGTGTGTGTGTGAGTGTGTGTGTTGTGTGTGTTGTGAGTGTGTGTGTGTGTGTGTGTGTAAGCGTACATACATGCTTGTATTTGTGCGTTTGTTTGTGTTTGTCTGTCTGTCTAGTGTGTGTGTGCTGTGTATGTCTTCTGTTTCTCTGTACTCTTGTCTCTTTGTCTGTGTGTGTATGTGTGTTTGCGCGCCCGCGTATAATTGTGTGTGTGTGTTGTGGTGTAGTGAAAGAAAGAAGAAAAAATAATGAAAAATAATTAGCAAAACACAAAAGGACCAGTGCGCAGTGGAAAAAAACAAACTAGAGAATTAACCAAAGTGATAAAAAGGGAATCTTTTTTTTTAAAAACATGATAGGGGGGGGGGGGTTCAAATAGTAGTTAACAAGGAAGGGGGGGGGGTAGGAGGGAGAAAGGGGGGAGGGGAGGAGGGGTAGCAGGAAGACTGGTGTGGCTGGAAATGTCGTCTGCCCGTGTTTCTGTAATGAGGTCTGCATGTGGGATGAGGTAGCAGGTACCACATACCGACTCTCCTCTCCTCTCCTCTCCTCTTCTCACCGACATCTCCAACAGGGCTTTGTGGGCAGACGTCTTCATTTGTTATGGAGAGAGATGGATAGACAGATAGACAGATTGATGGATGAATGTCTGTATTTGTCATGTAGGGATTTATGGATGGATAGACGTTCATCGATTTGTTATGTATGGATATATGTCGTCATGTTGTCATGTATGTGTGGACGTGTACACGTCTTCGTTTACGTTTCTGTTTGTTATGTATGTATGGATATGTATACGTCTTCAATGGTTTGTTATTATGTAAATTGTCTTCATCTGTTACGTTTGTGTATGTACACCAACACATATATATATATATGAGGAAAAGAAGCTGCCATCAAAAGACAACAATAAAAAATATAAAGAAAATATGCTTAGAATATATGTTGCAAAGAAACACTAAAAATAGAATAGGAGAAAATAAACACCTGTGAATCCTTGTGCCTTTTGTTTAGGGATTCTATTGAAAGGTGCAAGGGAGGTCATAAGGTTTTTATCCAACCAAGTATGCCTTAGCTAGATGATAACCCAAACATTGCCGTACACTTCTTCTTCTTCTTCTTCTTCTTCTTCTTCTTCTTCTTCTTCTTCTTCTTCTTCTTCTTCTTCTTCTTCTTCTTCTTCTTCGCAGTCTTTGCATTCTTACTTTTTTCTTACATTCTTCTTCTTTACATTCTTCTTTGCGTTCTTTGCATTCTTCATAATTCCATTCTTCTTTGCATTCTTCATAATTGACATTCTTCCTATTCTTCTTTTTTATCCTTCTTTTCCTTCTTCTCCTTCTCCTTCTTCGCATTCTTCTTCTCCGCATTCTACACATTCTTCTCTGCAATTCTTCTTTCTTTGCAACAATTCTTCTTCATCTTGGAATTCTATTTCTCATTCTTCTTCTTATCATTATGATTAATTGTTCCAAACTCTTCTCTTTGTTTCATCTATTTTTCATAGAACCCCTAAAGGAATCGCTCTGAAGACCTGTTCACTATTCCTCCATTGATAACGGTTGTGTGCCAAGGCCTGAGGCTTTGCGAAGAATGTCCCGGTTTATTCCGTTTAATACTGTGTCTGTGCACCGGTTTGCTGTGTTTGTTTGGTTCTGTCGACCTTTTCCCTCTGTCTTCTTTCTCTCCATGGTTCCCTGGGGGCTGTTTGGGTCGTGTGAGATGGCCATAGTCAGGCAGTTTGGCTGTCTGTAACTTGGTGGCAGCGGGTCTGTGTATTGGCTATTGTGGCGTCTGATGGTTCGGTTGTACTTGCTTTACTGCTGGTACATTCTCTGTGTGTGTCTAATGCTAAGTAGTTTGCAATAACTTCCTTTCACTTGCTATGGTTTTGGAGTCTTCTGTTTTTGTATGTCTAGCTTGTGTGCACTCACAGAAGGATAGTGAAGTTTACTATTGCGATTGGAAGTCTTTCCTTCTTCTTTGGTCTTCGACTAGAGCTTGGGGTTTACAAATGCTGAGACATTTTTGCGTATGTAAACATCCCCCCTTAACACACACACATACACGCATACACGCCGCGCGCGCGCGCGCACGCACATACACACAGATGCGCGCACACACACAAACACATACATACACACACACCATGTTGTCTGTGTGTCTGTGTCTTTCTATTTGCCTGCGCCTCTGTGTGTGTAGGTGTGTGTGTGTGTGTGTGGTGTGTGTGTGTGTGTGTGTTTTGTGTTGTGTGTGTGTGTGTTGTGTGTGTGTGTGGTGTGTATCACCTCACTCATCCATTCTCCTGACCGAATGGTCGTAGAGGAGACATGAGGGTGTTGATGACGTTGTTCTCCTCCATCCAGGCCGGGTGTGTATATATTTTAATAAACATTTTACAGCTATACAGACTAGACAAACGAAACTTAATAAAACAACATGCCTTTCATGCTATTGAAACTTTCAAAAAGTGACGAGTAAGCAATATTCATGAAAATATGAACATAAAACCAAAACAAACAACAACAAAAAATAACACGAAAATGGAAAAAAAAACAAACCAAACAAAACAAAACAAAACCAGCCTAAATGTATGAGAGAAGAGGGGGAAACCAGCGGTATTAGTTCATGTCCGGCATTGCTGCAAAGTGAGAATTCACCCCTTGAGGCATTCTCTCTCTCTCTTCTCTTCTCTCTCCGTCTTCTCTCTCTTCTTTCTCTCCTTTCTCTTCACTCTCTCTCTCTCTCCTCTTCTCTTCTCTCTCGTTTGTTGTTGTGTTTGTGTGTGTGTTGTGTGTGTGTGTGTGTGTGTGTGTGTGTGTGTGTGTGTGTGTGTTGTGGGTGTTGTTGTTTGTGTGTTGTCTGTTGTGTAGAGAGCAGGAGGTAATGGTCAAGAGTCTGTCTGTGTTCTGTGTGTGTGTGGCGTGCATACTTGCTTGCCATGTTAGCATGTGTGCATCATTAGTGGCTGTATATTGTGTGAAGTCAAAGTCCAGTAAGACCAGTCAAAATGATTCAATAACTGACGGGAAAAAGATTAAGCTCGCACAACTTTTCATCTTGCCCTCTCTAGAAAATATTCTTTTAAAAATCGACATAGAAAAATGTTAATCTGTGTATAAAAGAAGATGGGTGCAAATAAAGAAAAGAAAAATACAAGAAAAGCTGATCACACATAAGCAAAACAACAACAACAAATCATTTGAATATACATTGAAATTGGACAAGAATTGGAGAGGAAAAACCCAGAATAATAACGGTCAGAAAATAACACTTTATAAAAAAAAAGGTAATAATACACAGGTATGTCTAAGCTTAAACAGAAGGTGTGTGTGTGTGCCGGCGTGCTGTGTGGCGGTGTGAGTGTGTGTGTGTGTGGGTGGGGGGTGTGTGTTGAGGTGGTGTGTGTGTGATGTGTTGTGTTGTGGGGGGGGCGTGGTGTGTTGTGTTGTCGTGGGGTGTGTGTGTGTGTGTGTATGTGTGTCTGTGTCATGTGTGCTGTTGTGCGCCGATGTGTATGTGATGTGTTGTGCGTGCGCGCGCATGCGTGTGTGTATGTGTGTATGTGTGTACAAACAATCTGTCACCTGCAGCCCAGTGCCATGCATTGTGACAGACACAGCCACTCTCCCTCAGCTGCATCAGACAGAATTCATTCACCGAGAAAGGCTGTGGTGACAGTTCGGGGTTGGTGGTGAGGAGAGACCCTACAGAGATAGGCCAGGGGAAGGGGGGAGATAGGGGAGAGACACAGAGGGGGAGGGAGAGAGGGGAGGGAGAGAGGGAGAAAGAGTGAGAAAGAATGAGAGTGGAGAGAGTGAGAGAGAGGGGGGAGAGAGACAGGGAGGGAGGGAGAGAACACTGAACACACTGCAATGGTTTAATGGTACTTCGGCCTTAAGCCACAATACAGCCAAATGGGAGAATGGATATTGTAATACAGGGACATGTTGGTAAACTTCAAAACATACAAAAATCACAAAACTCATGGATAGAAAAATTGACATGGAACATTGAAACCGAAATCAGTTAAAGGTCAAAAGACATTGGAAAAAAAACTAGCATCGTGCAACATAGAGAAAGGGAGGAGAGGGGGGGGGGGCGAAAAGAGAAAGAGAGAGGGGGGAGAATGAGAGTTAGGGAGGAAAAGAGAGAACGGGGAGGAGTGATAGGGAGGGAGAGAGAATGAAAAAGAAAGGTCGCAAAGCAAGGCAAGGCAAAAATCCTGTATTTGGAAGATCGTAGATAAACACTGAGTAGCTCTTTTACATGGGCTCTCAGTACTTATCAAGGATTAGCATCGTAATCTAAAAGGACACTTTATGGAGCAGAATGATGAATGAATAATCTTTATTTTTCAAGGGTAACAGAGTAAGTATTACTTTTTTTTCATCTGGCCCTTGCCCTTATTAGGGAATAGAAGAGATAGAGAGAGAGGGGGAGAGGGAGAGAGGGGGGAGAGAGAGGAAGAGAGAGAGGAGATTGACATTGACAATGACATAAGAGAGACAGAGAAACAGACAGACAGAGAAACATGACATGCACAAAGAGACAGAGAATATTGGAATGATTAAAAATTTTTATCTTTTTTTTAGAGAGAGAGACAGACACAGAGAGATAGAATGCGTCAAGGAAGTATGAGGCTCATTCTGAAAAGAAGAATGGCTTGCTGTGTGTGTGTGGGGGGGGGGGGGGGGGAGAAGTAATGGGGAAGGGAGACAACTGGTGGCCTGCAGACCGGAAGAGAGTTGTCTTTGACCATGTAGCGCATGCCTTGACACAGCACAGGGGCCACAGGGATCGATCCTGACATCCTCTTCCTGCCTGCCTTTCTCTTGTAGGCCTAGATAGAATATTCTGGGGAGCAGAGAGAGAGAGAGATGGGGAAGAAAGGGGGGAGAGATGGGAAGAGATGGAGAGAGAGGGGGGGGAGAGAGAGAGAGGGGGGGGAGAGAGATGAGAGAGAGAGAGGGGGGAGAGAGAGAGAGAGAGGGAGAGTGGAATTGATGGAGAGAGAGAGAGAGAGAGGAGGGGGAGGAAGGAAGGAGGAGGGAGAAAGAAGAAGAGAATGATAAGGAAGGAAGGAAGAGGAAGAAAGAAGTGAAGGAATAATCTTTGGTTTTTCAAGGGCAGGATAAGACAGGAGGAGAGGGGAGAGAGAGAGTGAGAAAGACGGAGAGATAAGGGAGATAATAAATGGAAAAGAGGGGGAAAGAGAGAGAGATGAAAGAAGAGAAATAAGTGAGAAAGATGATAAATTGGAAAAAGAGGGGGGAAAGAGAAGAGAGAAAAAGAAAGCAGAGAAAGATAGAAGGAGACAGAGAGAAAGGAAGAGAGTAGAGGGAAGAGTGAAAAAGAGAGAATTGCGAGAAGAAAGAGAGAAAAGAGCCAGAGAGAGCAGACACAAGAGAAGAGAGCTTCAAAATCTATTTTTACAGAGTTTTGAATGAATACAGTACGTGCTGGTTTTGCTTGGGGTGCTGTTATTTTCTCTCTCTCTCTCTCTCTCTCTCTCTCTCTCTTCTCTCTCTCTCTCTCTCTCTCTCTCTCTCTCTCTCTCTCTCTCTCTCTCTCTCTCTCTCCTCTCTCTCTCTCTCTCTCTCTCTCTCTCTCTCTCTCTCTCTCTCTCTCTTGCTCTGAAGGGACATGCACAATCATCCTTTTGCATCTCATGCACGCATTCATTCAAAACTATTTGATAGACAGAGAGAAAAGGATTACGATAACGCTGACAATTTGTATTCAAGTAAAGACCATAACCCTAGCTGGCTGTCTCTTGAGAGAGAGCAGGCCACATTTTGTGCAGAAAGATTTGACGTGACTGATAGTGGAATTCTGTGCAGTAGAATACAATGCAATCAAATGCAACACAATACAATACAGGAGAATGCAAGACAATACAATAACAAAAAACAATGCAATACTTGACTGATAAGGTTATACACACTGTAATATAACACACAGCAAAATACAATACAATTGGATACAATAGAGTATGATACAGGAAAATACTGTTCAATACAATACGATATAGCACACTCCAATGCAACAAAATGTAATGCAAAAACAACCTGATAAAACCCATACATTACAGCACAATACAGTACAGTACGACACAAAGGATTAATAAATGCAATACCATACAAAAAATACAAATAAATACAACACAAACACAAATGAGGTAAAATAAAGCACACAAACACAGTGCAGTGCAGTGCAACACAATGTAATACAATGCAAACACAAACAGCACAATACCGCACAAAAACAATGTCAATACAATAACAAAACAAAAAAACAATACAGAACAATAGAGAACAATACAGTACAACCCAATACAATACAAGACAACACAATACAGTTCAGCATCGTACAACACAATACAATGCAAAACAATGCAACACAAACACAACGCAATACAATACAATCCACTACAACACAACACAACATTACACAACCTCAGTGAAGACGCCCTCCCCCCTTCTTTCCCTACCCTCTCCACGAACTGTCATTCTGCCCCACCTCATTCCAGCCCTGACCCCAATGGTCAGCCAAGCTGGTGCTTGTCCACCATTGTCCACACCAGCCATTCACACCTCCCCCCCCCCCCCCCCCACCCCCCCCCATCCCACCTTCTTTTGGGAAAGCACTAGGTAAACCCTAAACACGGCCTTGACCTTAACACGTACCAGCTGTGAGTGATGAATTATTCCTGAAATAGTCGGCACTTGCAAGACTGCACGTTGCTTTTCTGCACATTCATGTTCACCTGGCAGCGTTGCCACTCTGTGGTTTGAATTTGAGTGAAAATAAAAACTTTGAGCAAAATGATGTTCGGCAGTAAATTAATTCCTTCAGCTCATACTCATTTTTGATTGACACTTGTCTATCTGCTTCTTTTTTGTTGAGCGCTTAGACAGCAATCATTGTTGTCTGTCATATGAGCGAAAATGCGTTTCGCTTGCTTGCGTTAAGCGCCTGACAAGATAAGCCCAGTACCTCCGACTTAAGTGTACCTATAATTTTTTTCAGGGTTGTTTGTTTGCTTGTATGTTTTTTGTGTATGTCTTTGTTTCATATTTTCCTAACGCCCACTCTTTAACTTTTTAGATCACCTTATCAGGTAATACCTAAAATTTCACCTTTCGCGAACCTCAAGTATAGTACACTTACAGAAGATCAAATATGGGGGATAAAGATCCCACCATTCATGTGAGCGTAGGATGAATTACGGAACCACTAACATACCAGCATACATCCCTGAAGTCGGAATACGGCTACCTTCATGGTGGCAAAAACTGTTGCAAAAAATCTCACCATTTGGTGGTGAATTTCACCTTGAAGCTGTAGCCGAGGACCGAATAGAATACTATTTCATACCTCTTTCCGCCTGCAGCTGTCAATTCCTTGTCGATTTACTCATCGAGGGCTGCTACTTCAAAGAGCTACATCCGCTATGGATGAACATCGCCTAGGTGCTAAGGTTTTGCTACTTCGGCAGCTAAAGGTCAAAGGTCAAGGTTTGGGAGAAGGGGGGATAACTCTGGCGATCGCGTGTTTTCATGAATGCAAACTCCTTCCTTGTCCTGTCCTCACGTTCCCTGCCTGGGCATATCTGTCTGCAATTAGGGACTGACAGTTTGGCCATTGGAAGGAGGCAGGGGGGGGGGGGGTAGGGGGGGTAGAGGTCCGAAAGAAGAAGGAAAGGGTGAAAGTGGGATTGAAGATGATTGTCACACATGGGGAAGGACGTCAGAGAGAGAGACAGAGAGAGACGAAGAGACAGACGAGAACGACGACAGATAGAGACAGAGAGACGGACAGAAGACACAGACAGGAGAAGAGAAGATGAGAGACAGAGAGAGAGAGAGAAGAGACAGAAGACAGAGACAGACAGAAGAAGAAGAAGAAGAAGACAGAGAGAGAGTTTTCCGAAAAGCTGCAGTTTATATTATCCTTGTGAGATGCTACGAGCTATTTCTGATATATTTAATTGATTTACACCACGACATCGCTTTCTATGTAATTTTACAAACAGTCCTACAGCCTGCATTATTTATTCATTAAGAGCCCTACAGTCTAACTATACCAGTTTT
>CM060327.1:12814880-12832380 GCA_030674155.1 Stramonita haemastoma | reverse complement strand
GTTCTATTTTTCTTTTTTCTTTCTTTCTTTCTTTTTTCTTTCTTTCTTTCTTTCTTCTCTCCTCTTTGCATTCTTCTTCTTAATCATCATCATCATCAACATCACCTTCTTCTTCTTCATATTATTGTTTTTATTATTATTACTATTACTATCATTATCATTACTATTATTATTATTATCATCATCATCAACAACATCATCATCACCATTATCTCTTAATAACCTTTACACATTCTACATCATGCTGTACGTAACGTGATAATACATTATTTTCATTCATATTCTACTTCTCTTTTTATATTTTATATTTTGATACAATTTCTTGTACTTTACCTCAAGATATGCATACGCTTTAGTCGGATCTTTTTTTCCCTCTCTCCACTCACTACTCACTCTCTCTGCTGTATTATTGTTTGAATGCAAATTCTATTCCCCCAAGTGGGAATCTTGCCTTTTGAATGTGCATGCATACTAATATTTGTTTTTTCTCTTTTTTTTTGATTAAATGAACATGTCATCTTATATTTTTTTCTCCAAAATGTGATGCGCTTTTTTTTATTCAAAATGTCATTATCCACAATTTGTGTTATTCTTGCTTCTCTTTCAGACACCAAGGAATGTTGTTTTTGTTTTTTACTTTATTTTTCATGTGTTTTTTTCTCTTGTCTTTTTTTGGCTAACCGTTTTTTCTGGTTTGTTTCTTCTCTGTCTCCAGCCAAAAAGGAGGCTTTTTCAATGGGTTATTTAAAAGGTATTGAGCCCGTCTCTATGTGGCTGTAGATGTGTTCCTCGTCACCTAATAGACTGATCAACCCACCCTGCTCTCCCACCCTCCCTGCTGTTTCTCCCTCTCTCTCTCTCCCCCCCTCTCTCTCCTCTCCCTCCAGTCTCTCTTTGTGGCTGTAGTGTGGTAGATGTGTGTGTGTGTGTCTGTGTGAGGTCTATGTGTTGCTGAAATCCCTGTGCTTTTTAGTTGTGTAGTTCACATGAAGCCTCGGAAAGCTGTCATGATTATGTAGGTAGAGAAGGAATTTTGGATGTAGATGATAGTTAGTCTGAGGGGGGGTTGTTTTTGTTTGTGGGTTTTCTTTGGGTTTTTTTTAGTCATTGTTGTTGTTAGTGTTGTTGTTGATTTGTTGTTGGTGTTGTTGTTGTTCACGGTGATAAAACGTGGTAACAGAACGAACCGTGACATGGATAGTTATGTAAAGTGTAGATGAGTTGTTTTTTTGTATAAAGATGCATTGTTTGGGGGGTTTTTTTGGTTGTTGGTTTTTTTTCTTTTGGCTTACTTCTAGCAAAAATTGTAAATTTGATTTTTTGTTTTTGGTCAAAGTGTTTTTGTTTGCGCGCGCGTGCACGTGCGCGCACACACACACATACACACACACGCGTGCGCACACACACACACACACACACACACACACACACACACACACACACACACACACACACACACACACACACACACACACACACACACATTCTTATAGATTCCTGTATCCCTTAGTTCTTCCCTTTGCACTTTTGAGAAAGGCATTTGAAAAGACAGCGAATCACGTCCATTTATCTGTTTTAGCTCTTGTAGTCTTTTCAATCGTCTCCTCCCACCTCCCACTCCCCCACCCCCCTCATCCCACCCCCACCGTCACCACCCCTCGACATCACTATTTCTTTGTGTCACATAGAGAGGTTGTCACGAGTCTCACAGTGACCCAAATCATAGTAGAAAAGATTTCTAAATGCAAATATGGACATTTCTTTTTTTCTAAATTTAAAGACTTTGGGTTGTAGAACATGTCTGTCAAAACAGGTTTCTTGTACTTAGGTAAAGGTGTCCCATAACCTATGTGGTCGTAGGAAAACGTGGCATCAGAGACCTCAGCTTCTCTAGGGGCGCCAGCGTAATAAGGGCGGCGCCCATCTCCTCTTCCTCGCTGCTTTACCTTCCCTGACTCTAAACAGGGCAGATACCCATTTACAGCTGGGTGAACGGGGGGGAACTGTACTGAACCAAGGCGCGCAAAAGGTCACCCATCCAATTGGTAACCACCCTCGATGCTGCTTAACCTTGGCTGGAGGAAAGCGATGCTCTGACCACTGAGCTATCCCGTCCTGTTCTTGTACTTGTTATGCCTAGAAAGGTTTTGATGTTTCAAACATTTCGTTTTGGCGGCCATGTTTGGTTGTTTCCGTGACAACATTACGTAAGGAAGAGTGGTTAGAAGGCCTTACAGACAAATCTGTTGTGGGCTTTTTTTTATATAAAGAATAGATACAATACACACCATAACATGTAATGGAATGTTTCGTGCTGGCTACATCAGTGCAGCAGCATCTCAACTGTTAGTCAAATGTTCTAAGCAGCATGTGTGTCAAGCCTGTTGGCTGGTAGTGTCGGAATGTAAAGTAAAAACAATCGTATATTGGAACCCCCCCCCCCCCTCCCTTCACATCCACACCAGGGTCAACTCCTATCTCTGGATTATCGTCTTGATGTGTTGACGGGACGGGGACGGGATAGCTCAGTGGTCAGAGCGCTTGCTTTCCCCAAGCTAAGATTAGGCAGCATCGAACAGGGTTACTAGTTGAATGGGTGACCATTTCCGCGCCTTGGCTTTAGTACAGTCCCCCAGTTCACCCAGCTGTAAATGGGTACCTGCCCTCTTTAGGGTCAGGGAAGGTAAAGCAGCGAGGAAGAGGAAATGGGCGCCGCCCTCAATATGCTGGCCCCTAGAGATGCTGAGGTCTCTGACGCCTCGCTCTCATACGACCACATAGGTTATGGGACACCTTTACCTTTTACCTTTTACCTTGTGTTGATCTTTTATTTAGAATCGCAAAAGAAAGGGAAGATGGTAGCTGTAGTCTCTGGTATTATTTCATGGTCATTTCTGTTTTAGTTGAGGGTTTTTTATTTTGTTTTTTCCCATTGATTTGCCTGTGGTGAGTGTGTCTAGAGAATTGTAGCGATGGTTGTAGTTAAGAAAAGGGTTCGTTTATGGAAAGTGGTATTTTTTAATTTTTCCTTTGTTCATTTATAGAAATCTGTATATGGAAAGATGTGGAAAGATTGTAGATATGTATATGAAATTATATTTATTGTCAATTTTGGCGACACTTAACAGGAGATTTGTCAGATTAATGTGTTGGTCAAAAGTGTAAAATGATTGTTATTTTTTATCATGATAGCTCACATACATACACATACACATACACACACACGCACGCACGCACGCACGCACGCACGCACGGACGCACACACACACACATTCACACACACACACACACACACACACACACACACACACAACACACACACACACACACACACACACACACACACACCACACACACACACACCACACACACACACACACACACACACACACACACACACACATTTAACGCTTCTTTATCTTTTTGTGTTAAGATCGTGGTTACGCTTTTTGAAAGTGTTATTTCAATGATGGCAAACACTTTCAACTGTAGAATCTTATTGAGTACGTAATAACCTTCACAGATTAATCCTATCGTTGTAATGGTGTAATATTGTATTGTCATGTCACTAATTGTCTACCTCCACAGCTGATGGTATTGTTGTCGTGTTGTGATATTGAACAGCCTTGTCATGATTACGCAGTCATTATTGTCATCCCCCTGTCTCTTTATCGTCTTCTGACTGTGTGTATTCTTTATAGCAAAATTCATATGAACCCATAAAATACACCAATCCTATCTTCTGAACATTAGTGTTTGAGGGGGGTTTTTACTTAAAAAATACGACAACAGTCCAAAATACAGGAAAGTGTTAACAGTTTGAGATGAATGCACAGACTATTGATAGTGAAAAATCAGTTGGTTTGAAATACACTCACACACGAAATTCTTTGTTACCAGTTTTCCGAGTGCTTTCAAACAAGCAAAAACCAAATTGAATAAAATGATATTGTTTATATAAATGTTTTTACATATAATATATATATGCATATGTATGCCATTATTGTTGTGTCTGTTTCATGGCTTACATGATTATTGTATTGTTAAATGTGAAATATCTTGTCAAAATGGTCAAATGTTTTAATGTTAGACATCTGTGTTGTATGTCTGTTATATATCCCTAGTAGTTAATTATGGCTATAATTGTAGTGTTGCTTTTGAGTGGTGAATATCTTTGTTCGTGTGATGAGTGCAGAGGATTTTTTATCATAATTATCTAAGATATTACACTATGTTTTATATGACAGAATGAATAATGTACCGTAGATATTATAGAGTTCTGATATTTGTTTGTCACTTGATTTGGTGGTTGATTGCCTGGTTTGTTCGGTATTCTTTAGAAGAGATTGTAACTTTGTTGTTGTTGTTGATAAGGTTTTGCTGCTACATTTGCTGTTTGTGGGCCTTTTTGAGAGAAAAAAGTTATAATTGTCAAAGATTGTTTTAACATAAACTGTTTTCGTAGTATTTATGAATTTGTATCTCTTGACTTTAGCAAATGATGACGATTTTATAGTATACGCATTGATTTAATACAAGTGTTTGTGTCCGTAATGTCCATGATATTCTACTTTACAAAACACATGTAAACAAACATTAAACTTTAGTTTATTATTTACAAGAAAAACAGGCTAACTACAAAAACTAATCTGTGAAATCCTCTATGAACGGTCATTATGGGAGTCTTTGTAGTGAAGTCACCTACAAAATCAAAGAGACAAGGAATCGAGAGTGAAAGCAGAATAGTATTTACACACACTGAATTGAATATTATTGCACATCTTTTCAAAGCCATTTCATATTGACAGAATTTTAAAGGCAGCCACATGGTGACACCACAAGTCTGGCACTGACGGCTCCGACACATTTCTCGTTGATATAGACTCTTTTTCAAATGAGCATCTCTTTTACATATGCTAATGACAATAACTCTTACTCTACCGACTATTTTTTACTGCTGTGATTTTACTGTACCATATCCATAAACTTTTTGTTTAAGATTTTTTATTATTTCATTTTTAAACAAGTCAACGTCTGAAATCCTATCAAGGCTAGTTCATATTTGCGCATTATTTTGTGCACAACAAATATTGTTTGTCATCTAGCATACCTTTGTAAACTTTTAAAGAATATAAAAATTTCAGAGCTTTCTTTTGTGCTTTAGTCTTTGGATTAGCATGGACTTGCGCATTAGACCAGTTTTTCTTTTGGTTTAAATAGAATTTTATTTGATCAAAACAACATAGCAGTAATACATGAAGTATGAATACAACCACAAAGCGAATGAAAAGTACGCCAGAAATAAAAAGTGTTAGTCTCGGAACTGAGTTTATGACTTCATAATTATACAAAAACATAAATGTTTTTTGTGTTCATGCTAACAAGAGCAAGTGATAGCAGACTCATGGAATACAAGACATTTATTATGACTTGAGAGATAAACATTTTACAATGCATTTAGTATTGTTTTAGGGCTGGAAAAAATTTCCTGAGCATATATATATATATATATATATATATATATATATTATATATATATATATATATAATATATATATATATATATATAACGACGCCCCCTTTAACAGACCTTCAACACCAGACCCAACAACAGCAACAACTACTACAACAACAACAACAACAAAACATCGGACACAAACTTTACACAAGTAACTCAGCTATCCATAAAAAAAACTTTCTAAAGAAACAGACACAAAAATAACCTGAAAGAGAAAGTTTGCTAGCAGAAAAAAAAATCTCTGGGTTTCTATAAAGCAACACCAACCAGGAGACCTTTCCTCTGCGATTCCAGAGCCATTTATCCACATGGCAGGGATGTGAGCATGTCTGATGATGACTGATGATGCTGCTGCTGCCCTGTGTTGTGTGTGCTCGCCTGTTGTGCCCATTGCCAGGAGGGAAATATGCCGCACCCGCAAGTGATTATGTCTAGACAGCAGTTGATCCCCAGATCATCAAATAACCATCAATCTTTTCTTTGCTGAAAGGAGGATGGGTGGGTGGGTGGGTGCGGGGGGGGGGGGGGGGGCGGGGAGTTGGGGAAGATACCAACTACAACAACAACAAAAAAGAGAGAGAGAGAGGGAAAGCATTGATCTATTTATGGTGGCAAGTTAGGGGGAAAGATAGAAAGAGGAATGCAGGAATACATACTACATGTACATGCATGAGCACGTGTGCATGTGCTGTGCACGCACGCGCGCGCGTGCGCACACACACACACACACACACACACACACACACACACACACCACCACCACCACCACCACCACCACCACCACCACCACCACCACCATTACCACCACCACTACCACCACATTCCCAAAACCCTGTTGCTGTTTTTGTTGCTGGGATTGCTGGCTTCAAAGCCTTCTATCATGTCCACAGCTATTTCCTTCCTGCCAGTCGCCCCATCACCCCCTATTACCTCCCCCACCCCACCCCCTCTTGTCCTTCCTCCCTTTCTCACAGAGAACACACAGTCCATACTAGCTGCTGCTTCGTGTCAAAACCTCATCCTGCCGCCTGCTTTTGCCCTGTGGAGTGGCGAAGAGCGGCCATTTGTGGACATTGGCCATTGAAAATGGAATTAGCAATTATCTAAGCCCCACTCTGAGGGATGGGGAAAAACGTGGTAATAGGAGGTAGTGAAGGATCTTGTGTATATTGGGGAGAAAAACGTGGTAATAGGAGGTAGTGAAGGATCTTGTGTATATTGGGGAGAAAAACGTGGTAATAGGAGGTAGTGAAGGATCTTGTGTATATTGGGGAGAAAAACGTGGTAATAGGAGGTAGTGAAGGATCTTGTGTATATTGGGGAGAAAAACGTGGTAATAGGAGGTAGTGAAGGATCTTGTGTATTTTTGGGGAGAAAAACGTGGTAATAGGAGGTAGTGAAGGATCTTGTGTATATTGGGGAGAAAAACGTGGTAATAGGAGGTAGTGAAGGATCTTGTGTATATTGGGGAGAAAAACGTGGTAATAGGAGGTAGTGAAGGATCTTGTGTATATTGGGGAGAAAAACGTGGTAATAGGAGGTAGTGAAGGATCTTGTGTATATTGGGGAGAAAAACGTGGTAATAGGAGGTAGTGAAGGATCTTGTGTATATTGGGGAGAAAAACGTGGTAATAGGAGGTAGTGAAGGATCTTGTGTATATTGGGGAGAAAAACGTGGTAATAGGAGGTAGTGAAGGATCTTGTGTAATTGGGGAGAAAAACGTGGTAATAGGAGGTAGTGAAGGATCTGTGTAATTGGGGAGAAAAACGTGGTAATAGGAGGTAGTGAAGGATCTGGTGTATATTGGGGAGAAAAACGTGGTAATAGGAGGTAGTGAAGGATCTTGTGTATATTGGGGAGAAAAACGTGGTAATAGGAGGTAGTGAAGGATCTTGTGTATATTGGGGAGAAAAACGTGGTAATAGGAGGTAGTGAAGGATCTTGTGTAATTGGGGAGAAAAACGTGGTAATAGGAGGTAGTGAAGGATCTTGTGTATATTGGGGAGAAAAACGTGGTAATAGGAGGTAGTGAAGGATCTTGTGTATATTGGGGAGAAAAACGTGGTAATAGGAGGTAGTGAAGGATCTTGTGTATATTGGGGAGAAAAACGTGGTAATAGGAGGTAGTGAAGGATCTTGTGTATATTGGGGAGAAAAACGTGGTAATAGGAGGTAGTGAAGGATCTTGTGTATATTGGGAGAAAAACGTGGTAATAGGAGGTAGTGAAGGATCTTGTGTATATTGGGGAGAAAAACGTGGTAATAGGAGGTAGTGAAGGATCTTGTGTATATTGGGGAGAAAAACGTGGTAATAGGAGGTAGTGAAGGATCTTGTGTATATTGGGGAGAAAAACGTGGTAATAGGAGGTAGTGAAGGATCTTGTGTATATTGGGGAGAAAAACGTGGTAATAGGAGGTAGTGAAGGATCTTGTGTATTTGGGGAGAAAAACGTGGTAATAGGAGGTAGTGAAGGATTTTGTGTATATTGGGGAGAAAAACGTGGTAATAGGAGGTAGTGAAGGATCTTGTGTATATTGGGGAGAAAATTGAATGAAATTGAGGGAGGAAAATCCACCCCAGAAAGGGAAAAAAAAACAGATGGGTTTTGATTTTTTTTTTTTTTTGGTCAAATCTGATATTCTAGTTCTTTGATTGTAAACTTTCTTTTTAGGGTTGGGGGTTGTTTTTTTTTCTGAGTTGTGGTAGTATATTCATAAACTACTTGGGGGGGGTAAAGAATTTTTGGTTTGGTCCCAAAATGTATATAAAAAGAGATTATATGAATAGAGAGAGAATTGTAAATAGATTAAAATGCGTTTTTTTTCTTTCTGTTTTGATATTTTTGATTCAAATCTTTGCAATTATTCATGTAACAATTTTCAAAACTGTATGTAAGATACAGCTTTTTAGGGGAAAATCACACAAACCTGTTTTTAAATGACGAGTCTCTATATATGTCCTTACACCAATTACATTTGTTGTAAAAGTATCAATTTCATTAATTGCCCATGTATGCAAAGGTTAAGGATAGGGAAAATATATATAAATCAAGATAGTTTTGAAAAACTTGGTCACCTTTCTTTAGTTATGGCTTTTTTCAAAGCTAATTGTTTAGCTGTCAAGAAAAATAAAAATCAAACAATACGTTTTGTGGGGTGTTGTTGTTTTTTTTATATAAACTTGAGTTCTGATACGTTTTGTTTTCCTTTTGGCCTGTGATTTTTTTTTACACTGAAGCTCTCTTTAAATCAAATCAAATCAAATTTTTTATTCCAATGATAATGAAAAAGCACTTATGTGCTTTTTACATCCATTCTGCACTCTTATCAGGTATAACGTAAGATTTTTTATAAATTTATCTTTTTAATGATTTAAAAAAACATCTTCATTGTTTAAGATTTACGCTTTTTTTCTCTCCAGACTAGTAATGTTCTGTATATTTTGTTTTGTTCTGTTTTTTTTTAATTGGAAAGAAAACAAATAAGGAAAAATAATCAATTTAAGAAAAAAATAATTATAATGTTCTGACCTATTGTAGAGGTTAAATCAGATCAAATAAGACCATTTATTTTTTTTTAGAAGATAGTGCTCAGGTGCTCTATAGTTCTCTCTCTCTTTCTCTCTGTCTCTCTCTGTCTGTCTGTCTGTCTGTCTGTCTGTCTCTGTCTGTCTGTCTGTCTCTCTCTCTCTCTCTTCTCTCTCTGTCTCTCTCTGTCTCTCTCTGTCTCTCTCTCTCAAAATCTTCCACCTGTACTAGCATGGCTGGTTCAATGTCACCTACAACCATCATTATAAACAACATCAGCATGTACAGAAAAGTGATGTATTGAATTTTTTTCATCCTTGGCTAGAGCTCCAAGGTTCACAAAATGTAAACATTCTTGCATATGCGACCCTTTTTTTGGCCCCCTACTATTTAGGTAGCCACATTCTGACTTCAGGGCCATGTATGAAATATCTATTTCCATCATCTCTACAAATGACAGGGATAAGTGATCTCTGCAGTTGACATTTATAACTTTGTCATCTATTTCCCTTATGTCTGACTCTAAGACACACGAAAACAAACAATAAATTCTATTTCATTTATGGGAAAGCAAAAAAAAAGTAAAATGCAAATAAACAGTGATGGTAGTAGCTATCTTCCTTACTAATAACCCTAAAATACATGATAATACACCACAGGCCTTCACTTTTTTAACCAAACGGACACTAAATAATGCAATAACCACCAAAAAAAAAAACCATCACTGCCAGCAACCTTCCTCAAAACCCTGTTGCTGTTTTTGTTGTTTTTTTGCTGGGGTTGCTGGCTTCAAAGCCTTCTATCATGTCCACAGCTATTTCCTTCCTGCCAGTGGCCCCTCATCCCTCTCTTCTCCCCCCCCCCCCCCCCCCCCCCCCCCTTCACCTTGTCCATCCTCTCCCTCAAAGAACAGTCAATACTAGCTGCTGCTTCGTGTCAAAACCTCATCCTGCCGCCTGCTTTTGCCCTGTGGAGTGGCGAAGAGCGGCCATTTGTGGACATTGGCCATTGAAAATGGAATTAGCAATTATCTAAGCCCCACTCTGAGGGATGAAGGGACTTAGGATTTGGGTGGACACTGGAGAGAATATGGGCTAGGGGGTGGAGAAAATCTGTCTAGGAATGAAGTATGGGCAGTTTGAGGGTTTTTTCGAATCTGACACGTGTAGCCATTTGTGGGTTGTTGTCTTCTTGCTGCTGTTTTGTTGTTGATGTATCTGATTTATTCTGACTTAATGCACGTATCTTTGCCTACATGTGATAGTACATTCACAAAACTTCTTTAAACCATTCACGAATTTTCTGTTTATATATCTTTTTATGGTTTTGCTCCAAACCTTTTAAGGAAAAATTTCATGTTGTGAGTACAAAAAGAACAACAAAATGATAATATTGAAAGAATAATATCTCTCTCAAGAAAAAAGCTCAACCACACAACTTAACGAGAATTGTTTTTATTTTTAAAAGATCACGCAAGTCTCTTTTTTTTTTTTAATCATTCCAAATAAAGATCAATACCCTGACCACATGTTTTCAATGCAGAAAAAAACGATTATGAATATGCGTTAGGATTGGATAGCCAGGATAAAGACAAACTGTCAGAAATTACAAAAAATTTAGTATAGTCGGGGTCTTCTTCATCTTCATCATCGAACGCTCAGACATCAACTATCGCCGTATGTCATATAAGCAAAAATGCGTTGCCCTACTGTTAAGGGCCTGACAAGTCAGACCCAGTGCATCAAAATAGACAAGAAAGAGGTAACAGAAAGAAAAAGGAACAAAGTAGACCTAAAGAGAGAGATAGAAAAGAGGGAGTCTTAAGCACAGAATTTCTAGAGGTTAGGAATGCTATTTACACTGATGGGGGAGGGGGGGGGGCGGTATCTCCATGGGGGAAATATGTGTATTCAACAGCCAAAGATAAAATATTTCTAGGGGGGGGGGGGGGGCGTGTTTCCACATTTCTTCTACTATAACTGCTTGCTTTACTTTATAAACAGGTTATTTAGCTATTCCCTTCCCTTGTCATGAAATGTTCTACATATTTTTAAAAAGAAAAGCGAAGAGAGAAATCAGTTACAAAATATCTAAAGTGTTTACATTTTTTGGTCGATTCTTGAAAGTGAAATCAGATTAAATTAAACTGCTTAAAGTGTTTTTTTTCTTCAAAAGATGTTGGAGACTCTCTCCTCTCTCTCTCTCTCTCTCTCTCTCTCTCTCTCTCTCTCTCTCTCTCTCTCTCTCTCTCTCTCTCTCTCTCTCTCTCTCTCTCTCTCCCCACACTGCTCTGGTTTTCCCCACCATCAACAACACAATGAAGCAGCAACAAGAACAGCAAAGGTAGTAAAATTACGTCACGTCTGTCACAGCACTGTAGTCAATCCTTTCCCTAATCAGCTTGGAAACAAGAGGCAATCAAAAAAAAGAATATAATATTATATATATAATATATATATATATATATATATATATATATATATATATATATATATATATATAATTATATATAATATATATATATATATATATAAGAAAAAAACATTCAGTACACCTCACAAGCAGGGAAAAAAAGCCATATGTTTATTTTACGACATAGGATGAAGAAATTCAAAATACAAAACTAAAACTACACCCAAAAAATGTGTATAATCGTACTACACCACCACCACCACCACCACCACACCCTTGAAAAAAATTGTGTCTTTTTGTTCTTGTTGCTTTTCATTCATCGATTGGATCGGTAGTCTAGAGGTAACGCATCTGCCAAGAAAGCGAAAACTCCGGGTCGAAAGTGTGCGGTGGTCCGATCCCCGGCAAAATTCTGTAGAAAAAAGTCACTTTAATTAATAGGGAAACAAATACAGTTGCAGACAGGAAAAGAAAAAATATATAATGAATATGCTGCTCTTGTGGCGACGCGCTCTCCCTGTGGAGAGTAGTCGGAATTTCACGCAGAGAAATCTGCGGTGACTTAAGAGGTTAAAAAAGTATGAATTAAAAAAAAAATCATTGATAGATCAGTGTGTACAGAGATAGACAGATAGACATAGAAAGAGACTGTAGACAGAGAAACAGACTGTAGACAGAGAAACAGACTGTACATAGACAAACAGATAAACAAGCGGACTGATAAAAGGATTCATACATCAGTTCATTGTCTCTTTCTTATATCGCTTCATTCACTTTGTTTACCTGTACTTGTTTTCCTCCGTTCCTTGTTTGTTGATTTTTTTAGGAGGATGTGGGTGTTAAGTGTTGCTATGTATAGACCTAATGGTGTGTAAATTAGTAACACTCCTCTCTCCATTGACTGTGTAAAAGACAAGGCCTCTACCCCCCCCCCCCCCCCAAAAAAAAAAAAAAGAAACAAACAAAAAGTGTAACAATACTTTTATGTGTCTGCTTTCTGTTTTTTTACGATCTACCTATGTCTTGATTGCAGACGGTAGCTCAGTTTTTAAAAAGATGAAAAATGACTTATGTTTCTTGTATTTTCTTATTGTTAGTCTCTGGCGGGAGGTTAAAAACCGATACGTCTGCTTTTTTTCATTCGGCTCTTAAAAATGTGGCAAATTCTTGTCCTCCAAAGTTATTGGAGATTATAGTTAACTTTTTTTTTGGTCTTGTTATCTATGAACGGCGATGCTCTTTTTTGTGGTGATTATATTCTCATGTCATTTTTTGGGGTGGCCAAAAATGTTTGTAAAGATGGGTGTTTGCTGCTTTTCTGATTAAAAAATGGATGTTTGTAATAATTATATATGTAAATATATGTAGTGTACTGCTGTTTTCTGTCGATGTGCTTACCTAAAGTATTTATGTCGTCGTTAAAGTGTGATAGTTAACCCCTACACTGCGCTGTTGACGAGCGCCGCTCGTCATAGAAACCGCCACCTGCAATGCTGTGTTGACGAGCGCCGCTCGTCATGAACCAACGCTCTCTCTGTTTCGCTCAGCATTGCTGAAAATCCTTCTTATTATGATTTGTTTAGCTCCCTTGATGTATCTTCAACCCATGAGTCCCATTTGTTCAAGTTATTTGTATATCTTATGACGTTCAATCGGCAAGGTAAACAAGGTACTGCGAAGTTCGATTTTTGGGTTTTCGAAGCAATGGCTGTCCCTCAACTGACCTACACAGTTGCCGAAGTTATTGATGAAATTTATAGAGATCAAGATAGTGGAGATTAGGGTGTTTTTTTTTTTATTCAGTTCACATCGAACTTTGCGAAGTTGATGCAGACGACTCGGGTTTTGATCCGGAAGAAACTTCTGCGTACTCGTGGTCTGAATCGGAACATGAAGATCGTATCGTTCGAGATGCAGTTGGGTATATTTGAGGGCTTTATTCGTTTTTATAACATATTTATATGCTTTTTTTTCTCTGTTTATTCATAAACAGAACAACTAAATGTGTGTATCATATGGTTGCACCTTTTGTCAGGGCTTGGTCAGTGAGCGAGCGAGCCAGTCACAGAGTGGCTGATGTGTTTGATCTACTTTGAAGTGGTTGCGACCTCGTGTGTCACTTGTCACTTAGGCTACTCGTTAGCTGTCAGTTATCAGTGTGTGTGTCTGTTTGTTTTGTTGATGAGCTATTGTTCTTGCTGACATATGCCCTGGCTCCCTGGCTGTGTGTTTGTGTGAAGAGCAGGTGTGTGTGTGTGTGTGTTGTGTGTGTGTGCGCGCGCGCGCGTGCGTGCGTGCCTGCGCGTGCACACACGTGTGTCTGTCCGTCTGATTATATATTTTTAAAATTGTCACAAATACAATCTTCATTCAATTTCCTTTCATTCAGTATATACTTTTATGTAGCTATCTTAGGAATTTCCTGAATTAATAGCAATTGAAAATCATATGCGTGATTTTTGTCTGTTTCTGAAAATTTCTTCAGCATAGGCCTGAGCAAAATAGGTCAGCAGCGAAAAGGTTAATCATTGTTGCGGTCAGATATATACATTGTGTGGTTTGGTGTTGTTCGCCCAACTTCCCGAAAAAAAAGTAGAAAGTGAGCGGAATGTATATGTTTAGACAAATTTAAACATTTGTAATGTGATAGATTAATACTTGTTTTTATGGATTGGTGATCGGTATGTAACAAATGAAAAAAGATTTTTATGAGGGTTACATTATTTGTGATGTGTATCATACGATACTCTGGAGGAGTATATGTACTACTGTTGTAGTTTTTATGCCTTCATATTTTCTTATTCGCCCAGGTGGGTTGTTCTTTCAAAACACAGGCATATTGTGTGAACAAGGGTGCGTGTGTCTGCGTGTGTGCGTCCATATGCGTGCGCATGCTCGCACAAACACACACGCGCGCGCGTGCGCGCACGCACGCGCGTAAGTACATTCACACACACGAACCACCTCATTTTAGTTCATATGAGAGTTTAAAACAATTTGTACTTCATACAAAAATGTATACAGTATTGTAGTATAGCATCGATTTTTTTAAATAACTGCAGTCTCTAAAAAAATGTTTTCAATTAAAACGGTATTACAAACATTTTCTTTTGGTTTATTTTTGCTTTCTTTGCCTTTCATGTTTTAGTTGTTCTTGTTTTTATTCAATGTTGATCATATGCTGCTGATTTTAATCTTTCGAGGAAAGTATATTTAAAACGATGTCACTTATGTTTCATTACCCAAGATCTTGCATTTTGCTGGAAAATGCCTTGATTCAATTGCAACGTGGCTTCGTATGATTTTCTAGGTTTGGAAAAGCTGAAAGGTTTATACATTATGTAGCTATATGCATCAGTCATTTGTTTGTTAATTCTTATCTGACATCCATCTAACTCTTAACTATATCTTTAAGATTCGCTTACTGCCTAGTTTTTACTTTCTAAAAACTGTTTTTAATCATTCGTGTATGTTCTTACGTTTAAAACGAAACAGTTGATGTCAACAATATGATTATTATATACGCATACACGCAGATAACACACACGCGCGTGCGTGCACACAGATATACACACACATGCTACACACATATACACACATCCTACACACATACACAAGCATACACACATATACAAACACACAAACACACAACCACCCCACATGCAAACACCATACACCCCCCCCCCACAACACACACACACACCACTACATACACACACCTACACACACACACCTACACACACACACACACACACACACACACACACACACACACACACACACACACACAACACACACACACACACACACTACACACACACTACACACACACCCCCCACACACATACACCCTACTCCCCCCACCACCACCACCCCCACCCCACCCACCCACACACACACCCCACCACCACCACCACCACCCAACCCCCCCCACACCCACACCCACACCCACACCCACTCCCCACACACCCAACCCCCCACACACCCACCACCCACACAAAACATTAAGGAGGCTGTGGTTGTTGCCTAGATTCGAACGCCCGGAACGCAAGATGGTGGCGGAGCACGTGCAGCCCACACCCGGCTCTCAGACAGCGCTGAACCAGCAGCTAGGGATCAGGGATAATCCCAACGCCGGCAGGGATTATCAGGCCATGGGCATCACCAGGGTGAGTCAGTCCTGTTGGTTTGTTGGGGTGTTGAGAAGGGGGGGAGAGTGGGTTGGGGGGTAGTAAGTGTGGGGAGGGGTGTTTGTGTGAGGGTGGGGGTGTTGTAAGGTGTGTTTGGTCTTCAATTTTACGTGTGTTTATATAAAATGGGATATTAGTGTGTGTGTGTGTGTGTGTGTGTGTGTGTGTATGTGTGTGTTTGCGCGCGGGGAGGGGATTAGGGGGTGTGCGCGCGCGCGTGTGTGTGTGTGTGTGTGTTTGTGTGTTTTGTGTGTGTAGTGGGTGGGTGGAAGAGTGGATGGAGTGTGTGTGTGTATGTGTGTGTGTGTGTGTGTGTTTGTGTGTGTGTTTGTGTGTGTGTTTGTGTAGTGGGTGGGTGGAAGAGTGGATGGAGTGTGTGTGTGTGTGTATGTGTGTGTGTGTGTGTGTGTGTGTGTGTGTGTGTGTATGTGTGTGTGTGTGTGTGTGTGTGTAGTACGGGTGTGTGTGGTCTGTCTGCCTGTCTGTCTATCTGTCTGTCTGTATGGTGGGCTCGCTGTCTGTATACCTGTCACAGAGAGAGAGAGAAAGAGAGACAGACAGACAGACAGACGGACAGACAGATAGACAGACAGACAGACAGACAGAGAATGGGAGTCAAAACACTTTACTGATGTTAAATGGCTCTTGTGCGTGCTAGTGTATGTGTGTGTGTCTCCGGAGAGAGGGACGGGGTTGGAGGGGGTCATGTGAGCATATAGATTGAGGGAACGAACGCTTATGTAAAAGACTGTCTCTGTAAACCTGCTTGTACCTAGCTGATTAGCTTTTTCATCCTCTTTGTCTGTCTGTCTGCCTGCCAGTCTGCCTGTCTGTAAATGTCTCTTTCTGTCTCTCTCTATCTGTCTCGGTCTTCTGTCTGTCTGTCTGTCTGTCTGTCTGTCTGTCTGTCTTCTGTCTGTCTTCTCTCTCTCTCTCTCTCTCTCTCTCTCTCTCTCTCTCTCTCTCTCTCTCTCTCTCTCTCTCTCTCTCTCTCTCTCTCTCTCTCTTCTCTCTCCACTAGACCGTGTGGGGGTCTTGGTGCTAGTCTTTGAGATAAAACGATAGACAGAGGTCCCGTCTGTTAGACGTATTTAGCGCACCTAAAAAAAAACACGGTAACAAGGGAGTTGTCCCTGTAGAAAAAAAGCCACTCTTATATGGAATCAAATACAGTTGCAGACAGGAAAAAAAAAAATTAATGGGTGGCACTGCTGTTGTGGCGACGCGCTCTCCCCCAAGGAGAGCATCCAGAATTTCACACAGAGAAATATGCCGAGACTTAAAGTTGTATACTATACAATACAATACAATACAATACAATACAATACAATACAATACAATACAATACAATACAATACAATACAACACAATACAATACAACACAATACAACACAATACAACACAATCCAACACAATACAATACAACACAATACAATACAACACAATACAATACAACACAATACAATACAAACAAACAACAACAACACAATACAATACAATACAACACAATACAATGCAATACAATACAATACAATACAAGCTCCTCAGTATGGACTTAAAACAACACATAACAGATCAGTCTCAAGTCCTGTAAGCTCTTTAGTACGGACTTCAAAAAACAACAACAACACATAACAAATCAGTACCAAATCCTACACAACACACCTCTCACGGTACATAGCATCCTTCGGTCTTCACTCCTACCCTATCCATCACTACAGTCTCCCATCCCCACCCCCCATCCCTACCCCCACCCCCACCACCACCACAAAAAACAACCCTGAAAACAGGACAATAGCCCAAACACAGGTTGTTTCTCATTCTCTGGTGTCTCTTCTCTTTCTTCTCTCTCT
>CM060327.1:12804880-12807380 GCA_030674155.1 Stramonita haemastoma | reverse complement strand
AGGGTGTCCGTACACGATTTTTGTCTCTGGGTGGATGGGTGGGTGTTACAGTGTGGGGGGGGGGGTCTCGGTGTGTGTGGGTGTGTGGTGTGTGTGATTTTGTGTGTGTGTGTGTGTGTGTGTGTGTGTGTGTGTGTGTGTGTGTGTGTGTGTGTGTGTGTGTGTAAAGTCAAGACAAGTCAAGTCAATCAAGTCAAAATTTTATTTCCAAATGTTACATTATGTAAGCAATGAATTAGCTTTTTTTCATCTAGCCATCTGTGTGTGGTGTGTGCGCGCCGCGCGCGCCGCTGTGTGTGTGTGTGTGTGTGTGTGTTTTGTGTGTGTGTGTGTGTGTGTGTGTGTGTGTGTGTGTGGTGTGTGTGTTCTAGTCAGTGTCCATTCACAGTTAGTGGTGTTTGACAGAACCTGGTTTGACTTCTTTCTCCCTTAACTCCTTGAGGAGTTGTTGAGGGACTGCACTGGTGTTTGGGGGGCAGTATGTAGTGCCACTTCATTATTCATCCATTGTATTCAATTCTGATGATTTTATTTCGTTGTGTCCAGTAAGTAACTTTTATGGCAATAAACAAAATCTGATTCTTATTCTGATTCCGATTCTTCACACACCATTCTTTAAAACGCTTTTCCTTTGCAATCCCAATATCCTGACATGCCCCAGACTTGCGGAGAGAAGAGAGAGAGAAGAGAGAGAGAGAGAGAGAGAGAGAGAGAGAGAGAGAGAGAGAGAGAGAGAGAGAGAGAGAGAGAGAGGAGAGACTTCAGACCAGACTTTAGACTTGACTTTTACTGTACATCGGCCTTAGGCCACAATACAAAAGCATGGAGAGAGAGGGGGAGAGAGAGGGGGGATAGAAAAAGAGAGAGAGACAGAGACACGAGAGAGAGTGACAGAGACAGATAGAGAGAGGTGACACACTCGTGTCACATAACCTTAAAAAAGCGATCGGCTTCACGTTAATGTTCCAACAAGGCGGGTGATGCTACGAACACAGCCAAGGGAAACAGGGACTGGACTTGTCTCTACAATGATTGTGTGTCTGTGTCGTTCTGTGTCTGTGTGCCACTGTCCACTGTCTTCCACTCTCCTGCAGTCTTTTTTTTCCCCTCTGTGCCAAACACACCCACTCGACAATGCCAGAGCCCAGTTTTGACTTCACTTGACTCCTTCTGGAGTCGATGGGGCCCTAGAGGGGGAGTGTTCTGGTAATGCAGTGAGTGTGTGTGTGTGGTGGATGGATGTGAAACCCTGGCGGAACCCCTCCCTGTGTGGGTCTGCTAGTATGACCCCTGTGTGGATGGATACCTGAAGGAGTGGGGTGGGGGAGGGAGGAGGGGGAGGGGGGAGGGTTTTTGTGGAAGGGGTGTGGAGATTGGATGATGGAAACTGAGGGAGGGGTTTTTAGTGGTGGAAGTGCTGGTGATTGTTGTTTTTTTCACATGGTGAGTCATTTTGTTCTGTTGTTTGTGGTAGTTATTTTTGTTTTGGACAGTGGCAATGAGATATTTTGTTTGTTGTGTTGAATGTTTTGTTTGTTTTGATTTTGAACTGATGAGATATTTGTTTTTGTGATTTGTTTTGACCTTGACTTGATGAATTAATTTGTTTTTGTGAGTTTGTTTTGACTTTGACTTGATAAAATAATTGTTTTTGTGAGTTTGTTTTGACTTTGACTTGCATGAGATTTTTGTGAGTTGTTTTTGTGATAACTTGATGAGATTTAGTTTTTTTTGAGTTTGTTCTTTGTCTTTGACTTGATAGACATAGATGTTTGTTGTCTTTTTTTGTTTGTTTATTTGTTTGTTTTGGGTTTTTTTGCTTGTCTGTGACCTTACAGGAAACAAAAAAAGCTGTAAGTCTATCCTGTGATCTTTGTTTTTTTTGCTAGTTTGCCCTCTCAATGTCTGACATAATATAAAAAAAACTGTGCAAAAAAATAAAAGGACAAGTTATTTATTTTTCAGCTTGTTTGTTTGTCATCCAGCCAGCCTATCAATGGATCAGAAAAAAAACCCATGGATCTTTTCCTAGGACGAAGACTGTAGCTTGTATGTAGTGTGTGTGTGTGTAGTCAGTGCCTTGGTCAATCAGTACAGTTCTGATATACGACAGATTTTACTACTCTCACACTCCCCTGAAGACGTCTGTCTGTGGGGAGAAAAAAAAAGTCCATGGGGAGAGGGGGGGGGTGGGGGGAGGGGGAAGGAAGAGAGAGAGAGAGAGAGAGAGAGGGGGGGGGGGGGGGGGGGTGTGGTGGTGGGGTGGGGGATGGGGTGGAGGGTTGGGAGTGTGTGGGGGGGTGGAGTGTGTGTGGTGTGTGTGTGTGTGTGTGTGTGTGTGTGGTTGTGTTGTGTTGTGTGTGTGTGTATGTGTGTGTGAAAGAGAGAGACAGACAGACGTACAGACAGACAGAGAGACATAGAGAGACAGATACATAAAAACAGACAGAGAAACAGACATATAAGAGAACAGAGAGAGAGAGACAGACAGAAAGAGACA
>CM060327.1:12799880-12802380 GCA_030674155.1 Stramonita haemastoma | reverse complement strand
CTTCTTCTTCTTCTTCTTCTTCTTCTTCTTCTTTCTTCTTCTTCTTCTTCTTCTTCTTCTTCTTCTTCTTCTTCTTCTTCTTCTTCTTCTTCTTCCTCTTCTTTTTCTTCTTCTTCCTCTTCTTCTTCCCTTTATCCTAAACAGGGAACGACGAACGCTATAGCTGAGTGGTTAAGACCATTTGACTCTAATCCCATCGGTCCATGAAGCTACGGGTTCAAATCTTGGCGGCGTCTGGTGAAATGCAGTTAGGGACTAGTTTACGATCTCTCGTGTCAACTTCAAGTGCAGACCTGCCAGTGCCTTCATTACTTTTGTGTATACACGCATGCAGAAGATCAAATAGCACGTAAAAAGATTCCGTACTTCATGTCAGCGTTCGGTGGGGTTACAGAAACACAAATATACCCTAGCATACATCTCTGAAGTCGGAATGTAGCTACCTCCATGGTTGGGTTTTTTTTTTTTTGTATTTTGTACCACTTTATGTCACAGCAGATTTCTCTGCGTGAAATTCAGGGCTGCTCTCCCCGGGGAGAAGCGCGTCGCCACAAGTGCAGCGCCTACCCATTTTTTTTTCTTTTTTCCTTCTGGTGGGGGTGGGGGTTGCATGCGTCACATCTCACCATTGGTGAACCTCGGAGCTCTAACCGAGAAACGATCACACACATAATGTAGATCAACAGGGAATAGGAACATGTTTGTGGTTTGTGAGTCTTGTGATTGAAAAAATTAATGCTGTTGTGTGTTCAGATCGATTTTTATATTAATCTTTTGTGTGTTTTTTTTCTTTTGTTCCAATGATTTCAGTGGCCACGTTCCAAGGTAAGAGTTTCTGGGGTTTTTTGGTGCTACACGAAAACAAAAAAAAAGCTTTGGTTTATTTAAAGGGTATCACTATACCTATTCTTCTCCTTTCTGTCTCTGTCTCTCTCTCGCTCTCTCTCTCTCTCTCTCTCCTCTCTCTCTTCTCTCTCCTCTCTCCTTCTCTCTCTCTCTTCTCTCTCTCTCTCTTTTCTCTCTCTCTTCTCCTCTTTTCTCTCTCTTCTTGTCTCTTCTCTTCTCTCTCTCTCTCTCTCTCTTCTCCTCTCTCCCTTCTCTCTTCTCTTTTTTTTTTTTTTCTCTCTCTCTCTTGTTCTCTCTCTCTGTCTCTTCTGTCTCTCTGTCTCTCTCTCTCTGTCCTCTCTCTCTCTCTCTCTCTCTCTCTCTCTCTCTCTCCGTCTCTCTCTCTCTCTCGTCTCTCTCTCTCTGTTGTCTGTCTGTCTGTCTGTCTGTCTGTCTGTCTCTGTCTCTGTCTCTCTCTGTCTCTCTGTCTCTCTCTGTCCTCCTCTCTCCTCTCTTTCTCTCTTCTCTTCTCTGTCTTCTTCTCTTTGCATTCTTCTTTTTCCTTATCTCCCAAAGACAATATCTCCCACTACAATTTCTTGCGGGATTTTTTTGGTGATTTTTTATGACATTTTTAGTTCTCTTTGTTTTGCTTCGATTTAGACTTTCTGAATGTGTGTTACCTTGTGTGACTTACATTGTATTGTATTGTATTGTATTGTATTGTATTGTATTGTGTTGTGTTGTGTTGTTTGTATTGCATTGCATCGGATTGTATTTTATTGTATTGTATTGCATTGTATTGTACTGTGTTGCATTGTAATGTATTGTATTGTACTGTACTATAAGATGTAGCGCTATATGAATTCTATATCTTATTGCTGTTATCGCTCTTATCGTATTTTATTGTATTCATTGTATTGTATTGGTTTAAATAGATTTTATTCAGGAAAAGTGTTCGAAAAATACAAGCACACCTTGACAGTGTCAACATGTAAACTTAGATAGTCCTGCATATTTACGTACATACATACATTGTGACGGATACTTCACATTACAACAGATGACATAAATAGTATTGTTTGGTATTGTGTTGTGCTGGTATTGCATTCTCTTGCATTGTAGTGTGTGGTGTGTGTGTGTGTGTGTGTGTGTGTGTGTATGTGTTGTGTGTGTGTGTGTGTGTTGTGTTTTGTTGTGGGGTTGTGTGCGTGTGATGTGTGTGTGTGTATGGTGTATGTCTGTCTGTCGGTCTGGTCTGTGTATACAATTGGCAACAGTGGTCCGTTAAAAATTCATCTTTCTGATATAAGAGATAGACAGAGAGACCTAGAGAGACATTCAGAAGAGACAACAGACAGACAGACACTTAAACAGACAGAGACAAAGTTCAACTTCAGATAAAAGATTCAAACCCGGAGTCTCTCACTCTCTTAATCGGTGCCTTAATTAACCACTGAGCCAGCAGAAGAGAGTCCTTAGGCACAAAAAAAGACAGAAAAAAAAAGAAGAAGAAAAAAACGAAAGCAATGATTGTAATGAATGAGAACAGAGGCCAGTGACCAGACAGTCCATGTGTAGTGCTTTGTTTCTGTGTTTGTATTGTAGGTATTGTACAGATAGATAGATGGATGGACAGAGGGGATGGAGGATGGGGGAGGCAGGGGATGGGGGG
>CM060327.1:12782380-12789880 GCA_030674155.1 Stramonita haemastoma | reverse complement strand
ACACACACACACACACACACCTGCTACTAGCCTTTTTGTGAAGACAGACAGATGGGGAAAAGTAGATCTGCTGCGCGCCAGCAGATGTGCACTCATACCCTATTTAATGCAAGAACAGCCATCTGCAAAATGACAGTGTCGGCATTTTTCCTGCCCTCATCCAAACCTGATCAGCTTACCTCAGTTAGCTAGGCAAACGAAGGACAGTGAAACAGAACACTGTAATGATGATGATGATGGTATCGAACCACTTGTGAAAGACTTGGGTTAGGGGAGGGGGGAGGAGGAGGGGTAGATGAGAGAGAGAAGGGGGAGGGAGGGAGAGGGTGGGAGGGAGAGAGAGGAGGGAGAGAGAGGGGGAGGTAGAGAGTGGGGAGGGAGAGAGAGATGGGAGAGAGGGAGAGGTAGAAAGAGGGATGGAGGGAGAGAAAGGAGGGAAATATGGGAGGGGGAGAGAGATGGAGGAATGGAGAGAGGGGGAGATAGAGAGGGAGGGAGAGAAAGAGGTAAGGAGGGAGAGAGAAAGGGGGGGGGGGAAGAACGAGAGGGTGGAGATAGATAAAGAAAGAAAGACATGAAGAGAGAGAGAGACAGAGACAGAGACAGAGACAGAGAGAAGGCCGGAAGGAAGGAGAGAGAGGGGGCAGGTGGGGAGAAAAACGTTCAAATTAAAAATCAAAAAAATACTGCTAAAAATTAATAAAGTCACACATCTAGTAAAGGTAGAGGAGGAGGAAGGAAAAACCCAATGTGGGGGGAGGGGTAGGAGGGATGGGGGTGAGAGTGTAGAGTGTAGAGTGGAGAGAGAGAGAGAGAGAGAGAGAGAGAGAGAGAGAGAGAGAGAGAGAAGAGAGAGAGAGAGAGAGAGAGAGAGAGAGAGAGAGAATGTCACGGTATAACTGCAGTATCGATCACCCTATGACCTATATCTGTCAGGTCACGTTAACACCCAATAATCCAAACACATTGTGGTATGGGGAGGGGGGGGGAGGTAAATGAAGGAAGGAGAGAGAGAGAGATAGAGACATTTACAGAAAAAAAAATGTGCAGAAAAGCATTGTCGTGGTTAAAAATAAAAGGAGTAATAAGCCATTCGTAAGGAATCCAAATCGGCAATACTGCACTTTGTTAAGATCAGCGCGGTTGACATAGCGCAAATGTGCCCTGTTTCTGTCACAATGAACTTGTCTTGGCAGTTTAGGTATTCACATCACATAGGTTTGTTTGTTTTTTCCTTCTTGTCAACTTTATGATCCAACAATAATAAGTTTTAAAAAAAAAAAAAATAAATAAAAATTTAAAAAGGTAAAGCAACGGAAAAAGTGGCATTGAAAATTTTGGAAATATAGAAGAAAAAAAAGAGAGAGACGATATCTCACTAGCTGCAATTTGTGTGGGGTTTTTGTTGTTTGGTTTTCTTTTGGGTTGTTGTTTTTGCAGATAAAAGAAGAAAACCAAAACGTGGCAGAAGAAGACGTATTGAGTATGATAATGAACACTTGGTTCTTGCCCTCAGAAAGCTTCTTGCGTCTTGGAGCAAAGAGGGAAACAGCTGAAGAAGAAGGAATCTAATACAAAAAAGACAGACGCTACACCGGAGCGCTTAAGACCATTCGACTTCAATCTTATGGGTCCATGAAGTCTCGGGTTCGAATCTCGGCGGCGTCTGGTAAAATTAAGAGTGTTGATATATTTACGATCTCCTGGGTTAACTTCAAATACAGACCTGCCAGTGCCTTGATTCCATGCGTGTATACACACGTGCTTAAGTTAAATATGCACGTTAAAGATGCTTTTTTGCGCATGCGACCGTTCTTTGCACACACACACACACACACACACGCACGCACGCACGCACGCACGCACGCACGCACGCACGCACGCACGCACGCACGCACACACACACACACACACACACACACACACACACACCATGATTTAGGTCGCCGAATAACTACTTCGGGGATGGATGTCAGTATGCTGAAGTGTGTGTAGAAATGTTGTGCTTGCGTTGTCACCTTGAAACAAAACTGTACAACCAGTTCAACAACTAATTCTCTTGTATCGTGTCAATCTTATAAAGCGATTTCTCCTTTGCAACACCGATGAAAATAGATCGGTTGATGAGCAGTTTCTGATCTCCTAGCATCTGGTAACATGATAACTGTTGGCCTCTTTTTTTTCTTTTTTTTTTCGGTATGCCCTCATCCACCCTGATCACTTGATTGACCTCAGTGAACGGGTGGGTGACAGTGAAACAGGACACTGCAGGGATGTCATGTCATCCAACCTGGATGTGGCACAGGGGGGAAGGGGTAGGAGCGAAAGGGTTTCAAGGAGAGAGAGGGGGGGGTGAGGGGAGAGAGAGGGGGGGGAGAGGGGGAGGGAGAGAGAGAGAGAGAGAGAGAGAGAGAGAGAGAGAGAGAGAGAGAGAGAGAGAGAGAGAGACTGATTTGATTTGATTTGATTTGATTTGATTTGATTTGATTTATTCTTTTATACCGAGGATAATGGAATAAGCATTCATATCCTTTTTTAATCCAGTCCCCGTGTGTATGCAGTTTTTGTAAATGTCATCTGTTCCCACCGCCACACGATGGCCTACTCTTACGAAAAGCGGAACAGGACTTAACGTGTGCGCAAGATGTTCTGCGTGCGTTTTCACACGGGGCCCCGGTTTAAAGTCTCATCCGAAGGACTTGTGGGGAGAGTGAGTGAAGTCAGCACTGATGTTTACTCCAGAGGAAAAATCCCCTCGACCTGGAATCGAGAGTAGGTGCATGAGCGTGTGCACGCAGGGAAACTATCAGAGAACGAGTGTGTCTCTGATCAATCCTAGATCCACATATCAGCCAGGTCACGTTAACTCTCCATAACAACCACGTAACATACCAGAGTTCCAACAGGAAGCTGAGAAAACCATAATATTAAAAAAAAAAAACACCGTATCACTGTTTGCAAAGTAATGTAAACAGAACATGATAAAATTAAAAAATATATCAATGTTTGCCAAAAAATGTAAACAATTTCAAAAAAGACAAAAAAAGACATAATAAAAAAACCGTATCACTGTTTGCCAAGAAATGTAAACAGTTTCCAAAAAAGACATAAGAAAAAAAACGTATCACTGTTTGCTAAGAAATGTAAACAGTTTCAAAAAGAAAAAAGGACATAATAAAAAAAAAACATATCATCGTTTGCTAAGAAATGTAAACAGTTTTTTAAAAAAAAGACATCATAAAAAAGCGTATCACTGTTTGCCAAGAAATCTAAACAGTTTCAAAAAAGAAAAAAAAAGAAAAAAAAACCGTATCACTGTTTGCTAAGAAATGTAAACAGTTTCAAAAAAGACAAAAAAGACATAACAAAAATAAAAACGTAGTACTGTTTGCTAAGAAATGTAAACAGTTTCAAAAAAGACATAATTTTAAAAAATCGTATCACTGTTTGCCAAGAAATCTAAATTTTCAGAAAAGAAAACAACAGACATAATTTTAAAAAAAACCCTATCACTGTTTGCTAAGAAATGTAATCAGTTTATTAAAAAAAAAAAAAAAGATGATAAAAAACGTATCTCTGTTTGCTAAGAAATGTAAACAGGTTCAAAAAAGAAAAAAAGACATAATAAAAAAAAAACGAATCACTGCTTGCTAAGAAATGTAAACAGTTTAAAAAAAAAAAAGACATAAAAAACTGTATCACTGTTGGCTACGAAATGTAAACATTTTCAACAAAGAAAAAAAAGAAAAAAGAAAAAATCGTATCACTGTTTGCTAAGAAATGGAAACAGTTTCAAAAAAGAAAAGAAAACATAATAAAAAATAAAAAAACTGTATCACTGTTTGCTCAGAAATGACAACAGTTTCAAAATGGAAAAAAGACATCATAAAAAAAAAAAACGTATCACTGTTTGCCAAGAAATGTAAACAGTTTCAAAAAGAAAAAAAGACATAATAAAAAAAAAACCCGTATCACTGTTTGCCAAGAAATGTAAACAATTTCAAAAACTAAAAAAAAAAAAAAAAAAGACACCGGAAGTCAGCCATGTTCCAAAATCAATGCGCGCAATGTGACGAAGACGAAGTCTCTGGAACATTCTGCAAACATCGACAAAACTGCACAGTCAGAGGTGAAAAGGGTCGGAGAAGGGGAGATGGGGGTGGAAGGGAGGGGGCAGAGGTCAAAAACATTAACCTGAATCCGTTTGAGATCTGGAATCGTGTTACCCTGACCTTTTGAAGTCGTTTACACACAAAGAGCGAAACAAAAGCAAGGTGATCGTGATGTTGCTTTGTGACGACGTGACTTGTGTGTTGTGTTAGTTTGGTTTTGTTTGTGGTTGTTTGTTTGTTTGTTTTTTACTGCTCTCTGTCTCTGTCTCTGTCTGTTTCTCTCTCTGACTCTCTCTCTGTCTCTCTCTTTCTTTCTCTTTCTCTGTTTCTCTGTTTCTCTCTCTCTCTGTCTCTCTGTCTCTTTCTCTCTGTCTCTGTCTCTCTCTGTCTGTCTCTCTCTCTGTCTCTCTGTCTCTCTGTCTGTCTGTCTGTCCTCTCTCTCTCTCTCTCTCTCTCTCTCTCTCTCTCTTTCTTTCTTTCTTTCTTTCTTTCTCTCTATTTTTCTCTCTCTATTTCTCTCTCTCTCTGTCTCCCTCTCTCTCCCTCTCTCCTCTCTCTCTTCTCTCTCTCTCTCTCTCTCCTCTCTCTCTCTCTCTCTCTCTCTCTCTCTCTCTCTCTCTCTCTCTGTCTTGAAAATAAGATCATCTTCTTCATTCTTCTCTCTCTCTCTCTCTCTCTCTCTCTCTCTCTCTCTCTCTCCTCTCTCTTCTCTCTCTCTCTCCTCTCTCCTCTCTCTCAACATCTCTCTGCTTTATCAATGCTTGTCTTCTTTAACATGTTTGCTTGCTTGATTCTTTTGTTGTTGTTGTTGATGTCTTCGTTTATCTCAAATCATTGATTTTCAACGTTTCCAAGTTTTTCATTGCCATAATTCTAATGTCAAATGGTTCTTCATTTTATCGCTCTGTTTATTTCGAGTCTGAAATCATCATTAGCCTGGTGAATAGACAGAAAACATTCCAGCTTAACGAACCGTTACAGTGAGCGAGTGGGAAAGAGCAGGGATGGAGAATAAGATACAGACAGACAGACGGACAGACTGACAGACAGACAGCTCGGCAGACAGGTAAAGGTATATTCTTTTTTTTATTATTCTTTTATATCGAGGATAATGGAATAAGCACTCATGTGCTTTTTTACATCCAGTCCCCATGTGTATGCAGTTTTGTAAATGTCATCTGTTCCCACCGGCACACGATGGCCTTCTCTTACAAAAAGTGGAACAGGATTTAACGTGTGCGCAAGATGTTCTGCGTGCGTTCGCATACGGGGCCTCGATTTATAGTCTCATTCGAAGGACTTGGGGGAGAGTGGAGTCAGCACTGATGTTAACTCCATTGTAAAAATCCCCTCGACCGGGTATCGAACCCGGGTCGTCAAATTGCAAGCGCAATGTTCTGACCACTAGGCTATCCCGTAAGGTAAGGGTGTTCATAACCTATGTGGTCGTAGGGGAGCGAGGCATCAGAGACCTCAGCTTCTCTAGAGGCCAGCATAATTATGTAGGGTGGCGCCCATTTCCTCTCCCTCGCAGCTTTCAAAAACAGACAGAAAGCAGATAGAGAACTTAACAAAAACAACGGACGTAACTTGAAAATCCCCTTCAATTATGATATTTTAATTGTCAAAACGAAGCAGAACAAAAATGTTGACAAAGGCTTAAAATGTCATAGCAAGACGCTTTTTTTCTTTCTTTCTTTTTTTTTGGGTCCTGTGATTGTCAGTTTGAATAGCTACGGATCATTGTGGATTAAAGGTTAGGAATTGTTTATGATATCCGGGGCTGATTATATGCAGGCTTACCAGTGCCTTACATCCCTGAGTGTGTGTACGCACATGAAGAAAATTATTATTTATGTTAAGCACAGTAAGATCCCCATGGTTCCAGATAGTATCTGAATTGGGGGTTTTTGAACACAGAAATTACCCTGCCTATACTTATCATTACATGCTTTAAGATCACATTTGACTTGTAAAAATAGATTTCTTCTTGGATAGTTAATGTAAGCTTAGCATCATAGCAGTTGAAACAAAACTTTATTTGTATTTTCTTCAGCTTAAACTTACTTCCACACATCCTAGCATTGTCCACATGGTCGAAAGAACTATGAACAGGATGGCTTCTTCTTCTTCTTCTTCTTCTTCTTCTTCTTCTTCTTCTTTGCATCTTCTTCTTCTTCTTCTCTTCTCTTCTTCTTCTTCCTCTTCTTCTTCTTCTTCTTCTTCTTCTTCTCTTCTTCTTCTTCTTCTTCTTTTTCTGCTTCTTCTTCTTCTTCTTCTTCTTCTTCTTCTTCTTCTTCTTCTTCTTCTTTCTTCTTCTTCTTCTTCTTCTTCTTCGCAATTCTTCTTCTTCGCAATTCTTCTTCTTTCGCATTCTTCTTCGCATTCTTCTTCGCAATTCTTCTTCTTCTTCTTCTTCTTCGCAATTCTTCTTCTTCTTCGCATTCTTCGCATTCTTCTTCGCATTCTTCTTCTTCTTCTTCTTCTTCTTCGCATTCTTCGCATTCTTCGCATTCTTCTTCGCATTCTTCGCATTCTTCTTCTTCCAATCTTCTTCTTCTTCTTTTTCTTCGCAATTCTTCTTCTTCTTCTTCTTCTTCGCAATTCTTCTTCTTCTTCTTCTTCTTCTTCTTCTTCTTCGCATTCTTCTTCTTCTTCTTCTTCGCATTCTTCTTCTTCGCAATTCTTCTTCTTCGCATTCTTCTTCCTCTTCTAACGCTCAGACAGCTACTGTTTAGTCTGTCATATAAGCAGAAATACAAATGTTGCGCCGCCTTTAAACGCCTGACAAGTCAGGCCCAGCGCAGCATTGGACTTCGACATGACATCATGGTTTAACCGTTGCACTTTTTGTTGACGCTGTCTCAAAATGTCAGAGTCAAGCTGAAGGCTGTTTCTGAACAACAACAGTTAAGGAACACGAAGGACAAGATAACACAGTTTCAGATTCATAACTCCTCTTTGCCTCAGGCCATTTCCATCCATTTTCAACCCCAAAAAATCTATTCTTCATCTTACAAGCCCTCCCTGTGTGGGAGTACGTGGGCGAGCGAATTGGAGTGCGCACGTACGAACGCGCGTACACACACACGCGCGCGCGCACGCATGTTTGGCCCACGGCCCTCGTTTAAAGACTTGGTTAGGGTGGGGGGGGGGGGGGCATGGAAAGGAGAGGAAAATCGCGGAGGGTAAAGTGAAAAGTAATTGAGTTGAAACCTGTCAGGGGACCACTTTTCCCCCACAGTCCTGAAGGCAACGGCACAGACACAGACACAGTGCTGGGTTAAGGCGATGTCACACTGTGAGTCTACACGATGTTTCTGGCATACAGCGTGCGTCACAAAACGTTTCCGGATTATAATGTGCGTCACAAGTTTTTCGACTCACA
>CM060327.1:12769880-12774880 GCA_030674155.1 Stramonita haemastoma | reverse complement strand
ATCAGTTCCCTTCTTTGAGAACAATTCTTTAAGAACAGGACAATCAAAAAGTACACACTGGACTGGGAGACTGAGAATAGGAGCATGTGACATTTTTTTTTAGTATTATGTGTTCCAAATATTGAAACGTTAACCAATGGTCTCTATATTTCTTGGGGGAAGATGAACTTTCAAAACGTAATTTCTTAAGTTTAGAGCATACAGAATTTGTCAATACTGATTTGATATTCTCTATTGATCATTTTTAATTAATCATGTTCAGTTCCTTAGGTAAAAAAAAAAATAAACATTCCTCAAACTCCTTGTTTAGCAAGAGAATCCACGGTCTCATTCCAGTATAGTCTGCTGTGTGATGTTATCCAGCAAAAAAAATCTAATTCCATGCCTTTTGTTTCGATACAGAGCACCCAAATATTGATTTCAAATATAATGTCGGCCCCGCAGCCTAGCTTGCAAATTTTAAATGGGGTAACGGAACTGATTTGGTATCAACCTAGAATAAAATAATTGCAATTGCCCTTCAGGATGATTAAAGTGTTTTTGACTTTGACTTTGACTTTGAAAAAATAATACGAAACTCTTCCATCAAGGTATCAGTGGTGTGTAACCACAAACATAGAGAGATGTGTGGCTAGATGTCCACTGTACTGCCCCAGTGTCTGTTGCTGTCTCTGGCCTCACTGCTCTGTCAGCTATCAGCAGTGCGTGACAGGGAGGTTGTGATGGTGATTGCACTCTGTCATTTTTACTGCTGGCTGGGTGAAGGGCTTGGCCTTTTGCTGGGGGAAATCTGGGAAAGATAGGCTAGAGGGGAATGGGAAGGAATTCTGTGCTTGACAGCGCGTGTTCTGTGTGTGTGTGTTTGTGTGTGTATGTGTGTGTGAGTGTGTGTGTGTGTGTGTGTCACTCGTGTGTGTGTGTGTGTGTGTGTGTGTGTGTGTGTGTGTGTGTGTGGTGTGTGTGTGTGTGTGTGTGTGTGTGTGTGTGTGTGTGGTGTGTGTGTGTGTGCACGCGCGCGCGCCCGTGCATGAGAGAGAAATGGGGAGGGGGTGTTATCATGTTCTTTGATTTTCTTTTGTTAATTTGCTGCTGCTGCTTGCTTCTTCTTCTTCTTCTTCTTCTTCTTCTTCTTCTTCTTCTTCTTCTTCTTCTTCTTCTTCTTCTTCTTCTTCTTCTTCTTCCTCATCCCTGTCCTCCTCCTCTTCGTTGAACGCACAGACAACAACTATTGTTGTCTGTCATATGAGCGAAAAATTAATGTGTTGTGCTGCATTAAAGCGCCTGACAAGTCAGGCACAGAACATCCAACTTCGACGTTGGAAAGAATTGATATCTTTGAAGTCTCTATGGGAAAAAAAAAACAAGAGAATGGGCTAAAAAGGCAGAAAATAGACAAGAAGGAGGCGATAGGGAGGAACGGAGCGAGGCACAAACAAAGAGAAGGATAGAAAAGAGGGAATTCCTAGCACAGAATTTCCGAATTTTTTTGTTGTTGTTATATTTCAGTCCCGGCGAATTATCCGATTTAGGGACTGTGGCAGCAAATCATTCCACGTTGGCGCCTCGACCCAAAATAGCACAATTCTTGAAGCTTGAAGCAACATCGCAGAACATTTTGCGCACACGTTAAATCCTGTTCCGCTTTTCATAAGAGTAGGCCATTGTATGCCGGTGGGAGCAGATGACAAGATTTACAAAACTGCATACTCACGGGACTGGATGTATAAAATAAAAAAGCACACGAGTGCTTATTCCATTATCCTCGATATGAAAGTGTAGGGGGGGGGGGGGGGGGGGAAGCAACTGCGTTAGCCCAGCCAAGCACTAGAGTGGTTACGAGTCTGAGCTCATGATATATATATAGAGAGAGGAAGTTTCCAGAAAGTAGGGATGCTATTCATATCATACCCACAGCCCCCAGGCATGCCACAAGGGGAGGGGAATCCATAGACTGGATAGTTCTCTCCTATATAGATAGATGTCAGCTTAGACATCGCTGTGGTTGATATGGTCAGCACATACACATCATGCCACACACAGCCTCTCTGAGCTGATACGGAGCCCTGACACGGCATGTTAAGCTGATTGTCGCTGGGTGGCTAGGAGAGAAGAGATCGGGGCAGTAGAATATACTGATCCTCTTAGTGCCGACAGCAGTAATCAGTATTCATGAAACAAGGATACACAACAGGATACACACACACCATATACGCTGTCCTGCGGTTGAGACTTTAGGCCTATGTCACAAAGTATGAGTGGAAAAGCCACTGATCTCACTCTTTCCTGCGGTTTTCTTAATTAATCAGAGCTTATTATATGGGGGTTTTTCCTATACAGTCGATCACTGAAGACTAAGCTGTAAATTTGGAAGTCCATGAGTGGGAAAGGCACTTGATCATACAGCCTCTCACTTTGTTGTTGCCTCCCAGCATCAATGGTTTAATCAAGAACTGTGATAAAGCCCAGGCGCTGAAGGAACAGCTTGTTACATATTATTATATGGACAACAATCATTAGCAGTACAACAACAACAAACTTAAAGGTGATATTTATTGTACTCAAAAGACATGCACTATTAGTACGAGTGTGTTTTATTCTGGAAAATGTTTTATTTTCAACGCCAGAAACGCGAAATTCAGAGAAAAATTATGTGTTATACTGTTTTACTAAAGAGAGTCGCCATTAAGAACTCTGGAAGAAAATGAAGAAAAGGTGATGAATAAAACTAATATGAATGAATAATTAACAAATTTTGAGTGCAACCAAATAGTCACTTTTACCCATAAACATGTACACTAACTCTCTTCTTTGTCAAAGGTCCATAATCATAGACAACAAATCAGTTGATGCTTTTAGACTGTCAGGTTAACCGTTAGCTCTTCACGATTTTATCTCAAACTTTAGGCCACACCATAAAAATTACTGATGAAGTAGAAAACTGATTTAAGTGACCCTAAAACACTCCACAGCTTTCCAACACCACCAACCATTCCAATTAACTTTAATGACCTTCACGTTTAATAAGATATCAACTCAGATGCCAACCTACCTTACAGAAACGAGAGTTATCGTTACTACGTGAGTGACTAAAGGTTGAAGTCTGTGTGTTTGGAAAGGTTATTAATTAACAACTAGGAAAACAAACTCTACCCGACTGACTTTTTACCGAGATATCTTTTTACCGAAGTAGAATCAAATTAGTTTTGATGGTGGTAATTTCTTCCTTTTTTTTTTTTTTTTTTGGTAGTGGTAATTTCTTGTTTCATAGAAAAGAAAGAGTCGGCGTTTTTTTCTTTCCAAAACAATATTTAGTTTTTCATAATATTTGTGATGCCGATATATTTAACCTTTCAAAAATCTTTCTTTTACGTTAGATTGTGTTTTCAGAGTACTTTTTCTGTCAGGTCAAGTACCTTCTGGTATTTGTGTGTGGGTTATTTTTTTAATGTCAGTAGTAAAAGTTGACTCCGGTGTGTACAGGTGTGTGAAAGTTCTATGTACACGCGCGCGCGCGCGCACGCACACACACACACACACACACACACACACACACACACACACACACACACACACACACACACACTTCCCGTCTGATATCAGTGTTTAGTGAAGGACGTTAAACTGAAGAACTACACACACGCTAAAACACACACGCACACACACACACACACACACACACACACACACACACACACACACACACACACACACACACACACACACACACACACACACACACATACACACACACACTCACTCATTCACTCACATACACACACAAACCAACACAACACAACACAACACAACACAACACAACACAACACAACACGCACGCACACACACACACACACACACACACACACACACACACACAACACACACACACACACACACACACCACACACACACACACACACACACACACACACACACACACAATCAAGTATAGCGGTGTATTTCCTCAGATCAGAGGGTGGTGCCAAATAAAGTCTCACCTTTACCTTTACCTTCACACCTTTACCTTCAATCCCCTAGTCTACCTCAGTATCTGGGTCAGTCAGTGCCATAATTGCTGGCTGCAGCACTGTCGGCAAGATGTGTCTTCAGGCAAAGTGAAGCATCCTTTGATACAGCCTTTGCCATGGCCCAAGTCTTAAGTCTTTATTCTTTGTAGTGTATGTACAGTGTATTGTGGTGTGGTGTGGTGTGGTGTGGTGTGGTGTGGTGTGGTTGTGGGTGTGGTGTAGGTCAGATCGATCAGATATATGTGATGTGGTGTGGTGTGGTGTGGTGTGTGTGGTGTTGTGAGGTGTGGTGTAGGTTCAGATTCAGATTCAGAATATATGTGTGTGGGTGTGGTGTGGTGTGGTGTTGTGAGGTGTGGTGTATTGTGGTGTGGTGTATTGTGGTGTGGTGTATTGTGGTATAGTGTGTGTGGTGGAGTGGAGTGGAGTGGAATGTGTTATGTTGGGTTGCATTGTGTTGTATCATATTGGATTGAATTGTGATAATATTGTGTTGTGTTGTATCGTATTATGTTGTGTTGTAGTGTAATGCATTTATTGTGTTACATTGTATACCACTTTAAGTCACGGCAGGCTTCTCTGCGTGAATGTGGGACTGCTCTCCTGGGGGAGAGCGCGTAGCCACAAGAGCAACGCCACCCAATTTTTTTTTCTGTTCTGTCTGCAAACGTATTTGTTTCTCTATCAGAGTAGCTTTTTTCTACAAAAAAAATTGCCAAGGACAACCCTTTTGTTGCCATGGGTTCTTTTATGTGCGTTAAATAATTAGTGTAACACACAGGATCTCGTTATCGCCACGAGACAGACTAGCATCCAGACATATTCACGGTCTAGCGGATGGGGGTAAAAGGTTCTGGCCCAAACGGGGATCAAACAACCACACACTTTGAACACGGAATATTTGCTTTCTAAGCATTTGCATTCATTACCTCTAGACCACCGATTCTTTGGTGGATCGATGGACTAGAGGTAACG
>CM060327.1:12762380-12767380 GCA_030674155.1 Stramonita haemastoma | reverse complement strand
CTGCCAACCAGTCTCCCAGCTGTCACTGTCACTGGCAGACGAATTCCTGTAACATGATGTTTAACATGCCATTTATCTGTCTGCCTGTCAAAAGAAATTTGAAATTTCCCAGAGGTGCAAAGTAGCGATATGCAGCTTTTTTTTTTTTAATTGCAACTGATGTTCCTAAAGTGTTAAAAAGTGAAGAGGCTGTTTCGGGGAGTTTAGAGCAGACGGTTTCAACTTCCTGCTGCTTTATACAAAGTTGTCTGACAGTATTGATATGTCGTTCTGATGTTGAGATTATATAGTTGTGGGTGGTACAGTCCCCAAATCGGATATCTCCGCTGGAATTCTAATACAATAAACTTGATGAACTGGCTGAGGGAAACATTTACCGTAATTGAATTAAAGCACATCATTCTAAACTATCAGAGCCCAAGTAGAGTTAAATGTGTTTTATATCCTGTTATCACTCCAACCAAAAGAAATTTCGTTTCACTAGGATTAAGGATTGAGGGTCGCAAAGTTGGGGGGGGGGGGCGAAAATGACGTATGTGTTTAGGTTTCGGGATGCAAAACTTAAAGCAACTATGGTCAGATGTACTTTGAAACATGGGCTGCAAAACTGCTTTATTTCTCTGGCCAATATTCAGAGATGCACAAAACTCAAGTTGTGCAGAAAGGTTTCAAGTGCGTGTTCCCCCGTAGAATTCCGGTGGGCTGTAAGTATGAATAGCATCTCCACCTTCTGGAAATTCTGTACTGGAATTTCCTCTTTTCTATCCCTCTCTTGTTCTCTGCCTTGTTCCTTTTTCTTCTCGTTTCCGCTTTTTCGTATATGTTTTGCCTTCTTGGGTGATTCGTCTGCTTTTTTTCACAAAGACTTCAAAGATTGCAATTCTCTCCTATGCCGAAATTGGATGCACTAGGTTTGATTGTCAGGAGCTTATCGGCATCGTGACGCAATTTTCGCTCATATGAATATGACAGACAACAAGGTGAGGCTAGATCACAGGTCAACGTGACCTTGATGTCTTCCAAGTTATGACGAAGAAAAGGATGTGTGCAGTCACTGGTATTTGAAATTAAAAACTCATTTTTACAACTAGTGCACGATAAAACAAAAATACTTATAGAAAAATATTGAAAAAAAACAAATTGACGAAGTTTTGAGATGTGAATAAACAAACGGTGTATGAACAAATGCATAAATGAAACGATGAAAGGATGAATACATTAATAAATGCGAATGAATGGCTTAAAAGTAAAGGTAAAGGTGTCCCATAACCTATGTGGTCGTAAGCGAGCAAGGTGTCAGAGACCTCAGCTTCTCTAGAGGCCAACATGTTAAGGGCAGGCGCCCATCTTCTCTCCTTCGCTGCTTTACCTTCCCTGACCCTAAAGAGGGAAGCTACCCATTTACAGCTGGATGAACTGGGAGACTGTACTGAAGCAAGGCACGCAAACGGTCACCCATCCACTTAATAACCACTTTTGATACTGCTTTATCCTTAGCTTGGAAAAAAAGCAAGTGCTCTTACCACTAAGCTATCCGGGAATGATAGTAATCTGAGTTTATAGTGAAGCAGATATAGCATGCATCTGGATTGCTGTTAAACAAAGACCACAAATAAACAATAAAACAAACAAATAATGTTCAAATTGACATTGGCAACACAATCCCCGTGATCTATAACCAACCTTTATATATGCATCTGGTGCACAAAATGCTTTTATAGATCTTCGTCATTAAAACAGCAATCTAGGTGATACGGCCCATGACATGTCTAGCATGTGACACGCCTTTTACATTCCGTATTTCCCCACCCACCCATATACATACACTTATCTCTCTCTCTCTCTCTCTCTCTCTCTCTCTCTCTCTCTCTCTCTCTCTCTCTCTCTCTCTCTCTCTCTCTCGTACACACACACACACACACACACACACACACACACACCACACACACACACACACACACACACACACACACATACACACACACTATTTTAGCGTAAAACAAAAACGAATGCGAAAAGTACATTGAATTTCAGGAAACTGCAAAGTATGTCAACTTCTTGACTGGTTTAAATGAACAGACTATTTCTAATAACAAATATTTTTTAACAGCATACTTTGAGCAGAGAGAAGGCAGATGAAGTCCTACGTTATTAATAATTCGGACTATGAGCAATTCTGAGAAGATTTTTGTTGCTTCTCTATCGTCGTCTGCAATAAAACAGAATTCTTAGAATTGCTTTGTAATTCTGTTCTGAAATGCGTACAACAATCTAGTCTTCAACGGTGCATTGCACTGTTTAGTACATAGATCTATATTGCAAGACAGCTGAACAGGACATGAAATTTGGTCACTTACTGTCAATGTTTGTTAACAATTTCAATGCAGACATTTTCCCTGAGAGTATGTTTTCGTTTTAACGTCTCTCCACTCAAAAGGATTTCAGACAGGGAATCAAACCCCGGTCGCGGTTAGAGTGCGAAATCTTGACTGCTAGTACTAGACCATGTGGTAACTAGTTTCTTTTTCCTCATTTTGGTATGTAAACTGTGAGTTTTCCTTTTATCAGCTGTGAGTCAAAACTGGCGATCTTTTTTAAGCTGAGAAATTTTTGAATAAACTGGAAATGTGTTCTACCTAATAAGACTTGGGTGTTATGGTCTTACTATTTTTTTTCTTTTTTAATGTGTTCTGCTAATAAGACTTGGGTCTTACGGTCTTACTTTTTTTCTTTTTTCTCTTTTTTTTTCTTTTTTTTTTTCGCTGCTATAAACATTGCCTTGACCTGAACAGAGCATGGAGCTAGCTGTATTACCATCACTCCAAGCAAGCAAGCATTCAGGCAGGTTCCATCAGCCAACAGAGGTGGATGGATGGAGGGGAGAGGGGTGGAAGGGAGGGAGAGAGGGAGGGAGGTGCATCTCTCTGATCTACCAGCCAGGCTGCCACGCCAACAATTAACTACCACGTGACTGAGGTGTGACGTCAAGTGCTTAAAGGGCCGATTGTGAGCCATGAGATTAACGACAAGTCGTGTTGCCTCAGCATTCTCTCCCTTCTCTCTCTTCAGGGATTTACCCTACATTAATCAGTGTGGTTTGGAAACCTCAACCGGCAGATTCCCCATTCTGAAATGTTCTGGATTGGTTTGATCTATGTGTGTGGAGTTGGATTGAAGTGCACTTCCGGCGAAAATATTGTGAACTTCCGTTGTTCTTTTGTGGCAACTTGGTTTGTGTGGGTTGTTTCAAGTGTGCATCGGCTGATTGTTGTTTTCTGGTTGAATAATTCGCGCGTGGTGGATGGACCGTGATGTTCATGGTTTTATAATGAACTAGGGATTCGCAGCCTGGTGTTTTGTTAGGTCTGATGGGATTACATGTTATGTTCTTAGTGATGTGTACAATCTACTCCAAAGGATAATATTACAGTCTTGAATAGGCAGATTATGCTTCGAGTATGCAGATTCCGCTGTGAATCCAAAAGCTTTTTTTTTTTAATTAAAAATGAATTGATCGTGCTTCTTTACACATTGGCATGAATCTTTTTTAAAGCCATAAACTAATCCATGTGTGTACACATATAGACTGAAATACACACTGCAAATGTAAGGTTGTTTAATAATCTGTAACCATCTTACCGAATAAATGTCAAATTAAGAACAATACGTACAAGTATTTGCATAATACATAGCAGTATTTCCATATAACAATATAACAATGACTGTAACTACAGACATAACAAAGCTTTACGTTATTCTCATAGCCATATACAGCAAAAGTATACATGTCTTTTAACCCATCCCAATCCATTACTTGACATTCTGACTGCCATTCTAAAGCATCACGTTGTCAAGAAATCTCAGGACGTAGTATTAGTGGAGGATTTTTTAATCGCTCCTCGGCTAGATATCCTAGGTTTACCAATGGTGAGATTTTTGCGTATGCCTCTGTTTCTTTCCCCACCTTTCAGGTAGCTGCATTCCGACTTTGGGGTGATGTCTTAACACGACTCACGTTTGAATTCTTTTTTGAGGGTTTGTCATGTGTTCCTACCGCCACGAAATGGCCTACGCTTCCGAAAGGCGGAACGGGTTTCAACGTGTGGGTAAGATATTCTGCGTGCATTCACACACGAGGCCTCTGTTATTACCTCATCCGAAGAACTTTGACATTCAGTTGCACTTTCTCGTCTTACTGGGAAGAAAAGGCAATGGCAGGAATCGAACCCAGAACTTCACGGTTTACTTGTCAGGCGGGTGAAAGTCTTACCCGCCCTGCCGCCTTCCTTCTTGGTGGAGGAATAAAGACAGTGTGCAGGTGTGGAAAACCATTAGGGTGGTGACGTAACAGTGCCGTCACTTAGTGTGACGTAACTACATGGGCCACAGGCATATGATGAAACAGGTGTATTTCTGTTTTTACTGCAGATAGCAGGAGCGATCTTTTAGACATCGTATCGAAGTATTGGACGAGGGGGTTGGGACGCGAACAGTGAGACAGGGGAGGGGGTGTGTGTGTGTGTGTGTGTGTGTGTGTGTGTGTGTGTGTGTGTGTGTGTGTGTGTGTGTGTGTGTGTCGGGGTGGAGTTGAAGAAAAGTAAGATTGAATTTTGTTGACTCTAGTATTGAGGTTGTGCGTCACCTGATGTGTGTATGACAGAGAGAGAGAGAGAGAGAGAGAGAGAGAGAGAGAGTCCGTCTCTCTCTGTCTGTCTGTCTGGGTCCGTGCCTGTGTATCTTCCTGTGTCTGTGTGTCTATGAATGTAAGTGTATGTGTGTATCTGTTTGTCTGTCTGTCTGTCTTTTTGCCTGTGTCTGACTGCGTTTACAAGTTAGCTGTAAGAATATCCGCACTTATTGTTTCTATAGGATTTTTGTCCTTTCTGAAACCAGCTTTCCAACAGTTCAATCCACTTAAAGACACTCTTCTACAAAAAGAGCTTTACTTCAGTAGTTTTTTTAATTATTCTTGTAGGTTTTTCTTCTAGTAAGTAGCAGCT
>CM060327.1:12747380-12757380 GCA_030674155.1 Stramonita haemastoma | reverse complement strand
AGTTCTTCTTCTTTGCAATTCTTCTTCTTCTTCTTCTTCTTCTTCTTCTTCTTCTTCTTCTTCTTCTTCTTCTTCTTCTCTTCTTCTTCTTGAACGCTCAGAAAGCAGCTAGGCTATTGTCTTCTGTCATTATAAGCGAAATGCGTTGCGCTGCTGTTAAGCGCCTGACAAGTTGGCCCGGCGCATCCGACTTCAGCACGAGAGATGGTCTAGTTGTTATCTTTTAACTCTTTCTATGGGGAAAAGGGGGTAAGTGAATGGACCAAGACGGTAGAAATAAACAAGAAAGAAGTGATAGGAAGAAAAGGAACAAGGCAGAAACAAAGAGAGGGATAGAAAAGAGGGAATTTCAAGGATGCTATTTACACTGACAGGCCCCCAGCATCCCTAGAGGGAGCAATTGAGTCTGTGCTCTGAGAGACATCAAGATTGGATTTGACTGGGCTTTTTTAGCTGGATGGTTTTTTTTGTGGGTGGCAGTTGTAGCAGCAGCAGCAGAAATAGTAGTAGTAGTAGTAGTAGTAGTAGAGTAGTAGTGGTAGTGGTGTAGTAGTAGTAGTAGTAGTAGTATATAGTAGTAGTAGTAGTAGTAGTATTAGTGGTAGTAGTAGTGGTAGTAGTAGTAGTAGTAGTAGTAGTAGTAGTAGTATATAGTAGTAGCTGTTGTTGTTGTTGTTGTTGTTGTAGGAGGAGAGGAGGAGGAGGAGGAGAGCAGCAGCAGCAAGCAGCAGCAGCAGCAAGCAGCAGCTATGCAGCAGCAGAGATAGTAGTAGTATTAGTAGTAGTAGTAGTATAGTAGTAGTAGTAGTAGTAGTAGTAGCAGCAGCAGCAGCAGCAGTAGCAGCATTAGTAAGTAGTAGTAGTAGTAGTAGCAGCAGCAGCAGCAGCAGCAGCAGAGCAGCAGCAGCAGCAGCAGTAGCAGTAGTAGTAGTAGTAGTAGCAGCAGCAGCAGCAGCAGCAGCGCAGCAGCAGCAGCAGCAGCATGTAGTAGTAGTAGTAGTAGTAGTAGTAGTAGTAGTAGTAGTAGTAGTAGTGTAGTAGTAGTAGTAGTAGCAGCTGCAGCAGCAGCAGTAGCAGCATTAGTAATAGTAGTAGCAGATAGTAACAGCATGATGATGGTAGGGATGGTTGGGTGATGGTGGTTGTGGAGGGGTGGGTATGTGTGTTTAATAGAGGGGGAGAGAATGAATGAATAATGAATGAATGAATGAATGAATGAATGAATGAATGAATGAATGAATGAATGAATGAACGAACGAACGAACGAATAAATGAATAAATGAATGAGCTTGGCTTTTCAAAGGCTACAGATAAGCACTCACACACCATTTTTATCCGGCCCTTGCCCTGAAAATACGGCTCATGATGACAGTATTTAACCCTGTGTATAAACGTTTGTCTCTAATTATTTGCATCTCTCCATTGATCCGTCTGTCTGCATACTCCTTTCCCTTAATCAAAATCCTTTCGTTTTTACTTCGTCCGTCCGTTTGTATTGGAAATCAGCGGGCGAGAGTAGGGGGGAGGGAGAAGAGGGGATGTCTGTGTCTATCAGTCTAGCATCAGATTGGTGTAATGTGTCTCAAAACTGTCGCCATGACCTACGCACGTACACACGCGCGCGTGCACACATACATACACGCGTGCACGCACACGCACGCGGGCACATACACACACACACACACGCGCGCGCGCGGAAGTATGCACGCTCACAGGCACATACACACGCACGCATACGCGCACGCGCGCACGCGCACACACACACACACACACACACACACACACACACACAACACACACACACACACGACACACACACACACACACACACACACCACACACACACACACACACACGCACATAACACACGCGCTCGCGCGCGAATGAAAACCCATCTGTTGCAGTGAAAAACACTTCAATTGTGACAGAAGCCTTAAAAGCAAGTCTTGAAATTTATCAGCTGAGGGCCATACGGGACCAATAACATTTGTGATCTGCTCCCTGTTTGAGAGGAAAGAATGGAGAAAAATAGGAACATTGCAATAGCAGCGCGAGACAGCCCTGGTGATTTATCAAATGTTATCTATAGGACGCCAACCCGCGCAGAAGACGCATTTAATATCACTATAAAAAAATAATAATAATAATAATAATATAATAAAATAAAATAAAACTGTACAGTGTGTCAATGAAAATACTGTAGTAGGGGGTAATTCAACACCTTAGACTTAGATAGAAATGTATCGAAAGCACAAAGTTGACATTTTTATTACAAACATGCATTTGTCCTTATGAAAAGTAGATAATTAAATATTAAAATTAACCGTATTCAGGTAAAAGAACTGTCCCCCCCCCCCCCCCGGGATGTTCGGGCGGACTGTAAAGTAAAAAGCACCCCATCTTCCGGAAATTTGTGTAGGGGAATTCCTCTCTTTGTCTATCGCTCTTAGCCAGGTGAAACACAAGCTCTGTTAAAAAAAAACATGCTTACAAAGTTATTGTGCCTACATGCATAATCAAGGCTTCTGTTGCAAAACTGATATGTACAAGATAGATTGTACTGCCATGACTGTCTAATGCAGTGACCTAAGACTTTCAGTTAAGGGACTAGTATGTAGTGTAGTGTAGTGTAGTGTCAGTGTAGTGTAGTAGTGAGTGCAGTGCGTGTTGTAATGCAGTGCAGTGCAGTGTAGTGTAGTGTTGTGTAGTGGTGAAGTATAGTGTAGTGCAGTGTAGTGTAGTGTGGTGTGGTGTGCTTGGTGTGGTGTAGTGTGGTGTAATGTAGTGTAGTGTAGTGTAGTGTGGTGTAATGTAGCGTAGTGTAGTGTAGTGTGGTGTAATGTAGTATAGTGTAGTGTAGTGTGGTGTAATGTACTGTAGTGTAGTGTAGTGTATGTGTGTAATGTAGCCTAGTGTAGTGTAGTGTAATGTAGTGTAGTGTAGTGTAGTGTAGTGTAGTGTAATGTAGTGTAGTGTGTGAGTGTAGTGTAGTGTAGTGTAGTGTAGTGTAGTGTAGTGTAGTGTAGTGTGTAGTGTAGTGTGTTACAGGAATCTCACCTGTCGTCATCACTGAGTTCGGTGTTAAACCACCACACCCAGTGATTATCATATAATCCTCCTTCTCCATTTGTACTCCGGTCTTCAATGGTCCAGCTGACTTCATGGATTCTCAGGCTACATGATTCAGTGATGTTACCAAAGAAAAAAGCTGGTGGTCTGACTTTTTCTTTTTTTTTCCCTTGCCTTGCCCTGAAAGACAGTTTTCATGAGGTTACATGAGAATCATAGCTAATGAAGACTATTGACACGCTGAGAGTACCATACTGTGTAGGTATGTTTACACGAGTAGTGTCCGGGGCGGGCGGACAGACAGATGGGGGGTGTCAATGGCCTCTTCACCGTCAAGTGCTCTGCTGCAGCTGTTGTCGCCTCGCCCTGTCTGCCGGTGTCTCTGCTTTTTGACCCCACCCCCCACCCCCCACCCCTTCGCGCATCCCACCCCCCTTTCCCCCTCCTCCTCAGGGGCAGATATGTTCAGAATTTGAACCCCAGACCTACCGTTTCGGAGACGGGTGCATTGACTTTACGGTCCCCATAGCGATTTATGCTGACTTGGGAAAATGTTATGTTTTGTCAATGCTTTGCTGCACGTTTGCTCGAAAAATCGGCAATTCAGTGTGTGTGTGACATTCTAGGGTTCTAGGTGTGTGTGTGTGTGTGTGTGTGTGTGTGTGTGTGTGTGTGTTGTGTGTGTGTGTGTGTGTGTGTGTGTGTGTTAATTATGTCATTCATGTCGTCTGCTTTTTTGACCCCAAACAATAAAACTGTTTCTTCGAGGCAGACAGACAGACAATCAGTGCACGTTGGAAGATGAGAAATAAATCCGCGAATAAATAAATAAATAAATAAATAAAAAAAACAAAATAAATGAATGAGGATGGCGGCATACCCTGACCTTTTACGATTGAAGCCAGTGGCTGTTGTAATGAGTTGATGAGGTTATTGATGAACTGGTTTTTCTCTGACTCTGCACCTTTCTCAGCTCGTAGGGGAAAATCCCAGTGTCACACAGTTGTAGGCGTCTGGTGAATTCATCAAAGAATGGGATTTTTTCCAGCTCAACTTAACATGCAGACCTGCTAGAAGCTTCTTCTTCATATATAGCGGGATAGCCTGGTTGGTTCGAACTTTGCGCATTGCGTTCGTGATTTACTGAGCCGGGTTCAAATCCCGTTCAAAGTGGATATTTTTCCTCTGGAGATAACATCAGTGCTGATTCCACTCTCCCCAAAAGTCCTTCGGATGAGACTATAAACCGAGTAACCGTGTGCGAACACGTGAAGAACATCTTGCACATACGTTAAAATCTGTTCCGCTTTTTGGAAGAGTAGGCCATTGCGCACCGGTAGGAATGGATGGCAATGTTTACAAAGCTACGTACACACGGGGACTCGTAAAAAAATAGCATATAAGTGCTTATTCCATTATACTCAAAATGAAAGAAGAAAAAAACAACAGAAAAGAATATGTATATCATGCTTGTAGAAGATCACATAGGATGTTAAATAATTAAATACAGTATATCATCTTTTGAAGAATAAAACAAAAATTACGGACACACCCAACCTGCATTATTGATGAAAAGGAAAGAGTAAAAGTAGAAGAAACGGTGTTTGAAATAAAGCTGACGGGATATTTTAATTATCGTTTCTTTCCACCCCAACCCCACCCACCCTCCTCACCCCCCACCCTTCCCCTCCCCTTCTCCCACTGCAGTTCGTTCCGTCTCCTGTCTTCTTTAATTGAAGGAAGACAGGAAAGATCTAAGGTGAAAGGTTCTGAAGTGTAGGAAAATCTAGACAATTTTATTCCATCAGTGGCCTGAAACGGCCTAGAAGATTCTCTCTCTCTCTCTCTCTCTCTTCTCTCTCTCTCTCTCTCTCTCTCTTCTCTCTCTCTCTCTCTCTCTCTCTCTCTCTGTCTGTCTGTCTGTCTGTCTGTCTGTCTGTCTCTCTCTCTCTCTCTCTCTCTCTCTCTCTCTCTCTCTCTCTCTCTCTCTCTCTCTCTCTCTCTCTCTCTCTCTTTTAATTCTTTTATTTCGAGGATAATGGAATAAACGCTAATATGCTTCTTTTTACATCCAGTCCTCGTGTTTATGCAGTTTTGTCAATTTTGTCATCCGCTCCCACCAGCACCAAATGGCCTACTCTTCCGCAAAAGCGGAACGGGTTTAAACGTGCGCGCAAGATGTTCTGCGTGCGTTCGCGCACGGGGCCTCGATTTATAATCTCATCCGAAGGACTTTTGGGGGGAGTGAAGTCAGCACTGATGCTAACTCCAGAGAAAAAAATCCTCTTAGTGGAGTGGAATGTTGCACTTGCTTGAGTTTTGACCGTACACGGCAATTCTTTCATGCACGCAATCTGTCCGGACCGTTTCAGAGAAATTTTCTTCGTCATCGAACACTTAAACAACAACTAGTGTTGTCTGTCATATGAGCGAAAATACGTTGCGCTGCCATTTACCACCTGACAAAGTCAGGCCCAGCGCATCCGACTTCAGCGTGAGATCGAGAGAGAATTGTTATCTTTTAAGTCTTTCTGGGGGGGAAAGAGGGGCAGGAGAATGAATAAACCAAAGAGGCAGAAGACAGACAGGAAAGGCGTGACAGGGAGAAAAAGAACAAGGCAGAATCAAAAAGAAGGATAGTAATATATATATATATATATATATATATATATATATATATATATATATATATATATATATATATATATATATATATATATATATATATATATATTATATATAACGGAATTCCTAGCACAGAATTTCCAGAAGGTGAGGATACTATTTATACTGACAGGCCCCCTGGCATCCCTACAGGGATAGAGGGTAGGCGGGGGGCAGGGTGGGGTGGGGATATGAAAGCTTGCTGTTGATATATCGGACACGTGGATCAATGGTGTTGTGTTGGTCAGAACACCCACACAGCGATAACCTCCCGACATCTGTTGCTGCTGATAAACATGGGGACAAAGCAGGGACAGTGGCCTGCATTATGTAGACGAATTTAGGAAAAAAGTACAGGAAAAAAAAGTCACAGAAAAAAGTCACAAAATTGAGTAGGAAAAAAAGTCACAGGAAAAAAGTCACAGAAAAAAGTCACAAAACTGAGTAGGAAAAAAAGTCACAGGAAAAAAGTCACAAAACTGAGTAGGAAAAAAAGTCGCAGGAAAAAAAGTCACAGAAAAAAGTCACAAAATTGAGTAGGAAAAAAAAGTCACAGGAAAAAAAGTCAAAGAAAAAAAGTCACAAAATTGAGTAGGAAAAAAAAGTCACAGGAAAAAAAGTCACAATCAGGTCAAACAAAGCCAAGTAAAATCCAGTTCATGTCAACAACTATTTATTTCATCTGAGCAGGATGAAAGCCAATGTCATAGATTCAAGATAGTCAGTAAAAGATTTTAAAAAACTGCAACAATATCAGTCTAGCTCCTCTAGCTATAGATCTATGCAGACCCCACTCATATGCATCAATTAAGATTAGGTCTCTCTCTCTCTTTTTCACCACCATTGTGACTTTTTTTCCTGTGACCTTTTTTTCTGTGACTTTTTTTCTGTGACGTTTTTTCCTGTGACTTTTTTTTTCCAATTTCCCTGTAGACATGGCTGAAGCCTTAGCGGGGTCTGTTTTTCGGATTAGTCCCTGATTCATCTCCTTTTTTCGGGGGGGGGGGGGGGCGGCCATGATAAAGGTAATCGCATTCTGACTTCGAGGATATGAGCCTTCTAAAATGAGACTGACGATGATGCTATGAAATGTATGTACCAGATAAATATAATCCTCCCAGGTTAGGTTCGTAATATCATAGAAATGTGTTCGTTAACATGGCAGATACTTTACGATTTAGAGACATGTTTATTTTGGGGAGTTTTGGATTCAGACAAACATGTTTTGGCTTCAAAGAGTCTTTTGTTATACAGATTCCACAAACGTGTTATTAATCTGTCTCAACTGGGGAAGTATTAAGCACACAAAACATTTCTTTCTGTCGATAGAGGATTAATACAAACCTGATAACATACAAAACATCTTTGTGGATTAAGAAATAAGGAGAAAGAAAAAATCCAGATTGATATGTGTGTTTTATCAGCTATGCAGATAACATAAGCTATATTGCCTATGTGAGCTGTAGGGTTTAGGACATTTTATGGGGGGTGTGGTGGGGGTAGGTATGTTTGGGGGGTGGCATTCTGCAGATTTACTTGCATGATAAGGTTTGTGAAGAAGAAGGAGAGAAGAAGAACAAGAACAAGAACAAGAACAAGAAGAAACAATAGTCCCAACAGAAAATGCAGCCTGACTCCCTTCTGAGTTGGAAATACAAAAGATGGTGAGTTAGAGAGTAGAGAGATGACATGTTCAAGAGATTTTGGGTCAGAGAGGTGGTGAGTCAGAGAGGTGGTGAGTTAGAGGGATGGTGAGTTAGAGAGATGGTGAGTTAGAGAGATGGTGAGTGAGATATGTGGGGAGTTAGAGGGATGGTGAGTTAGAGGGGTGGTGAGTTACAGAGATGGTGGAGTTAGAGAGATTGGGATTTAAAGACGTAGGGAGTTACAGAGATGGCGAGTTAGAGAGATGGCGAGTTAGAGAGATGGGGAGTTAAAGAGATTTTGAGTCAGAGAGGTGGTGAGTCAGAGAGATATGGAGTTAGAGAGATGGTGAGATAGAGAGATGGTGAGATAGAGGGAGGGTGAGTTAGAGAGATGGGGAGTTAGAGAGATGGGGGTAAGAGAGATTGTGATTTCGAGACGTGAGGAGTTAGAGAGATGGTGACTTAGAGAGATGTTGAGATAGAGGGATGGGGAGTTAGAGAAATGGTGAGTTAGAGAGATAGTGAGTTGGAGAGATGAGTTAGAGAGATGATGAGTTAGAGAGATGACGAGATGGTGAGTTATAGAGATGGTGAGTTAGAGAGATGGTGTGTTGGAGAGATGGTGAGTTGGAGAGATGATTAGTTAGAGAGATGTTGAGTTAGAGAGCTGATAAGTTAGAGAGATGGTGAGTTGGAGAGGTAGTGAGTTAGAGAAATGTTGAGTTAGAGAGCTGATGAGTTGGAGAGATGGTGAGTTGGAGAGATGGTGAGTTCGAGAGATGATTAGTTAGAGAGCTGATGAGTTGGAGAGATGGTGAGTTGGAGAGATGGTGAGTTGGAGAGATGGTGAGTTCGAGAGATGATTAGTTAGAGAGCTGATGAGTTGGAGAGATGGTGAGTTGGAGAGGTAGTGAGTTAGAGAGATTGTCATTCTGCTGAATGGAGTACGGTTTCTTTTTTTCAGCTGTGTGTGTGTGTGTGTGTGTGTGTGTGTGTGTGTGTTTGAGTGTGTTGTGTGTGTGTGGTGTGGGGGGATTGTGTGTGTGGGGGGGGGTGTATGTGTTTGTGTGGGTAAGTATGCCTGTGTGCGCGCGCGTGCATGTGTGGTGTCTGTGTGTACGTGCATGCGTGCGTGCGTGCGCGCGCGCGCGTGTGTGTGTGTATATGTACACAATCAGGAAGGGGAACAGGTATATTTACTGTCATCTTGTAGATCAAAGAAAATATTATCTTATAAATTATCTCCCTTCCTCTCCATCCTCTCCACCCTCCTCTCTCTCCTCCCTCCCTTCTCTCTCTCTCTGTTCTCTCTCTCTCTCTCTCTCTCTCTCTCTCTCTCTCTCTCTCTCTCTCTCTCACACACACAACACACACACACACACACACCACACACACACACACACACACACACACACCAACACACAACACAACACACACACACACACACACACACACAAACATACACACACACACACAACACAACTAACACACACACAACAAACACACACACAACAACACACACACACAACACATACACACACACAACACACACACACACACACACACAACACACACACACACACACACACACACACACACACACACACACACACACACACACACACACACACACACACACACACACACACACACACACACAAACACACACACACAACACACACACACACACACACACACAAAACACACAACACACAACACACACACACACTACTCACACGCACACACCTTGAAGTCATTAAACGCTGGCAGTCTGACAGGTGATGCAGCGACAGATGGCATCCCTATCCCTTCAACAATAGGTGCGGGGAGGACGTGGGGGAGAAGGGGGAGATGGGGGAGAGAGAGGATGGTTGTGGTGATTAGAGTGATGCTGTCTTAACTAACGCGCCAGTCTGCCCAAGTCATATTGATTGGTCAGGAAAACAAAACAAAACAACCACCAAAAAAAAAACCTAACAGAAAACAGCCTGGGTTTTGGATGCGTTCAACTAATGTTTCATTTTTTTGGTTTTGTTTTGTTTTTGTTGTGGGGTGTTTTTTTTTACTTCTTGAGTGTTAGGTGTTATGTTGGTTATGTTGTTTCTGGTATATTTTGTTGTTGTTTTGTTGTTGTTGTTGGGGTTTTTTTGGTTTTGGGGTTGTTGTTGTGGTTGGGGGTTATTTTTTTTGGGGGGTGGAGGTTTCTTTTTTTGTTTGTTTCGAGGATAATGGGATAAGCTCTCATGTGGTTTTTTTACATCCAGTCCCCGTGAACCTCCGGTTTTGTCAGTGTTGTCATGTTTGGCTTAAGTTATGCATTGGACTGCTTGGGTAATATTGACTGGAAAAAATATTTAATTTTTAAACATCAAACAACCTTAGTCATAATCAACTAATCCAACATTGGTAAGTACTGCAGGGGAGGGAGTGTTGGATTTTTTTTTTTTTTTTTTTTTTTGGGGGGGCGGGGGTAGTTGCTTGAGGCTGTCGGAAATTATTCCTTTGCTGGTGGCTCAAGAGACGCATTAGACTGTTGATGAAGTATTGATATTGACTGGCTGATCAAAAAGCAGTTTACAACAACCTGTGACTACACCACAGTCTGTTGGTGTTGCTCCAGG
>CM060327.1:12737380-12742380 GCA_030674155.1 Stramonita haemastoma | reverse complement strand
AAACAATGTGATAAAACGCAATGTAACACGATTTAATACGTCATAGTACAATATAAACACACACTTCAGTAAAATGCTACATAATACAATACAGAGCAATTCATTACAATACAACAGAACACAATACAAATACACTTCACAACAACGCTACACTATACAATCCATCACAATGCAACACAATAATTATAACACCATACAAACACACTTCAGTACAACACAACACAATACCACACAATACAATACAGCAAAACACAATACAACACAACACAATACAATAAAACAATACAATACAACAATACAATACAACACAATACAATGACACAATACAACAACAGCACAACAAAACACAACACCACACCACACAACACAACACCACAACCACACCACACCACACAACACAAACACAACAATTACAAACATCCACAAAACGATGCCTTCAACAACAAAAAAAACCGTTTCATTTCCATTACCACCTTATACAGCGAAAGAGGGAAAAATCTCCGCCTCTCAGATTTGCTCAGCTGTAAACTTAGCCTTTCTTCAAAAAAAAAAGCAACAGCGCGGTTCGGTTCTCCTCCCATCTCCACATTACATACATACACACAACTCTACACGTCTTCTCTCGCTGCCAGCAGACGATTGAATGACGCATGACTTTGTCTGGAACTCGTAGAGAGATTGGTATAGCTCCTGTGCCACCCTTTTCTATCTTCCCCCCTCACTAAAGCATACACACGCGCGCGTGTACGCACGCACACACACACACATACGCGCGCGTGCACGCGCGTACACACATAACACACACACACACTGTATACTATAACTGTCTAATATATAGACGTTAAACGAACACACACACACACACAACACACACACACACAACACACACACACACACACACACACACACCACCACACGCACACACGCACGCACGCACGCACGCACGCACGCACACACACACACACTTTGCCTCCCTCTCTATTTTGTCGCACGCACGCACGCACGCACGCACGCACGCACGCACGCACGCACACACACACACACACACACACACACACACACACACACACACACTTTGCCTCCCTCCTCTATTTTGTCCCCCCAGACGGTTTCAACACGTCGGTTGTCTGAACTATACCAACAAAAAAACAAATTTTTTTTTTAAATACGTAGTTTTTGTAGTGGGGTGAGTTTAAAATGTCAGTGGTAAGGAGGAAATGGAAGAACTAACTTTTTTTCGTGTTAAGTTTTGTATTTTTAAATGGGTTTGTTTCATCGATTTTCTGTTGCTCTTAGTCTCCTTCCTTCCTACTCCAACTACTGATTTTTCCTTTTCATTCATCTGAATTTCTGACAGAAAATTAGTAAAGGTGATTTTAAGAAGTAGGAGAAGCAGTAACAAGTGTGTGTGTGTGTGTGTGTGTGTGTGTGTGTGTGTGTGTGTGTGTGTGTGTGCCTGTGCTTGTGCGTGTGTGCGCGTGTGTGTGTGTGTGTGTGTGTGTGTGTGTGTGTGTGTTAAAAAAACAGAGGCAGACAGATACTGAAGACACTGAAAGTAATATATTGCCATGGACTGATTGTCTGTCTGTCTGTCTCTGTTTTTCTACTGGTATGTGTGTATGTACATATGTATAAATGCATTATATATGTATGTTTACATGCATGTAGGCTTGATGAATGTATGTATGTATTTATATACTTATCTATCTATCTAAGTACGCATTTATACATGTATATATGTATGTATGTATGTATGTATGTTTATATATATATATATATATATATATTATGTGTGTTGTGTGTGTGTGTGTGTGTGTGTGTGTGTGTGTGTGTCTGTGTGTGTGCATGTATGTTTGTATGTAAGTATGTATGTAGTATGCATGCATGCATGCATGTAAATTCATGGTGCATATCTATATATAGTTTACTAATCTAGTCAGCTAAGTATCATCGCGCATAATTTAATACTTTTCTAAGTGTTGGAAATAAGTGAAAAAGATAGGAATGGGAAGACAGCAATAAATAACTGACGATCAAGGGGAAAAACGGAAAGACGAGAGTGAAATGAGGGGGGGGGGGTGGAAGGAGGTGATGAGTCAGGCAAACAAGAGTAAGTCAGTGATTATTGCTCCAGGAGGACCAGAGGTTACAGAAGAGAATAACCAGATCGACTCTATCTGCTCTCTGAGTGACACTCGTCTGTGTCTCGCTAGATCTCGTCGTCTCTGTCTGTCTGTCTTGTCTGTCTGTCTGTCTCTCTGTCTGTCTGTCTCTCCTTCTCTTCTGCTTCTTCTCTCGTCTCTCTCTCTCTGTCTCTGTCTGTCTCTTCTCTCTCCTCTGTCTTCTTCTGTCTTCTGTCTTTTCTCTTCTCTTCTGTCTTCTGTTCCTCGTCTCTGTCTGCTCTGTCTGTCTGTCTGTCTCTCTGTCTCTCTCTCTGTCTCTCTCTCTCTCTCTCTCTCTCTCTCTCCTGTCTCTCTGTCTCTCTCTCCTCTTCTCGTCTTCTCTCTCTCTCTCGTCCTCTCTCTCTCTCTTTCTCTCTCTCTCTCTCTCTTCTCTCTCTCTCTCTCTCTCTCTGTCTCTTCTCTCTCGTCTCTCTCTTCTGCTCTTCTTCTTTCTGTCCTTCTGTCTTCTGTCTCTGTCTGTCTGTCTCTCTTCTCTCTTCCTCTCTCTGTCTCTCATCTCTCTCTCTCTCTCATCCTCTCCTCTCCTCTCTACTCTCTCTACCTCTCACCTCTCTCTCTCATCTCCTCTACTCACTCACTCTCTCTCTCTCTCTCCCACACACACACACACACACACACACACACACACCACACACACACACACACACTGTAATAGACGACATGATGCATCAACTTTGATTTACTATGGTAAATATGGCGTCTGTCTTCTGACAATTCTGCTTCAATATGTTTTTCCTGCTGGGTTTTTTATTGCATTATTCTTTTTTTCCTTTTTACCTTTATATTCTGATTATTGTATGTTTTGCTTTGTTTGCGTTGTCTTTGTTTGGTTGATTTTTGTTTGTTTTTCTTTCTTGCTTTTGTTTTGTTTGTGTTTTTTGGGTTGGTTTAGGTTTTTTGCTTGGTTTTTTTTTCACTTTTGGGGGAGGGGGGGGGTCGTCCCTCTCATGTCAAAGTCGAATTAAGGAGCAAGGCTTATCAGACACTTAAGGCAGTGCAACGCATTTTCGCTCATAGTTATAATAGGAAAAGAAGTAGTTGCTGTCTGAGCGTTCAAACAAGTAGAAGAACAAGAACAAGTAGAAAAAATAGGAACCAGAAAGTACTAGGTATTAAAGTTCAAATGAAGACAGACAGACAGACACGCACGCACGCACGCACACGCACGCACGCACATGCACGCACGCACGCACACACACACACACATACATACACACACACAAGCATGCACGCACGTACACACACGCACACACATACACACACACACACACACACCACACACACACACACACACACACACACACACACACACACACACACACACACACACACACACACACACACACACACACCCCTACCTCCTCCACCACCAACTACAGTTTTTCTTACGAACACCGGCTTGGGATTCTCTTGTGTAATTTTTATATACTTGTTCTGTATTAGCCTCAAACTAAAAGATAGCTGACTGATATTTTCTCAACTATGAAAACTCTCAGTCTTATCATTTCCTAAACACTGAAAACACTATATGTGCTGTCACAGCAAATCCTGCCGATCTGTGTGTGTGTGTGTATGTATGTGTGTGTGTGTATCTTGTGTGTGTGTGTGTGTGTGTGTGTGTGTGTGTGTGTGTGTGTGTGTGTATGTGTGTGTGTGAAATGTGTTTTGTGTGTGTGTGTGAAGTGTGTGTGTGTGTGTGTGTGCGTGAAGTGTGTGTGTGTGTGTGTGTGCGTGTGTCTGTGTGTGTGTGTTTGTGTCTGTGTCTGAGTGTGTCTGTGTGTGTTTGTGTATGTCCCTGTGTGTGTGTATGTGTGTGTGCGTAAATGTGTGAGTGTGTGTGTCTGTGTGTGTCTGTCTGTCTGTATGTCTCTGTGTCTGTCTCTCTGTGTGTGTGTGTGTGTGTGTGTATCTGTGTGTGTCTGTCTCTGTGTGTTTTGTGAGTGTGTGTGTGTGTCCGTGGCCTGTGGCCCCCTCCCTCTCTGGTCAGTGTCTGAGAGCTCTGGGCAGAAGAGAGGAGAGGTCAGTGTCCTCCTCCCTGATGACTCCAGACAGCAGTCACTGACCCTGGACTGAGAAGGTCAGACAGCTGACAGACAGCTGATCACACAGACAACTGACAGAGGCTTTCCTCCTTCCACAAGGCACCCACACTACCCACCTGATGTCTACCCCCTTCCCTCCCACTGACCATCCATTTTCCAACCCACTATCTCCCCCCACCTCCCACCCTTAACCCACCTGCTATTCACCCACGTCCCACCCACCCACCATCCACCCACTGTCCACCCACTTCCCACCCACTGTCTACCCACTTCTGTTCACCCATTTCCCACCTACTTTGCATCCACTTCCCACTTTTTTGGGGGGTTGGTTTGATTATACTCTAGTCCCAGTGAAGTTATAGACAGCAGAACGTCCTCAGAAAAAGCTTTCTCCTTCTCCTAGCAAGTATTTTATCCTTTCATAACTGTGATGACTTTAACATCAGAGCAGAGAGAAGGCCACAGCATTAGGGGCAGCAACAACAGCAACAGCATCAATCAGTCAGTGCTCGCTGTGTCACAAGTTCGAGGACTGTTTGTAAAGAACTTGTGTTGTTATGGACTGAGACATAGTGCAGGGAACAACGCAGACAAGGAAATATGTTGACAACACAGTCGGTTTCTTTCCCAGGGGGCAACACAGACAGGGGCTATGTTGACTGACGTCACATGCAATTTCCCAAGGTACAACACAAACAGGGGCTATGTTGACTGACGTCACATGCAATTTCCCAAGGTACAACACAAACAGGGGCTATGTTGACTGACGTCACAT
>CM060327.1:12727380-12732380 GCA_030674155.1 Stramonita haemastoma | reverse complement strand
CCGTGCTGGCAATTCCTTCTTTTCTATCCCTCTCTTTATTTCTGTTTTTTTTTCTTCCTGCCACCTCCTTCTTGTCGATTGTCTGCCCTCTTGGCCCATTCTCTTTCCAGAAAGACTGAAAAGATTCATATTTTTCTCGCCGAAGTCGGATCTGCTGGGCCTGATTTGTCAGGCGTTTGACGGCAGCATAACGCTTTTTTGGTCATATGACAGACAACAGTAATTGCTAACTGAGCGTTCGACGAAGAAGAATCCTCTAGACGCTGTAAAGATTCGAACCCACGACTTTAAAGCCTTGAAGATGTAAAGCCCGTTGTCTTAACCAATCCAGAGTTCGTGTGAAAATGGAAAATACTTAGTAACATTATTGTAAAAAGAAATAGGTAAAGGTGTCCCATAACCTTGTGGTCGTAGGGGAGCGAGGCATCAGAGACCTCAGCTTCTCTAGGGGCCAGCATTATGAGGGCAGCGCCCATCTCCTCTCCATCACTGCTTTACATTCTCTGTCCCTAAGAGGGTAGGTACGCATTTACAGCTGGGTGAACTGGGGGACTGTACTGAAGCCAAGGCGCGCAAACGGTCACCCATCCACTTGGTAACCACGCTCGATGCTGCTTAACCTTAGTTTGGGGAAAGCGAGTGCTCTGACCAGTGAGCTATCCCGTACCCAACAACATCGTTGTATGCATCATAATGATTCTCTGCGTTCTAGCTTTCTTCCTGTGTTCAGAAAACTACCTTCGAATAAAAAAAAAGTCCTGTGAGAAGTTTGAGCAGATTCTTACATTCATGCTGTAGACAAGAATGATGTTGGCCTGTTGGACGGACTGTCTCTTCACCACATGAAGAGGGCAAACAAACAAGCCAAAACAAGCATAATTGAATCAGTAAGTTAATGGACAAATCAATGAAACAATAACAAAATCAGTCACGTAATTATTGAAACACAAGAAGCAGAGAGCGAGAAGAGAGAGGAGAGAGAGAGAGAGTCAGAGACAGAGACAGAGAGAGAGACAGAGAGAGATAGACTGACAGAAGACAGACACACACATACATACTATACATAACATACATACATACATATCATACATACATACATAAACAACATACATACATACATACATACATACATACATCAACATAACAAGAGAGAGAGAAAGAGAAAGAGACAGACAGACAGACACAGACAGAACAGAGCGAGACAGAAGAGACAGAACAGACACAGACAGACAACAGACAGACACAGACAGAAAGACAGACAGACAGACGACAGAAGAAGACAACACAGAAGAAAGGTAGAAGAAGACCCAAAGCCATGGTATCCATCAAAGCCACAACTCTATGAATACGTCTGTAAACCCCTCACATGAAGAATCTATGCATTAGTAAAAAACCAGCCCCCTTTCCGAAGCATAGCTACATCTTAGGGATTTCTTTATGGGCCTGGGCAGAGGGGGGGAGAGAGGGGGGTATGCATGACATGTGCATTCTGACATCTTCTATCCCCTGGAGAGTGCGTAAAAAGCTCTGAGAAATGCAGAAATGTCCACACACACCACACACACACACACACACACACACACACACACACACACACACACACACACACACACACACACACACACACACACACACACACACATAGAATCAATAGCAAGCAAGACCTTCCACATGCAGGTTAAAAAGCAGCAAGGATAGTATGCATTCTTCTCTCTCTCTCTCTCCTCTTCACATTGCTGCTTTACTTCGGATAAAATAAGATAAAGAGAAAAAAAAAAAAAAAAAAGGTCCCAGAAGTTCTTACTAACCAAGTGAGTGTCTGTGTGTGTTTGTGCCAAGATTGAACAAAAATGTGATCGTAATTCAAGACATGTGTTCTATACAAAATCAACGATGTTTTATCCATTTGCATAGATTTGGTTTCGTTAGAAAAAAGTTATACTTTTTTGGTGAAATAAATTAGACAGGAAGACTACAAACTGATCGCAGTTTAGATGCGTGTTAAATGTGAAAAATATAAGAAGTTCTATTCGATCTACGTGAGAAAGTTTTCGTTAATTAGAAAAGGAAGATGTGGTAGATTTTCTCTTTTTTGTGTGTAATTTGAATTCGACGTGGATAATGAGAATGGAAATATCTTTATTTCTTGTTATTTACTTGTATTTATTTATTTATTCCGGGTTAAAAGTGAAACAATGACGTGAGTCTCAAGCCAATATTACAAGCAACGTTTCTCTTTATTTATATATATATATATATATATATATATATATATTATATATATATAATATTTATTACTAATGAAGTCTTTGAATTCTGGTACTTATTGAGATATAAAATATATTTCATTATCTAGGAAGTCTTTCCGTTATTTAAAAAGCTGAATTTAAGTTAATTATTTGTTGTAACGATATATCATTATCAAGGAAGTGTATTCGTTGTTTAGAAAGCTTATCAAAATAATCATTTGTTGTAACCGTTAAATGACAGTAGCGTTTAATACTCAATGTACCACCAGCACACTTTCTTTGGGCAAAAACATGTTGTAGGAGAAGCTAATATTCTTATTTATGTACAGAAAACAACGCATGTGACGAAGTTCATTACTTGAAGTGACCGATTCAGTGCAAGTAAGAAAGGACAGTAAGCCGGAAGTCACTGAGTTATCTTTCCTTGCGTGAGTGTGAGATGTCCTATACAGAGACAGTGGCTTGGGGGGGCGGGGGGGGGGGGGGAGGCGGTCGCATACGCAAAAATCTCACCTTTGGTGAAGCCTAGAGCTCTAACCGAGGAACGAATAAAAACCGAAGGTTCAAAAGCTGGGCTCAGTGATCTAAATATGACAAGAATTTTTTTTAATTCCGAAAAGCTGATTTAAGCTTAACAAATACGATTAGCTGTCACAAGTGATTCTGCGGAATACAGCACAGCACGAGCATTCTTATCAGCTGGGGAAAAATTCCAGACAGGCTTGGGAAATTCTCATAAAACAATCGGAATATTAGGGGCGACATTCTCAAAGAATTGATTTGACAAGATAAGAAACACAATACGCGATAGGCAGAACCCAAAACTGAGATTGTACATGTAAAAATATGACACGTTCGATATTTCAAATGAAACATGATTAACAAGACTGTATGAATTTGACACCAAGACTATTTTTTTTCTTTTGTTTTTTCTTAAGGTAGTGTGTCTCGCACCATCACGATGCCGAATTGAATGTTGTGATGTTAAAATCAACTGTCTTTAGATGTTTTTTTAGTGTACAACTGTTCCATTTTTCATTGATTAGAGAATGAATCTAACAGCAGTTTCAATGTCGACAGAGAATCCTGCGTATTACTGGACAAAACCACTGTTCTAGAAGTCTTCCATTCTTTATGATGTTTCTGAATATGGAGGTCTGTTTTGGCTGTGAATATGCATCGGTGGACAAACTGTGCTTTCTTTTTTGTCTAATATCACGTATGTGAATAAACATTGAACTAATGAACACACACAAATCTATACACGGTTTTTTTTTCTCAGTTGTTAATTACTTATGAATGATTAACATCAAATGTGTGCGTTAAATAAAGCGTTTAAAAAGAGACACGACATTCATAAGAGATGCGTGTGTTTACAAAACACGACTGTGGATTTATAGCGCTTTCCTTTTAAAAATAAAATTATAATCCCCTCTACGTCAACTATTCCACACCAGGAACAAAACACTATGTTCTCCTTTGTGGACTTTTCGTTTCGGTGATACATCTATCAACGGCATTTTGTGGAGATGATATACGTGTGTCATTGACTTGCCTCATCACTAAGCTTCTTAAGGGAAAATATATAAATAAATAAACAAAACAAATAATCCATGACCGGCGTGTTCCAATCCTGCTTTGTCCTGGACAAATCCTGGTAATGTGTATGATGCGTGTGCGTCTCTCTCTCCCTGGCTTTTTCTGAAGATCTTCTCCCACCATGTCCTCTGAGACTCTAAGAGTGGAAGTACCTCACAAACACGATGGTTTCTGGTGGCAGCGGGTGTCTGTGATATGGCAGCAGTTTCTGGAAAGTTGGAGAATAGAGGTGGAGGAAGAGGAGGCGGAGGAGGAAGAAGAGAAGGAGGAGGAGAAGGAGGGGTGGAGGAGTGGGTTGTGATGGTGAGGGTGTGTTGTTGAGGGAGGAGGAGTATTGAGGGTGGACGGGAGGATGGATCTCCTCAAGGACCTCAGCATTGTCAAGGAGTCCAAGGCTTTCTTCACCGACCTCATGCCTGCTGTATGTGTCTGTGTCTCTGTCTCTGTGCGTGTGTGTGTGGGGGGGGGGGTGTTCGTGTGTGTTTGTGTGTACATGTGTGTGTGTGTGTGTGTGTACGTGTGTGTGTGTGTGTGTGTGTGTGTGTGTGTGTGTGTGTGTGTGTGTGTGTGTGTGTGTGTGCGTTTGTGGGTGTGTGGATGTATGTGTGTACGTGTGTGTGTGTGTGTGTGTGTGTGTGTGTGTGTGTGTGTGTGTGTGTGTGTACGTGTGTTTGGGGGGGGGGTGTCTGTGTGTCTGTGTGTCTGTGTCAGTGTCTGTGTGTCTGTGTTTATTTATTTTATTTCTTTCTTTATTTTATTATTCTTTTATATCGAGGATAATGGAATAAGTACTCATGTGCTTTTTTAGAGCCATTCCCTGTGTGTAGGCAGTTTTGTAAATTTGTATGTGTGTGCGTGTGAGTGTGCGTATGTGTTTGTTTGTATGTGCACGTGTGTGTATGTGTGCGTGTGTGTGTGTGTGTGTGTGTGTGTTTGTGCGTGCGTGTGGTGTGTGTGTGTGTGTGTGTGTGTATGTGTGTGTGTGTGTGTGTGTGTGTGTGTGCGTGTGTGTGCAATGTCAAGGGTATAGACGAACTGATTCTCGATGTCAAGTGTGTCTGGTTTGTCAAACTTGAGTGGCCATATGCCACAATGTGTGTGTGTGTGTGTGTGTGTGTGTGTGTGTGTGTGTGTGTGTGTGTGTGTGTGTGT
>CM060327.1:12679880-12714880 GCA_030674155.1 Stramonita haemastoma | reverse complement strand
CAACAATATCGACTGTATGTGAAACGTGGGAAAGAAAACTGGGCCGTATAGGGCGTTTCACACCGCGGCAAATCCCAAACATCTACTCTGGAAAGGAGAGAAAAATGTTAATTGGCTTAGAGAGTTGAGAGCGTTGAATTTTTGATCTGAAGGGTGTTGGTTCCAATCACCGCTGAGCTGTTTGGACTGAGGGGAATTTTCTTCATGAGTTTACTTTTGGAATTGCCATTCACCTCAAAGTCTTTAAGCATTGAAGCAGAGACGAAGGCAGCCGAATGACGTGGGCCGATCTGAAGAGGATCTCCCAGAACCGAGTCTGTTGGAGGGGTGTTGTTGCGGCCCTTTGTTCCTAAGGGAATTCACAGGCATAGGTCAAGTCAAAGTCTTTTAATTAAGGCCATGGACTGGAGATCGGGGTGCGAACGTGTGCGGAACGTGTCGGGCACGCGTCAAAAACCCATTCAAATTTCTTAGAGGAGTACAGCAAGTATGACCAGTGGTATGGATATCACGAAAATACTCACCATACAGCCAAGGCCTCACTAATGCTTTGGCTTGTGGAGTGGGTGAGACATCTGTTAATTAAGTAGAATTTTGGAGGGGACGATTAGCCAGAAGCTTGTGTGGAACGTTCTCCTCTTTGAAATGCCTTTCACCTTCATCTATCCCGGGTCTAGTAGGCCTAGACCGTTGGGGCACCACTGAAGAGTTTTGCAACCAGCTTCCTCCACTCCTCATGGTTGGACGTGTCTGTGTCACCACCTCGTGGTGGCCTTTCGTTTTCTTGGAACATCACCATATAATTTTTTTAACTAAATCTAGAACTAACGGGTGAAAAAATAAATAAGCCAGCATGTGGCATTTTCTTTTATCTGTCTTAAACCATTTCTTGTACACACATTTAAAACCCAATTTTTTTTGTAAAGGGGATAGCTATAGATATGGCTGTTGGTATGAATTACAGAAACATACCCATGCAATCTACAATCTCTTATTCTCATCGAAATCTCAGACAGTAACTACAGCTGTTTTTCATATGCAGGATAAGTCAGGCTCAGTGCACCTATCATTGGCTTGGGGGAGAATTGTTGTCTTTTAAGTCTTTCTGGGGAAAAACAGGGAAAGAGAATGGACAAAGAAGACAGGAAGAGAGAGGGAACGTGGCAGAAACTAAGAGAATGATAGAAAAGAGGGAATTCATGGCACAGAATATGAGACAATGAATGGATCTTGAACCTGGAGATGGATACAAGGTGTGCCTTCCCCACCAAACACGGCTTGAAGTTTGAGGATGTGTGTGTACCCAGTGGCATCTCAGGGAGTCAAGGAAAAAGGGGAATCTTTTCACAACTATTCGAACCAGTAGTCAGCTGGTCACGGTGACCTTAGGAACTTCCCCCCTCCCCCCCCCCCCCCCCCCCCCCCCCCCCGTTTATCATATCCCATTTTCCGTGATGCCATGTCTATTTTTACCATGAACCAAATCACGTCACCTCGCACGTGAACACGTGTGTCATTTTCCACAACTGTTTTATACATACAGTCAGCATTATTCTTGTTCAACATGAAAGAACTGTTAGGAGGAAAAACCTCTTGGCTCACAGGTAATATTATGTAACTGAAGCCCCTTTTGAGATTAAAAAAAAGCAGGTGATCGAGAAATGTTGAGTCATTTTCGGAGTTTCCACTTACGCCTGACACAAAGTGCAAGTCATGTCAATGACATAAGGCTCTGGAATTAACCTCCAAAGGAATAACTTCATTTTCTTTATCAAAAATATATATACTATATATATATATATATATATATATATATATATATATATATATATATATATATTATATATTATATATATATATATATATATATTTTATTATATTATATATATAATTATATTAGGTGTAAAGCAGATCGATTATCATTCGTAGATTTTTTTTTTCGATTGTCGAATGACCTGGAAATCGACTATACAATATATTGCGTTATAAATAGAGAGCGTCTGAAAATAAAGGAAACAATGCTAATGCTTTATCAAGAGAAAGAGAGACGAAAGAGAGCGTGAGGAAGAAAGTGCATTTTTTTCCCGATTTCATGCCATCAAAAAAGGAAAAACATCGACAAAGATGATTGAAAATGACACCCAAGAAAGAGAAATAAAATTGACACAATACAGACAATGCTCTGTGTATGCAGCTAGATGAGACAAGAGAGAGAGAGAGAGACACAGAGAGAGAGAGAGAGAGAGAGAGTAGGAGAGAGAGAGAGAGAGAGAGAGAGAGAGAGAGAGAGAGGAGAGAGACAGAAGAGAAGAGAGAATGACATGACACTGACACTGACACAGTTTTATGTCCATACAGCATTACAGCCCTGTACGACTAGAGGAGAGAGAGAGAGAGAGGAGAAGAGAGAAGGAGAGAGAGAGAGAGAGAGAGAGAGAGAGAGAGAGAGAGAGAGAGAGAGAGAGAGAGATTTGATTTGATTTGATTTGATTTGATTTATTCTTTTATATCGAGGATAATGGAATAATATTAACAGGCCGTGTGGTGCATGCATCCTTAAAGTATTAACAGACCGTGTGATGCACCCTTAAAGTATTAACAGACCGTGTGATGCACCCTTAAGTATTAACAGACCGTGTGATGCATGCACCCTTACAGTATTAACAGACGTGTGATGCACCCTTACAGTATTAACAGACCGTGTGATGCACCCTTAAAGTATTAACAGACCGTGTGATGCTGCACCCTTAAAATATTAACAGACCGTGTGATGCATGCACCCTTAAAGTATTAACAGACCGTGTGATGCATGCACCTTAAAGTATTAACAGACGTGTGATGCATGCACCCTTAAAGTATTAACAGACCGTGTGATGACCCTTAAAGTATTAACAGACGTTGATGATGCACCCTTAAAGTATTAACAGACCGTGTGATGCACCCTTGCAGTATTAACAGACCGTGTGGTGCACCCTTGCAGTATTAACAGACCGTGTGGTGCACACTTAAAGTATTAACAGACCGTGTGATGCACACTTAAAGTATTAACAGACCGTGTGATGCACCCTTGCAGTATTAACAGACCGTGTGATGCACCCTTGCAGTATTAACAGACCGTGTGATGCACCCTTGCAGTATTAACAGGCGGTGGGATGCACCCTTAAAGTATTAACAGACCGTGTGATGCATGCACCCTTACAGTATTAACAGGCGGTGTGATGCACCTTAAAAGTATTAACAGGCAAGTTTGATGCATGCATGTACCGTAATGCATTAACATTCCGTGTGATGCGTGCAGTTTTAAAATATTAACAGGCCGTGCGTGTGGTGCACCCTTGATGTAGCAACAGGCCCTAAAATTTCTGGGGTTTTCGCGTACAATTTTTTTTTTAATAAATAAATAAATACAACCCATGTTCCCGTGGTGTTCTGCATATACTGGCACACAGGGCAGGTCTGGTGTTCAGGGTCTCGTTCAAAGGACTTGTGGAGCCTGCGCTTAGCCTATCTTCACTCCTGGGAATTTTTTTTCTCGTCAACGAACACCAGCGTAGACTGAAACCTATGGCCCCTTTTAATATCAGATCACAAATTCTGCGCTCTAACCACTTGGCTATCCTGACCGATATCCCCCTCCCTTAACACACATGCACACACACACACACACCCACGCTCGCGTGCGCACACCTGCGTACGCACGCATGCACACACACACACACACGTACACACCACACACACACAACACACACACACACACACACACCACACACACACACACACACACACACACACACACACACACACACACACACACACACACACACACACACACACACCCACTTTTCTTTCTAAGCTGTGTCAAGCATATTGGAACAGAGGAAGAAGCAGGGTAAAAAAAATCTATTCAAAATTTGATAATTGAGCTTTTGGGGGGTAGGGTGGGTACTCTCTCTCTCTCTCTCTCTCTCTCTCTCTCTCTCTCTCTCTCTCTCTCTCTCTCTCTCTCTCTCTCTCTCTCTCTCTCTCTCTCTCTCTCTCTCTCCTCCACGCAGCACACACACACACACCACACACACCACACACACACACACACACACACACACACACACACACACACACACACACAGAGTCATTTTGTCTGCCTATTGTGTACCCCTAGCCTTTGCAATGTTATTATATTTGACAAACCGACACATCGCTGGGGAAAAGTGTTCAGTTTTAATTCGATTTCCGTTCTTGTTCTTCTTTGCTTTGCTTTTCTATTTTCTTCTTTTTTTCTTTTTTTTTTAAGGGAAGTGGAATTCAGTAGGCATATTCACCTCTGCGTATATCTATCTGTTTGTTCCGTCCGTCCGTTTTTCTTCTTTATTCTTATGTCTCGAGAATAATGGAATAAGCATCACGTGCTTTTTTACACCCAGTCCCTGTGTATATGTGGTTTTGTCAATTTTGTCATCCGTCCCTATAGGCACACAATGGTCCATTCTTCCCAAAATTGGAACAAGTTTTAACGTGTGCTCAAGATTTCTGTGTATGTGTGTATGCGTGCGTGCGTGCGTGTTTGTGTGTGTGTGTGTGTGTGTGTGTGTGTGTGTGTTGTCTGTCTGTCTGTCTGTCTGTCTGTCTGTGGATCCATTGGTGGATCGGTGGTCTAGAGGTAACGCGCCTGCCTAGAATGCGAAAAGTCCGGGTCGGAGTGTGCAATGGTTTGAATCCCGTTTGGGCCCAAAACTTTTCCCCCATCCATTAAACCATGAGTGGTGGCCTGGGTACTAGTCTCGGATGAGACGATCAACCGAGGTCCCGTGTGTTACACATTATTTAGCGCATGTAAAAGAACCCACGGCAACAAGAGGGTTGTCCCTGGCAAAATTCTTTTTTTTAAGCCACTCTAAAGCAGACAGGAAAAAGAAAATAATAATAGGTGGCGCAACACTTGTGGCGACGCGCTCTCCCTGGGGAGAGCAGCCCGAATTTCACGCAGAGAAATCTGCCGTGACTTAAAATGGTATAAAATAAATATAAAATAAAATGAAGCCACGTGCAGCATCTAACCCTTCGTACAAAAATGATGCATGTTTCCTAAAACAGGTCAGCTGTTGTGGATAGGATGAAGACACAAACATACCGAGCATGCAATCTGTAACATAGGCTCCGTCAGGGTTCAACTGGCGGATCATCAAGTCAGAGAACAGGGAGAAGAAAAAAAACACCACCAAAATCTAGGCCAGTATATTGTGTTGTAAGAAAAAAGGTAGCAGGACGGTTAATTAAAACATTCACCTGCCCAACAAGTAAACAGTGAGGTTCTGGGTTCGATTCCCAGCATCGCCCTTTATTCCCAGTTTGACGAGAAAAATCGAACTGAATGTCAAAGTCTTTCAGAGGAGACTCTATACTAGTTGGACCCGTGTGCGTAATTACAGACTTGTGAACGTCAAAAAGAAGCCACGATAGTTGAACATCGAAAAGAACGGGATAGTGCCTCCCATTGAATCAGGAGTTGGGGGGGAGGGTAAGCGTTGTATTGCATTGTACAATAGTGCAGTGTATTCTGTTGCATTGCATCGTCTGCCTGTGTAGGTCTGTTTTTACAATCATAACAGACTCCTCTGGTATTGTTCAGCGCTCTCTCTGTCTCTGTCTCTCTCTGTCTCTCTCTCTGTCTCTCTGTCTCTCTCTGTCTCTCTCTCTCTGTCTCTCTCTCTCTGCTCTCTCTGTCTCTGTCTCTCTCTCTCTCTCTCTCTCTCTCTCTCTCTCTCTCTCTCTCTCTCTCTCTCTCTCTCTCTCTCTCCTCTCTCTCTCTCTCTCTCCAGGAAGGTGCTTTGTCACATTGCAGCATCACTGGTCGAGAAAAAGGAAAGGGGGAGGTGGGGACAGGGGGGGCTGGGGGGGGGGGGGGGGCAGTCACAAACGGGGAGGGAGGGACTGGGGGAGAAGAGGGGCTGGGAAGGTGGTGGTATCGATTTTTTTCCCTGTTGTTTATAAAGTGGATGGATGAGGGTAAGGGGGGAATAGTGGAGGTGTAGGGGGTGGGGGGAGAGGGGAGGCAACTGGAATAGATAACATCCAAGTCAATTCTTTTTTTACTACATGTCTTCCTATTATTATCTTTCTTTAACAATATCGTGTGTGTGTGTGTGTGTGTGTGTGTGTGTTGTGTGTGTGTGTGTGTTGTATGTGTGTGTGTCTTGTGTGTGTGTGTGTGTGTGTCTGTATGGCTCTGTGTGTGTGTGCGTGTGTTGTGTGCGTGCGTGTGCGCGCGTGTGTGGCTATGTATGTGTGTGTGCGTGCGTGCGTGCGTGCGTGCGCGTGTGTGGCTCTGTGTGTGTGTGTGCGTGCGTACGTGCGTGTGTGTTTGTCTGTCTTCTGTGTGTGCGTGCGTGTGTGTGCGTGCGTGCTATGTGTGTGTATGTGTGTGTGTGTGTGTCTGGCTGTGTATGTGTGTGTGTGTTTTCGTGTGTGGCTCTGTGTGTGTGTGTGTGTGTGTCTGGCTCTGTGTGTGTGTGTGTGTGTGTGTGGCTCTGGTGTGTGTGCGTGCGTGCGTGCGTGTCTGGCTCTGTGTGTGTATGTCTCTGTGTGTGCGTGTGTGTCTGTCTCTGTACGTGCGTGCGTGTCTGGCGCTGTGCGTGCGTATGTGTGTGCTCTGGAACAGGGTGGCCGCACAACAAGCTGCTGGAGAAGACGCTGTACCTGCAGGTGATTGACTATGACCGCTTCAGCCGTGACGACCCCATCGGGGAGACCTACCTGCCGCTCAACGAGATCGACCTCTCCCAGTCCCCCGTCTCCTGGAAATTCCTGCAGCCCTGCAAGGACACCCGGGTAAGACTGCATGTGACTGCACTGACCCGTTCTTCTGCACGGTAAACAGGAATTATTTCATGATGTTAATCTGTGATACAGGGTAACCTAGGCGAGCTGTTACAGGATGTGTGACCGCTCTATATTGTGGTGTTAATCTGTGTTACAGGATGTGTGACCGCTCTATATCGTGGTGTTAATCTGTGTTACAGGATGTGTGACCACTCTATATCGTGATGTTAATCTGTGTTACAGGATGTGTGACCACTGTATATCGTGATGTTAATCTGTGTTACAGGATGTGTGACCACTGTATATCGTGATGTTAATCTTTGTTACAGGATGTGTGACCACTGTATATCGTGATGTTAATCTGTGTTACAGGATGTGTGACCACTGTATATCGTGATGTTAATCTGTGTTACAGGATGTGTGACCACTGTATATCGTGATGTTAATCTGTGTTACAGGATGTGTGACCACTGTATATCGTGATGTTAATCTGTGTTACAGGATGTGTGACCACTGTATATCGTGATGTTAATCTGTGTTACAGGATGTGTGACCACTGTATATCGTGATGTTACACTGTGTTACAGGGTAAGCTAGGCGAGCGGTTACTGTCACTATATGACCAATAAAACTATAGGACTATATCACCATGTTACACCATGTTACACTGTGTTATAGGGTAAGCTAGGCGAGCTGTTACTGTCGCTGTGTTACCACTGAGTATCACGATGTTACACTGTGTTACAGGGTAAGCTAGGCGAGGTGTTACTGTCGCTGTGTTACCACTCTATATCATAATGTTACAGGATGTGTGACCACTCTGTATCACGATGTTACACTGTGTTACAGGGTAAGCTAGGCGAGCTGTTACTGTCGCTGTGTTACCACTCTATATCATGCTGTTACACTGTGTTACAGAGTAAGCTAGGCGAGCTGTTATATGTTACTGTCGCTGTGTTACCACTCAGTACCATGCTGTTACACTGTGTTACAGGGTAAGCTAGGCGAGCTGTTGCTGTCGCTGTGTTACCACTCTATACCATGACGTTACACTGTGTTACAGGGTAAGCTAGGCGAGCTGTTACTGTCGCTGTGTTACCAGCCCAACATCGGGCGGCTGACGGTGATCGTGATGAAGGCCAAGGAGCTCAAAGCCAAAGACATCACCGGGTCATCAGGTAGCTTCACGCCCTGCCTGCCTGTCTGTCTGATACAGTCTGCCTGTTTGGGAGTCTGGTGTGTGTGTGTGTGTGTGTGTGTGTGTGTGTGTGTGTGTGTGTGTGTGTGTGTGTGTGTGTGTGTGTGTGTGCATGTGTTGGTTTAGTGTGTGTGTGTGTGTCAAAGGGTGTGTGTGTGTGTGTGTGTGTGTGTGTGTGTGTGTACGTGTGTGTGTGTGTGTGTGTGTGTGTGTGCACGTGTGTGTGTGTGTGTGTGTGTGTGTGTGTGTGTGTGCGTGCGTGCGTACGTGCGTGCGTGCGTGTGTGTTCATTACGAGGCTTCGAATTAATGTGTACACCCACTGGTAAGAAATGTAAGGGAGAAACGGAAAGTAAAACCCAGCAATGTTTGTAACTGAAAATGCTTTGCATTTTTTGTGTGTCTGTCAGTTTATACCTTTTTACACATTTTGTGGTTGTTCATTATAGTTTTTCTGCATAAAAAGGCATTAACATCATTAGTATGTCATAAAAAGCATTGACAGTATGCCAGAAAAAGCATTGACAGTATGCCAGAAAAAGCATTGACAGTATGCCAGAAAAAGCAATAACAGTATGCCAGAAAAAGCATTGACAGTATGCCAGAAAAAGCATTGACAGTATGCCAGAAAAAGCAATAACAGTATGCCAGAAAAAGCATCAACAGTATGTCAGAAAAAGCATCAACAGTGTGTCAGAAAAAGCATTGACAGTATGCCAGAAAAAGCATCAACAGTATGCCAGAAAAAGCAATAACAGTATGCCAGAAAAAGCATCAACAGTATGTCAGAAAAAGCATCAACAGTATGCCAGAAAAAGCAATAACAGTATGCCAGAAAAAGCAATAACAGTATGCCAGAAAAAGCAATAACAGTATGCCAGAAAAAGCATTGACAGTATGCCAGAAAAAGCATTGACAGTATGCCAGAAAAAGCAATGACAGTATGCCAGAAAAAGCAATGACAGTATGCCAGAAAAAGCATTGACAGTATGCCAGAAAAAGCAATAACAGTGTGTCAGAAAAAGCATCAACAATATGCCAGAAAAAGCATTGACAGTATGCCAGAAAAAGCAATAACAACATGCCAGAAAAAGCATTGACAGTGTGCCAGAAAAAGCATTAACAATATGCCATAAAACATGAACAGTATGCCAGAATAAGCATCAACAATATGCCATTAAAGCATTCACATTATGCCAGAAAATAACATCAACAATATGCCATTAAAGCATTCACATTATCCCAGAAAATACATCAACAGTATGCCATAAACATCAACAGTATGCCAGAGTAAGCATCAACAATATGCCATTAAAGCATTCACACTATGCTGGAAAAGACATCAACAGTATGTCATAAACATCAACAGTATGTCAGAGAAAGGGTCGACAATATGCCAGATAAAGCATCAACAGTATGCCAGATAAAGCATCAACAGTATGCCAGATAAAACATCAACAGTATGCCAGATAAAGCATCAACAGTATGCCAGATAAAGCATCAACAGTATGCCAGATAAAGCATCAACAGTTTGCCACATCACCCATGATTTTTTTCGCTTGTTAATTGAATTGGTAAAAATTGGTTTGTCAACAAAACTTAGAAGCAGCTGTTAGCTCTTGTACACGCACCAAATACAGGCTGCGCATTGGGTCTCAACTTATTTCATTAAAAGGTAGCCTCTCCATCTTTATCTCACAATTCACAATAGTTTGCTCCCATTAACTCTTTTTGAGCTAAACAGAAACAAAAAGCATGCATAGCAATTCATTGCATTCATTTATAAATAACGGGTAAGAAGAGGAAGAGCAAAACAAAAGTACACACAAGACAATAACAATGAAAACGAATTAGACATGGCTATACACTGTTAGAGCTGATGCACCCTATAATTATAAATGGCAAATTACTCATGTACTTCCCCAAAGTGTACAGGTCTCTGATGCGATAAAAGAGAGAGCAACGACAAAAATGTGCATAAATGATAGGAAAATGAGACAATAAGTGGATAAGGCATCACCATCATGAATCAGGTTATTTGAAAAAGGGAACAAAAAACATAGTCAACGCATTAAGTATTATACAATCATTCAAGGAGAACGGAAAGAAAAAAAAGGGAGGCGATCCAGTTTGACCAGGCTTTAAACCACGATTAGAACTCCTACTACTGCCCAGTAGCCTAGAGAGTGTTCAACCGCAGGGGCCAACACTTCACAGTTAGGCCTACATGGAATGTGGTGGTTTTGTTGAGATTTTTTTTCCCCGGGGCCTCCTCATTATCTATGTTCATACTGATGTCATGTCAAGTCAAGCCAAGAACGCTTTAATTATCCCTGAAGGGCAATTACAATACTGACAGGCATATCGATACAAATCATAACCAAAGACACGAACTAGCTTCATTTCATGTGATGTAGTTTGTATACGGAAAAGGGTGAGTTTAACGTCCTCATGGCAATATAGCCTTTAGGGACAAGCTGCAGAGAGTGCAAGCACCCACGGAGAAGTCGGTTTTGTTGTTCTTCACGGGTGTTCTTATCACCTCTTAGTCTGTATATATACATCCTAGTCTGTGTTTTTATGCTGCCGGGCAGGGGAGGGGAGGGGAGGTAAAGGAGGAGGTGACAAGGAGAGGGAAGGGGGAGATAACCAGCCATCTCCCTCCATCCTCCATCCTCCTCCTTCTCACAGAACGACGTGTCTATTGATGGACAGTGCCCGTGTTTTTGCTTCCAGGGTTTTTTAGGTCAAAATCTAAAGCCGGCTCCAGTGGTAGGTTTAGCTGCGTGCGACTAGAAGAAGATTTTGGGGGGCTGACTTCTCTGCTCTGTTCTGCAGCTTTGGAAATCTGTGTTGTTGTTGTTGTTTTTCTTTCCTCCTTCTCTCTTTTTTTCTTTCTCTTTTTCTTGGGGACATTTTGCAGGCAGTGATTCTTTCTTGTAAACATCCTTCCTCCCAGTGGCTAGATTTTATAGTAAGCAGTAGCTGTGGAGAAGGTTCGCACTCTTATGTTAGTCATTTGTTCAGCACTCGTGTGGTGGTATATGTGGGCTGGTTGGTGTGTGGAAGCCTACAGACTTTTTCGGGTCAAGCTTTGTGGTTGACAGAGTGTAGGCCTATATAGATGAGGAGTGGGGGGGACGGATTTTATAGACCTAGGGAGGAAAAGGAAATGCCGGTGGTGTAGATAGTGTTAGCAATTTATCTGCTTCAGCTGATAAGCCGTGCCTAGTGTTTGGGGTCAGACATGGCAACTCTTGCTTTGCTCTTTGCACTTGCTGTTTTGTTGTTTTGTTGTTTTTTTCAGTATTCTTTCTTCGACTCGCTTTTCTGTATTTTGGGGGGGACTATTTTCTTTACTTCGTGACATTCCAGTATCATTACGCGTGGGCCATTCATGCACATACACAACAACGCACACACGCCACACACACACACACACACACACACACACACACACACACACACACACACCACACACACACACACACACACTGTTGGGTAAAATATCAACATACTTTCCTAAAGCCTACTCTTTTCCTCTCAAAATACAAAATAGTAGACACGCTGTTTTTTTTGTACAGACGTATGAAAATCATGGGTTGTTTGTCACTGTTTGTTTTTGTTTTGTTTTGTTTAATTATTTCTTTGTGCCTCTGGCATTTTGGATTCTTCAAAGCTACACACACACACACACACACACACACACACACACACACACACACACACACACACACACACACACACACACACACACACACACTTTGTTGACTCTTTCGTTGCTAAAAAAAAAAATTGTAAAAAAGACTCTTTCGTTGCTAAACACTTTCCATTCGTAATAAGCAACGTGTTACTTATGTTTGGGAGCGTTTTGCATCTGTAAACAACAGTGTATTGATCCTTATGTTTGGAAATATTGCGTGTGTCGCTTCCATTCTTTTGGTTGGTCAGGTAGTTGGTTATGATGCAGTGCTGCTGCTTTCATTCTATTGCTTTGTTATTTTTAAGTTGCCTCTTTCTTTTTTTTTTTTTGGTTAGGGTTGGCAGCTTTGGCAAGTCTGCGGGGAACTAGGGTTGCTGTATGAACATTGTTTACTGTGGTTATGAAGCTAGCTGTTTGATGGCAGCAAAGTGTGTGTGTGTGTGTGTGTGTGTGTTGTGTGTGTGTGTGTGTGTGTGTGTGTGTGAGTGTGTGTTTCTGCGTCTCACTGTGTGTGTGTGTGCGTGCGTGCGTGGTGTGTGTGTGTGTTTGTGTATGTGTGTGTGTGTGTTTCTGCGTCTCACTGTGTGTGTGTGTGTGTGTGTGTGTGTGTGTGTGTGTGTGTTGTGCGCGCGCTCATGCGTGCGTGCGTCTGTGTGTGTGTGTGCATTTTAATATCTATTCACAAAACATTAATACTGGGGTAATCTTGAACAAGAGACGGGAGGGTGAATAAAAGAAGGGGGTGAGGGGAAGAAAAGTGGATGTGTATATGTATGTGCAGTTGGATCAAAAAGATGACGAGGGTGAGGGGTGTGTGTGTGTGTGTGTGTGTGTGTGTGTGTGTGTGTGTGTGTGTGTGTGTGTGTGTGTGTGTGTGTGTGTGTGTGTGTAGCCTGCCTATACAAGCCCCCTAAAAAAATGTTATGCAAGTCTGTGCATGCTGCTCTTGTATTTTAGGATGTGTTTTGGCTTAATGCTAAATGACTTGGCTTGCTCTGCTGAAAAAAAAATTACTAACATGCAGGTAATATCCTCAGTTATTTTCCATTGATCACACGGAAAGCAGAGCATTCCTTCCTACACTGCATCAACATGCGTAGGCCTATAATTATTTTGTTTAAACCCCACTCCCATGAACCTTTTTCCTTCATGATGCAGAAGGCTGTGTTTTAGACATCATAAAGACACGGATAATTATGTCCCTAATTATGTCCCTAACGCTGTGTTTTAGACATCATAAAGACATGGATAATTATGTCCCTAACGCTGTGTTTTAGACATCATAAAAACACGGATAATTATGTCCCTAACGCTATGTTTTAGACATCATAAAAGACACGGATAATTATGTCCCTAACGCTGTGTTTCAGATATCATAAAGACACGGATAATGATGTCCCTAACGCTGTGTTTTAGACATCATAAAGACACGGATAATCATGTCCCTAACGCTGTGTTTTAGACATCATAAAGACAGGATAATTATGTCCCTAACGCTGTGCTTTTTAGACATCATAAAGACACGGATAATTATGTCCCTAACGCTGTGTTTTAGACATCATAAAGACACGGATAATTATGTCCACTCTCTACGATACTAATTTTGTTTTGAGTTTGGTCCCAATGATAACAACAGCTTCCTCTGTCTGCCCAGTTGGCAAGAAGAAACAGTCACCAAGAGAACCCGCATCTTTACTGTCTCCATTCTTTTTTTGCGACCAGCTTCTCTGGGAGTCTGTGATAACAATAGTTATAATAGCTTTTCGTAAGGTAAGGCCATTGTGTGCCGGTGGGAACAGATGTCAAGATTTACAAAAACTGTATACACATGGGGTCTGGATGTTTAAAAAGATATCCTATGAGTGCTTATTCCATTATCCTCGTTATGAAAGAGTAAGTAAAGAAAGAAAGAAATGAATAAATACATAAATAAATTGTTAAAATTAATCTCACATCATGGCCGCTGACCCTCACAGTAGTGGGAAACAGCAGACAAACAGCTGCCCTATTTTCAAAAAAAAAAAAAAAAAAGAACACCCATGTCCTAACTTGCTTCCCTGTGTGTGTGCCCAGATCCCTACGTCAAAATCTGGCTGTTTTTCGGCAACACCAAGGTGGAGAAGAAGAAGACGAGCATCAAAATGCACTCCCTGAACCCTGTCTACAATGAGTCCTTCATCTTCGAGATCCCCTGGGAGAAGATCCGCGAGGCGTCTTTGGAGGTCACCGTGATGGACTTTGACAAGGTGGGTCGCAACGAGATGATCGGCAAAATAATTCTGGGCTGCCGCAGCGGCCCCATGGAGACACGGCACTGGAACGACATGGTGGCCAAACCGCGGCAACAGGTGGCCCAGTGGCATCTATTAAAAGACTAACCGTTAGCGCCAACGCCACCACCACCACCAACCCTACCATTCATTCACAAGTAGCTCTCGGATGCAGGGGTGACTGACCATTTACCTTTCTTTTCTTTTCCAGTTTTTTGTTTTTTGTTTTTGGTTTTTTTTTTTGTTCTTGCTCGCCAACAGGAGACTTTGTGAGGATCATGTCTGCAGCCAGTTCTGAGTGACTTTTTACTCCATGCCTCCAAAAAAAAAAAAAATCCAAAATTGAAGCTGGATTCGGATTTATTCCAGGGCTCTGTTGCATGCGCCTTTTTTTCTGCACAGCCCTCGCTGGATGATTCTCTGCTGTCCCTAACTGTAGAACGTGTTGGCCCAGGCTCTCTACAGCTAGTGTAGTAGATCTCCTCCTCCTCCTCCTCCTCCTCAAAATGCAGAGGAATTTCAACTCTGTTCTGCCGTGCTTTTTCTCCAGTCCATGTATAGCCTACATACATACATAACTAGGCACTAGTTCCGAAGTGACTTATTGCTCAAGCAAGTGAAGTACATGTGATTCGTTCCCCCCAAAAAAGCGGGTCGTGTCTTCACTTGGAAATGGTCACGACAGCCTCTAAAAAGATTTGCTGGGAAGATTTTTTTTCCCACCTAAACTACTACTATACTGTTAGCAAGCTGCTGGGGCAGTTTGGTTTGTCTCAGACCACAGATGTATGGAGTAAAACGTTGTTTCTCAGACAGACGACTTGTGAGATACCACAAAACAACAAGACGACCCCCCAGAACGTCAAGAGTGGAGGTGGCTGGGTCCCTCTCAGTGGGAAGAGAGGGAGCAGTGTACCTCGCTCTGGACAAGGCACAGGGTGGCGGCGACACACGCGTGTGGTACTTTGGTGGTGAACTGCTCGGTGATGTACAAAAAGACTGGACCCGCGTAGAACCTTGTGATAATATAATATAATAATAATAACATTTTGACCTTGCACTCTCAAAGCCAGAGCCAGTTCGCTCCCTTGTGTCTTGGTAGTTCTTTTTTTTGTGTGTGTCGACACCGCCGACATCACCCACGCGTCTGTCAGTCAGTCAGTCAGTCAGTCAGTCCAACCGTTAGTGCAGAACTGTGTGGTGCACCGAATCATCCTAGACCGTACGTACCTGTCTGTGCAGAAGTCAAGTCATCCTCACCACCGCCACCACGGAACTCATGTCCATGCTCATCGACTCATGCCGTGTTTTGTCGTCGTAGGAGAGAGAGCAGAAGGAGAGGCCGTTTTGTGCAGGATGTGTTGGGGCTTTTTTCTTTCTCCACCCCTGACCTTGACAGTCAGGGTGGGGGGTGAGGGAGAGGGGGGGGTGTGCTGTTTTTTTTTGGTTTGTTTTCCAGGCAGGAAGTTCTGTGCCGTGTCGGCACCCCAGAGAACGGACAGGACGATTGTCTGGTGTCCCCTCCAGTGTCAAAACGTCTACAGAACTGAGGAGCCTATCATTTGCAGCAATACATCTTGACTTTGTACCGTTTTGTTTGTTTTTTTTGTCTTTTTTTGTGTGTGCGAGTGTGCTTTAGTTTGGTCTGTTTTTCAGTTCGGTTGCGTTTTTTTTCTTTGGAGAAAAGTTCTATGTTAACTGATATCTTTCCTTTGATGTCATACAAAATATTGCAGATGAGAGAAAAAATATATATTGAGCCGTTTTAAGGCATGTTACATCAGGTGAAAGGTTTATGCTGAATAGGTATTACCATTAGAATGAAACAGCGAAGCATTGCCAGGATTATTATTGCCAGGCACAACCACATCAGGGAACACGCACATTGGTCCCTCATATACACTCAGACTATAAAAACAATGTACATTGGTCTCTCATATACAATCCTATGAAAACAATGTACATTGGTCCCTCATGTACATTCCTATGAAAACAATGTACATTGGTCCCTCATATACATTCCTATAAAAACAATGTACATTGGTCCCTCATATACATTCCTATAAAAACAGTGTACATTGGTCCCTCATATACATTCCTATAAAAACAATGTACATTAGTCCCCATATACAATCCTATAAAACTATGAAGTGGAGAGTGGTCGTTAGTATGGAAAAGCTCAATTCCTGTCGTCAATGAACAACAGACAGCAAGGACAACAAAAGTATTTATTTTGTATAACATAGGCTGTTATCTCTTGGATGAAACACGTTGTAGGCTGACCACCATTTAGTGGTTGGCACCAGTGAAATACACCCCACCCAATTTAGACATGTAAGAGAAAGGATATCTGCTCTGTGGAAATTTTAAAATACAGTGACAGGGTCTTTCTGACACATGATCATACTCAACTTGAAGTTGTGTCAGTGTTGACAATAATTACTCCTTTCAAATAGTGAGAAGGGATATCGCAATGTCATAAGCCTACTTCAGTAACTGGATGGACACTTTCTGTGGTGGAGTTGAACAGCTTACAATACAAACTGAGATGAGAAAGAAATTCACCCAACAGTAGATGAACCAATTGTTGCTTTTAAGCCTTAACATTCCAAAACTGTAACCCCGAAAAAGTGTATTTCTTTTTTGGTAATGATTTTGACGACGCTGTCAAAGCGCTTTCATAACGTAACAGTTTTTGGACAGAAAAAAAAAAATTGCCTGCAGTTATCCCCCTTTGTTGATCTTCTGCCAGCTTTCGTGCCCTTTGTCAGGATTTGTGTCGGAAGCAGGCTGCATTGAGAAGTCAGGCAAGCATTGTGTGATGCCCTGTTGTTTAGGTGTAAACTGAATTTATTCAAATGTCACAAAAATACAGGTATGTCATGTCGTTTGGTGGGTGGCTTGGGAGGGGGGGGGGGGGGGGGTACCCAGTAGCCTATAGATCTATATCTGGTGTTCTGTATGCAGGCCCAGTCATCGGCTGTCTTTATACCGAAAAAGTTTTCGGTGGTAGTTCATTGGTTAAAGAGTGCCGAACGTTTGCAACAGGATTATTGTCACTCTCTCTGGGTTGTCTCCATGTGGGAAAGGTAAAGTTTCAGACACATTCCTTGATTAAAAATTTAGATCTGACATTCCTTGGTCTCAAACCTTGTTTACAATAGATCTGACTGACATTCCTTATTTTTAAAGATTCTTCAAAACGCAAGATCAAGCATTCCTAACTTTGAAATTTCATCTTACTGTTTTGGTTTACAAATCTGACCTAACGTTCCTCATTTACAGAATCGATATTATCTCCCCTTTTCCACAAACTTTCCCACCTCCCATCCACCCCCACGCCTGCCTCCTCCATTGTTTGTTATTTCCTTATGTCTGAAAGAATTATCCTTGTGATGAAAGTAACGTGGGCATGAATCAGTTTTAGAACAAGTGTGCAAATGTCACATACATGTTTTTAAGGCAATCATGTTTGACAAGAGGAATACTGGCGTTAAATAATTCTGTTGTACACTGAAAAGTACTTGTTTTTAAGGCGATTGTGTTTGACAAAAGAAATACTGGCGTGAAATAATTATACTGTATACTGAACAGTACTTGTTTTTAAGGCGATCGTGTTTGACAACAGGAATACTACCGTCGGGTGTTATCCTATCCTACTGTGCCCTGAGCAGTGGTAGTGGTCAGAACATTACGCTGGCAATTTAACGACCCAGGATCGATTCCCGTGGGAGGAATTTTTTCCCCTGGAGTTAACATCAGTGCTGATTCCACTCTCCCCAAAAGTCCTTCGGATGAAACTATAAACCGAGGCCCCGTGTGCGAACGCACGCAGACCATCTTGTGCACACGTTAAATCCTGTTCCGCTTTCCGTAAGAATAGGCCATTGTGTGCCGGTTGGAACAGATGACAAGATTTACAAAACTGCAAAAACACGGGGACTTAAAAAAGCACGAGTGCTTATTCCATTATCCTCGATATAAATGAATGAAGGAATGAATGAACTAACAGTACTTGTGTCCCACACAAAGGTAGGCCTAAGCACCAGCATTCCAGGGACAGTCAAAACCTACTTTACTCACAGTTACCAGCCAGCCCATAGGAACTTTTCTTAGGAATCATTTACAATGTTGCTTCAACTGAACAGAATTGTAGGCAAGTGACCCCAGCTCCCCGACAACTAATGGTTTGTCATATTTCTTACATAATCACGTTGTAAAAAAAATTTTCAGTGAGAAAAAATTTGCTGCGCCAGAGTTGAAACAAGTTGGCATTCTGATTAAGCGAATGAATTCAGGTCATGGACTGTATATGACAGCTGGCTGGGGGAATGCAGTTGTGTGTGGAATGACAGATGGGTTGCTGTGCTATGTTCATTGTGTGATAATCAGAGTCCTGGCTTCATTTCTTCTTAGATTGTTACAACTGCTCTGGTATAGGCTTTGTTTGCAGTTCTTGGATTTCTTGGGTTTGTTTGTTGTTGTTCTTGTTGTTTTGTTGTTGTTGCTGTTAGGAATGTTTTGAGAGAGTAGGTTAGATAAACTACCCCATATGTGTGTGTGTGTGTGGGGAGAGAGAGAGAGAGAGAGAGAGAGAGAGAGAGAGAGAGAGAGAGAAGAGAGAGAGAGAGGAGTATGGATGTTTTGTCAAATCTGGATGGGGAAAATTGAACAAAAATTAACGTGATAATTGTTATATAAGATTAATCAAAAATTGTTCAATTCTACAAGGATAATTCACAAAAAGGAAAGCTAATTAAGTCCTGGTTCTTTGAAGTTTTTTTTATGGGGGGGAGGGGGGCATGTTCAGTAATGAAAGTATTTTTATTTAGCAAAAAATGTTTATGTCTAAAACCTGTTTAAAAAAAAAAAAATTAGCAGTATGTGCTTTTTTTTTTTTTAATACTGCTTTCGCATTTCAGCAGTATTCGTGGTATGGAGAAGCACATTTCTGCACTACTTTAAATTGTTGAGTCTTAAACTGGGAAGGACTGTTGACTTGCATTATAATGACAGATTCATTGAAACTAGACCGTTCACCTATCAAGGAGCAAAAACACCCAGTGGCCACTGTTGACCCACAGTGTAGACAAAAAACGGAGTCACTGTGAGCACAGCTTATGGGATATACCTGGAGACAACTGGAGAGAATAGCCCAGGACAGAGGACTCTGGCTGATTGATGTCGGTGGCCTATGCTCCAGGGGGAGTGATGGGCCTAAGTAAGTAAGTGAGCGCAGCTTACATTCTCTTCTGAAGTTTCTTCTTTATCAAAATTCAGACAGCAACTGTTGTTGTCCGTCATATGAGCAAAAATGTGTTTCGCAGCCATTAAGCACCTGACCAGTCAGGCCCAGCGCATCCGACTTTGGCGTGGGAGACAGTCATTATTTTTTAAAAGTCTTTCTGGGGGGAAAAAGGCAGCAGGAGGATGGACCAAGAAGCAAGAAAAAGACAAGAAGGTGGTGGTGACAGGAAGAAAAAAGAAAGAAAAAAAGCAGAAAAAAAGAGATGGTAGAAAAAAAGGGATTTCCTAGCAACAGAATTTCCAGTTGGTGGGGATGCTATTTATACTGACAGGGCCCTGGTATCGCCACAGAGGAGCTGGTATGTCTGTTCAAGGGGGCTTTTCCCCCTGGAGTTGACTGACATAGGTACTGACTCCACTCCCCTCAAAAAAATAATTTTTGAAAAAATAAATAAGACTCCACTCCACTCCACTCCCCTGACACTCCTGCAGTAAGACTATGGACCAGAGTCCCCAGGGTGACCTACTGCATAGCATCTTGCACAGCATACCTTACAACTCACCACATTCGTGGAGAAGGACAGGCCAACTATGGCCGGTGGCATGGATGCAGCCTGCTCTGACAGAGAAGGGACAGGCTTGGCCAGGTGTGGTCCCAACAGGACAGGCTTGGCCAGGTGTGGTCACAACGGGACAGGCTTGGCCAGGTGTGGTCACAACACACGGCTGCCGGACAGCTTCACTGCAGTGCAGTGCAGTGCCCCAACCACTCTCCCTAGAGCTTACCCTCGTTAACCCTCTTGCATTCGGATTCTCTGAACACAAATTGCCCCTAGATTTCGCACTCCATCACGAAATCAGGTCAGGCACACATGCTGGCTGGCCTTTTCCTCCTTCTAAGTACATACCAGCAGCTATAATTACTTCCAGGTTCTCACCACAGGCTTTGTGCATGTGGCCTGATAGAGCTTCGGCATGTGGTAGCGATCGGTGAAGTCACTGCGTGATGGAAAACTATTGTGTATAAATCTCAGCAAATCCCGGATCGGGTTTCAAGAGAGGGAATTTTTAATCCCGACAAATCCCGGGTTGGGACTAAGAGGGTTAATTAAGGGAGAAGTCCAATCAAATGTCATCTTTTTGGTGTTTTTCTAACCTCCAAAATTTATAGGGAATGGAAGGGATGGTGATCTCAGCAGGGAGGGAGGGGAGTGTAACTCTGTGTATGGAATCCAATATTTTTTTTTCAGTAAAATATTTGTGGTAAACGTTGGAACAATATGAACATTCAATGCATATTTTCTACTCTATTCTTCATAGTACTGTAAAATCCGATTAGCAAAATTGTAAACATTATTTGACATGAGCCAGCTAACAAAAAAAAAAAGCAATTGCAAAAACTGAATACATCTCTCTGTATGTAGCACCTGTATTTTGTTTGAGGTATAGTCCTGCATCTTGTTAATCTTAATTCCTTAAAAACAGTTTAGGGTTTGATTACAGTTGAGGGTGGGATAGCTAAGTGGTCAGAGCATTTGCTCTCGCCAGGCTAAGGTTAAGCAGTGTTGAGAGTGGCTTCCAGTACAGTCCCCCAGTTCACCCAGCTGTGAACATGTACCTTCCCTCTTTAGAGTCAAGGAAGATAAAGAAGCAAGGGAGAGGATATTGGCACTTCCCCCAAAATGCTGGTCCCCTAGAGAAGCCGAAGTCTCTGAGACCTTGCTCCCCAACAACCACATAGGTTATATGAATAACATAACCTTTTGTTACAGACAATTAACAAAACAGAAACTGATGGTAAATGTCTTCTTAGTTTTCAACCAAAACTGATTTCAGAGGAAACTTGTCAAGAATTAATTTACCACAGAGCACCTAAATAGTGAAGAGTTTATCCAGTTTACAATTTTTTTGTTGTTGTTCATGGTAATTTACTGATAATTCATTACTTCTACCAGATGCATAGATAAGAAAACGGGTTATTCTTCAGTTATAAGCAGAGCAGAATCCATGTTCGGAGAAAAATTATTAATATTGATTAAGAAGAGAATAACAATTTGGAAGTTTCTGATGATGAAAACACTTTAATATTTTTTATTGATATTACATATGATGTGTGACTTGTTCTTGTAACATCTGTATCATACATGTATTATCAGAGTGAAGTTGGTTGTTCTGTATACAGACTTTCTGATGACAGGAACCACAGAACAATGTATATATCATGCCTTACACCGTTTGTTTGGGGTTTTTTTCTCCAGTTGCATTGTCTGCAGTTTACAGTCACATCAGATTTCTCTGCATGAAATTCAGGCTGCTCTGCCCAGGTAGAGCATAAGAGCAGTGCCATCCATTTGTTTTTGTTTTTACCAGTCTTGTCTGCATGAATATGTGTTTCTCTATCCATGGGAGATGTTCCGACAGAATCTTGCCAGAGACAGCTCTTGCTGCCATGGGTTCTCTTACTTGCGCTTATTGTGCTAAATATAAAATTGCATACAGGGTCTCTGCTTATCGTTTCATCCAAAAGACTTCCATCACTTTTTTTCTTTTTATCTGATGGGGGAGGGGGGCTCACATTTCTGTTTACGTTGGGTTGGTGTATTTTTTTCCACAATTAAATTAACAAACAAACAAAAAATGCCAGAAAACAGACTTGTTATGTCTTAGTACATGTTTATTTAAAAAACATCCGTTCAATACAAGAGAGACTGCCAGACCTGTACAATCTTGCTTCTGGTTCACAATTCTATTACTTTTATCTATACAAAAAGTCAGAATGATAAAAACTTGATAGCATATAACATTGTGATTCAGTTTCAGAGGGAAGCTCTGTCAGCAATATTGCATCATGATCTGTTTTCCAGAGAATAAAAGCATACATCACACTTACTTGTTGTTGTTTTTAAACAGTAAATCAACAGTAAAACCTTTATTCAGAAGAAATGCCTCCATCCATCCATCCATCTATCCATCTCCTGACACAGGTATGTCATTGCAACCACTGCAGAAGATGACTACAAGCAACAGAAGCAACAAGACCACATGATATCAAGGACCACAAATAACCATAAATCATAACAATCACAAAACATAAGAATCACAAATCATAACAACCACAAATCACAACCACAAAACGTAAGAACCACAAGACATCAAAGACAAGCAATGAACAGAAGCCTTCACCCAATACTTCAGGATTCAGAGTCAGGGATCAATCCCTGTTTCCGTGTACAAGTGCATGAGTTAGTAGGGCATTTGCTATTGTGGTCAGCATTGTTGTTTGTGTCTTTTGATCGACATTGCTCTGTATCGTTCGTGTGTGCAAAACGCCACGTCGATGTGCTCAACAATGTATGAATCTCTCTTCTGTGTTTTTACCAAGCTTTCTGTCCACTGACAGATGCTGTCACAGCAGAAAATGCTTCACTTCTGGGCAACGGACAGAGCTTAGATGGTGTGACTATGTTGATCAATACATGTATGCAATATGTTACATTTTCTTTTCTTTTTTTTCATATATATATATATATATATATCCTAACATCTGCAGACATACATACAGACACAAGACATCATTATTGATAGTCTCTTAAACAAAAAAAGTCAAGATTAACCTTTCATGTTTTCTTCTGGTTTTTAGTTTATCACCCTTGTCAAAGATTATTCTGTGTGTTTGTGTACATGTGTGCTTGCTTGCATGCGTGCGTGCTTGCATGCGTATGTGTCGGGGTGTGTGTGTGTGAGGAAGAGAGAGACGGAGAGAGAAAAAGAATTTATAAAAGTGTGTGTGTAAGAGAGTTGTTGCATATATCAGATTTCTAACATGTAACATTTTCTTGTTATATGGTTTTATGAATCTTTGGACTGCGTCTTGTGAACCTGTTTCAATAATCAAACCTTTTCTTTTTTTCTTTTTTTTTTTCAATTCATTTCATCGGACCAGACTGGAACGGCTCAGAAAAAAGACAATGTACAAGACCTCTGTCCTCTCTTAGAGAATAAACAATGGTGTGTGATACTATTACTGATAGATGTAGATTGTGTTCATAGCCATTTCACCTTTAGCTGTTCTTGTATCATTTGCTTCCCCTTCCCATCTTATTCTTCATTTTGGTTTTTTGTTTTTATTCATTAAACATCTGTGCATGAAATCAATGATTAGAACACATAAATAGTATTAAAAAAAATTTTGGAAATTAATGAAAATAATGCATGCAGAAATATGACAGTGACTCTAGGAAAATAATCATGATGATGATAATAATAATAATGATGATGTATGGAATTCATATCGCTCTGAATCTTGTAAAGCAACAAATCAAAGCGCTTATGAAGAATTTTCGCTGATACCAGTTGGTCTGCATATGGCAACATACCAACACCATTACTGCAAATGGAAAAATGTTGCTGTCAGTTATCACTGAAACCTCCAGCATACTAGTAGGTGGAAGCCCCTTGCTAAAATCATAACAGTTTGTTTTAATGTTTATATCTTTGGTGATATTCAAGTCACACACTCCAAATTTGGCAGAAATATGCACCAAGGATACTACACTGTGCCAAAAATAGTCTAGTGTCAAAGCTTCATGGTTTTAGTGTCAGAATGACATTTTTAAAAAAAATAGATTGGAGAATTGATTGGAGGTTTTCGCAGGGGATGGTCATTGGAGGGAAGTTGTGGTGGTCGCAACCTTGGGTGTGCAACTCACTCAGTCTGGCTGTGACTGAGCTAATACTGTCTTTAGTAGGGGGCTTAGTAGGTGGTGTCCTGCGTATGTTAGCTCAGAACAGGCACCACTGAACACCACCAAAGTGACCCAGAGTAGTGCAGGGCCCCTCTTTCTGGTGGATCCATGGTGGCCTGATATTGATGGGCTCCCTGTGAACTTCCGATCCTGGGAATGAGACATGACGAATCTGGGTATGGCTGGGAGGGGGGGGGGGGGGGGGGGGATTGAAATGAGCAGCATGGGTACAACAAGAAGGGAACATCACAGAAGATAAGGCACCAAAAAAAAAAATGAAGCTTGGACACTAGACAGTATTTTCTGCCTGATGTGATATCCTTGCTGCACACTTCTGTCAGATCTGAAGGATGGACTTCAATATTACTTCAGATATGAAAATTAAAACAAAATGTTCCCATTTTAGCTGGGCCTGCCAGCTTAAAGAGAGATGCATGTTCTACATTATCTTTCTATTCATACATTGAGTATCAAAGATATGCATTTTTTAAAACTCTCCCCCCCAAAAAAAATACAATGCAGTTCTGTCATCACTGAACGTATAAGGATTTGGACTTTACATATGGTTGGTATACCACAGTTGCTACTACCACTACAACTAATAATAATAATGTATGGAATCTATATACCGTTACTACTAATGATAATATTAATGATAACAACAATAATGAAAATGGTGTGAAAAATGAAGATAATAATGAGAAAATAACAGCAATTTTTAAACATAACGACCTGTGCAAAAGCTTTTTGTTTACAGCAGAAAAAAAAATTAAGGAAGATTGTCATAAAATTGTGACAAGGGAAGCTACGTCAACTTTTTCAGTACATTACTTCAGGACGAAAAATCCACATGATAAGTTTTTTTATAACCAAAAAAAAAACTGAAAACCCAAACCAAAAAAAATTAAGGGTAAAAACTTTTTTAAAATCAAGAAACAGCAGTTCGCACACACACACACACCATAAACAGCGGAGACTGTTAACAAAACTACTTAATGGAAAAGAAAAACAACATCCAGTCCATATCGATAACCATGTTGTCTGTACAAATGTAAATAGATACATGTATATGTACATTGATGGCTGGCCGATACGTGTTGTGTGTGTCCATTATCCAACTCCATGTACATGTATGTATGTACCTCCTAACTCTAGAGGAAACGTTTTACACAAATAAAATGGTTAGAGTATTAACGTTTGTGGCCCAGTCATCAAACCACACGGATGTTATGTGTTTGGTCAGAGAAAAAAAAACAAAAAAAAAGCACTGAGAATAAAGTTGCGATATCATCTGGGTTTTGTGATCTGCGTGAGAGAGAGTGAGTGTGTGTGTGTAAGTGTTTGGGGTGTGTGTAAGTAAGTGTGTGAGTGTAAGTAAGTGTGTGCATGTGTGTGTAAGTGTGTGTGTGTAAGTGTGTGTGTGTGTAAGTGTGTGGTGTGTGTGTGTGTGTGTGCGAGAAAGAGAGTATGCATGTTCTGTATGTGTATGTAAGTGTGCAGACATTTCAGTTACATGTTAATATGGACACATTATTTCAGTGGCATAACATTCCCAAATCTTTTACACACACACACACACACACACACACACACACACACACACACACACACACAGAGCGTTACCAAAAAGGTGTTCACTTATCACACTGTTTAATTCTTATTTATTTGGAGTCACTTTCCTGTTAGTTTTTACCATAACAATCAGAAAAACTAAGACAACACTTTGCTCACAGGAGCTGGATCAGGAAATGTACTGCTCACATTCACATAGCGAAGAACATCTCATGTCAAAAGTCTTCTCTCCTGTAGGAAGCCAATATGGCTCAAAACAAACCAAAAAAAAAGGTGTGGGAGGGAGCATCACACTTAACTAACTGGTCAGGAGAGAAGCTCCACATGTTTGCCCTCCGTGTCGTCCAGAAAGAGAGTGCTGAAGACATCATTTACGAAGAAGGGGTGGTACTTGCAGGCGCGGTCACAGTCCGGGCAGAAATTCACCTCACACAGTTGAGGGACCATGCGGCGCTCACCTACACAGAATAGATTATTATTATTTATTTTTTATTATTATTTATTTTATCATTATTATTTGTTACCACTTTAAGTCACAGCAGATTTCTCTGCGTTAAATTCGGGGCTGCTCTCTCTAGGGAGAGCGTGTCGCCACAAGTGCAGTGCCTACCCATTATTTTTTCTTTCTTTTACCTGTCTGCAATTGTATTTTGTTTCCCTATCAGAGTGGCTTTTTTTCTACAGAATTTTGCCAGGGACAACCCTCTTGTTGCCGTGGGATCTTTAACGTGTGCTAAATAATGATGTGTAACACATGGGACCTCGGTTTATCATCCCATCTGAAAAACTAGAGCCCAGACCACCACTCATGGTCTAATGGATGAGGAAAAATTTTGGGGCCCAAACGGGATTCAAACCACCACACACTCCAACCCGAACTTTTCGCTTTCTAAACAGGCGTGTTACCTCTAGACCACCGATCCACTAGATGGAAGCACAGCTGTGAGTTTCTCTTTACTTTCAGCTCCTCTCAGCTCTGCTAACTAATCCAGCCCAGCACAGCCCAGGTAGGGAATAGCTGGTGCTATTATTTATAGCAGCAACTGACCACACTTAGGACTAGGTAAGAAGGAAAAGGCGCGCTAAGTTTGGCACTCTTGACTAATGATGCTGGATTTGTGTGCTGTGGAAGTGATGTGAATGTTGCATCAATTGGTAAACATACAGTTTGTTAAATTTCACACCAAAATTTGAATAACATTGAAAGCAAGGACAATCCCTAAATAACAGCATGATACATGAAGTATTGTCGATGTTTTGTCACTATAAAAGCAAAACAGTTCCCAAAATGCTTCAAATGATACTGAACGGAAATGAAATCGCATGAAAATAGCTGATGCACCTTTGCATAATGTGCTATATTTCTGAAGCGCCGCTTACCGGCAAAGAATGCTGTGGGCTCAGTTGGGAGACTGGCACAAAGACCTAAGCCTTATTTATCTTACAGAATATTGTTCGAGTTGTTCAAACTACAACACTGCATGTGTCTGTATCTCTCAGGCCTGTACAAACACCCAGCTATTCAACAACAGTTGGTACAGCCCTGTCATGGAGAGCTAAAATGATATAAAACATGAACACAACACAACACACACACAATTACCCCACCTTTCCACCCCCATCCCACACAACCGTGTACCCACACACACTCACCCACTAACCCCCCCACCCCCAAATCCATCCATCCACACACACACACATACATCCATTACACACACTATCCCCCACCCCATCCATCCATCCATCCACACACACACACACACACACACACACACACACACACACACACACATCCATCACACACACTAAGCCCCATCCCACACCCACACACATGTAAACACATCCACCACACACACTAACCACCCCCCCCCACACACACACACACAAACCCCCACCCACCACATACACACAAACCCCCCACCTCACACACAGACACTAATCCACACCCCACCCCATCCAACCCCACAAACACATCCATCACACAAACAAACACTAACCCCCACCCCACCTAAACCTAGACAAAAACTAACTCCCATCTCACCTACAAGCCACCGCTGTAGTCTAGTGGTTAGGGCATTGGACTCGTAATCTAAAGGTTGCAGGTTCGATCCTTGCTTTCGGCTATGGCGTTGAGCCCTTGGAAAAGGCACTTCACGGCTATTTTCTCACCCCACCCAGGTATAAAAGGGGTACCAACCCTGTGTTGGGGGTTAACCCTGCGATAGACTGGCATCCTATCCAGGGGGGAGTCTATGACTCTCAGTCGCTTAACGCCACAGAAACTGGGATAAGCACCGGCCTGATGAGCCTAAGGCTCAGGATAGACTTTAACTAACTTTTAATCTCACCTACAACCCCCCCCCCCCCCCCCACACACACACACACACACACTACACTGACCATTAGGAGCCTTATCCCATTTCAGCAGGAGATCCACAGCGTAGATGGCGCGTGACTGGGGGGAGTGAGCGATGCCCTGAGGGGGGGGGACTGACACCGCCGCCCTCAAACACCTCACGTAGCATCTTGAAGATGGACCCCTGACACACACACACAATAGTAGTAGTAGTAGTAGGCACCCATCAGTCTCAGAAGACTATGGAGTTACGCTACATACATACACACTACAAACACATTATATCAGGAATGTGGCTGGACGGTTAACTCATTGGCGCTGTGATGTAACTATAATACCACACTAACTACGCCTCAGGAAGCTGAATCGTAGCTATGAATACGCATCCAAACAAAAAAAATTGTTCTTAATTAAACACTGAACTTTTTCTACCCCATTTATGAGTATACTTGTAACAGAGCACTAAGCTAGAATAGTGTGTTCTTGTTCAGTCCATTTCCGAGAATTACTCAAGTCTGCCAGCTGAAACTCATTCTCAAATGGTTTGTTTACATGCCACAATGACAATTTCTGTTCTATGCTGGAGTTTTCATTACTGCCTATCAATCAATATGAGTAAATACTCACAACGTCTCTTAGCTAAAGAAGCCATCCTGCAAGTTTGTGAGTGGATAATGAACTGCAATAGCCATGAATCTGAGGATTTAGCTGAATAAGATGATAATATCAGCAATGAAAGTGACACTGAAAGTCATGAAGACCGGCAGATCAAACTCTCTATCAAGTGATGTTTGTTGGCAGGGCAAAGTACTTCATACCCAGTGACGACTGTTGTTGTTTTTTAAGATGGGAATTTTGAGGGGTTTTTTTTTACTTTTTTCTTGGGTTTATTTTGGGGTGACATGTAGACGGAAAAATAATACCTGACAAACCATGCATCATAATAGCCGCCGCTGTAGTCTAGTGGTTAGGGCGTTGGACTTGTAATCTAAAGGTTGCAGGTTCGATCCCAGCTTTCAGCTATGGCGTTGTGCCCTCGGAAAAGGCACTTTATGGCTATTTTCTCACCCCACCCAGGTGTAAAAGGGGTACCAACCTTGTGTTGGGGGTTAACCCTGCGATAGACTGGCGTCCTATCCAGGGGGAGTCTATGACTCTCAGTCGCTTAACGCCACAGAAACCGGGATAAGCACCGGCCTGATGAGCCTTAGGCTCGGGACAGACTTTAACTAACTTTTAACATGCATCATGATTGGGGCACCAAAAAAAAAAAAAAATTACCAACATAAAAACGTTTCCAAAAAATATATCAAAAAATAAAGCAAGACAATTGTCAATATCCTTTCTTTTTTTTTGTTGTTCTTTTAGTTCTGGAAGGAGGTTAAATGTCACAGAGTAACAGTGACTTAACCTTCTTGCATTCAGATTCTCTTAACACAAATTGCCCTAGATTTCGCATTCCATCATGAAATCAGGTCAGGCACACATGCTCGCTGGCCTTTTCCTCCTTCTAAGTACATACCAGCAGCTATAATTATTTCCAGATTCTCAGCAGACTTTGTACCTCTGCCCTGACAGGGCTTTGACATATGGTAGCAATTAGTGATGGTCACTGCGTGATGGAAATCTACTGTGTGTGAATCCTGGCAAATCCAGGTTCGGGATTCAGGGGGGGGGCAATTATTCAATACTGGCAAATCTCGGTTCGGGACTAACAGGGTTAAAAGCATAACTAAACAAAACAAACACTGTGGAACACTATGGGTGGGGCAGGGACGCTCACCTCTAAAGTCGACCACTGGAAGTCTGGATACTGTTCTTCAAACATGGGAATGAACTCGTCATAGTGAACCTGTAAACAACAACCATATTTCATCATAGTGACTCTCTAACAATATTGACATTTCACCATAGTAAGTCTGTAGCAACAACCATATTTCATCATAGTGAACCTGTAACAACAACCATATTTCATCATAGTGAATCTCTAACAATACTGACATTTCACCATAGTAAGTCTGTAACAAAAACCATATTTCATCATAGTGAACCTGTAACAACCATATTTCATCATAGTGAATCTCTAACAATATTGACATTTCACCATAGTAAGTCTGTAGCAAGTTAATGATCAGTGGTCTGAGCACTTGCTTTCCCCAAGCTAAGGTTAAGCAGCATCGAGTATGGATACCAGTTGGATGGGTGATCGTTTGCACGCCTTAACTTCAGTACAGTCCCCTAGTTCACCCAACTGTGAATGGTACCTGCCCTCTTGAGGGTTAGGGAAGGTAAAGCAGCGAGGGAGAGGAGATGGGCACCACCCTCAACATGCTGGCCCCTAGAGAAGCTGAGGTCTCTGATGCCTTGCTCCCCTACAACCACACAGGTTATGGGACACCTTCACCTCTTTTTATGCAATGATTCATAATTATAATTTTAAGATCGAAATAAATATTGAGATTCCTTGTTCATTTTCCATTAAAAACCATTGAACACTTGGTTTTTCCATCTCAAATAGATTTCACACCGAAATTTTTTATTATTACCCCTGGAACTATAAAAACCTCTGGCACTGGCAAAAACTTTAAATCAGATTTTTCCTGGCAGCGTATGGGTTAATCCCAAGAAGGGAGAAAACCAGCAACACACACACACACACACACACACACACACACACACACACACACACACACACACACACCTACCTGTTTCAACTCTGAGGGAATGTAGTTCATAACGGTGAAGTGCTTTTCGTATTCCTCAAAATTATCCAGGGAGTAAGCGCTGAAATACAACATCCACATTCAACAACAACAAATAAATAACATCTAGTCCCTTTTTCTTTTTCTTCTTTTTTTTCTTCCTACCTCAACTACTGAGACACACTGTCTAGCTGTTCCCACCCCCACCCTACCTATTCCAATCTCAGTTTGGCCCACAGCTGTCAGTTTCCCACACTTTCAGCTCCTCTCAGCTGCTGTCCATCCCATCCCAGCTGGTGCCAATTGTAACAGAAACTGACCACACTTAGACTTGGTAAATAGAAGGAAGGGGCTTATCTTAGCACTGGTCCCTGGACCCTTGACTGAGTAATGCTGGATTTGTGCGCTGTGGGCTATGCCTACCTTGTTCTGTTGTGTTTCTATTGTGTTGTATCTTCAGATTCAAATGTCCACCGGGAACTTATCGATGTTTGGACGCTATGAGGCCACCAGCCACAATGGCCCTGCACCGCTGTTGGGTCACTCTCTTGGTGGATGTTCAGAGGTGCCTGTTGTGAAGCAACATATGCAGGACGGCACCAAACCCCCTACTGACCGATAACAACGGCTAAGTCATGGAGCCAGACTTGGCGAGAAGTCCACCTAGGATGGTGACCACAACAACATCACTTTAACCCTTACAGTACTGAGTATCTGCTGACAATTGCTTCCCCTATCCTGACTTTCTGCCCCTGCACTCTCCCCTTAGTTTTGATACTGAAAACACTGCATCTCCTTTCCCACAAGAATGTTTATAAAGCTTTGTGTATGTGTATGTAAAATTTACCCAGGCACCTGTTTTGCACTCTTCTGCACCTCAGAAACCCAGGACTGAAAGGTAGCAGAAAGCTGAGCCGGAAAACGGGCTTACTGTACTGAAAGGGTTAATTAATTTAACAACCTTCTCCCTTGAACCCCCAACCCCACAGGCTTTGACACCAACTCATCACAGACACAGAAACATTTTTTCTTTAAACAACAGAGGAACAAAGAGCAATCCCCCCCACCCCCCCACCCCCTAAGTTTCAAACAAAGGCATTTGTTGTCTGTCCTTCTATGATCAAAAAAGTTGCCTGTATGTATAATGGAAAATGAGCTTTTTTACCATATTTTTTTCTGAACAGATTGTGTGAATGTAGCAACAATACATGACAGAAATAAGAGTAAACAATTCATTCTTATTACCTACCTCAAATTCATGACCAATCAAATATTTCAAAACGAAAATCATGCATCTCCTTCTTGCAAGTATTATAATGATGATAATAATAATAATAATAATAATTCACTCACACGTTGGCGAATGATGATAATAATAATAATAATAATAATAATTCACTCACACGTTGGCGAATCGCAGCCAGAAGACCTTGTAGACGTACATTTTCAGCGGCTGAACGGATTGCAGCAGCACCATGTAGCGAACGTCAAACTTCACCTTGCCGATGTCGCCGCGATCAAAGAGAACAGGGTCCTCCACATACTTGCAGGCCACCTGTGTGCACAGAAATTAATTAATTAATTAACCCTCTTCGTCACAGGACACAAAGCCCAGGCTGCTTACTGCACACACGTACATGATATGCTGTCGACTCCCATGTGTGATACTGTCTGTGATGTATATTCCTGATAACTGCCATAAGTGTTACTGTTTGTGATGTTCATTGGTTTATTCCTGATAACTCCCGTGTGCGTTACTGTCTGTGATGTTCATTGGTTTATTCCTGATAACTCCCATGTGTGTTACTGTCTGTGATGTTCATTGGTTTATTCCTGATAACTCCCGTGTTTGTTACTGTCTGTGATGTTCATTCCCGATAGCTCCCATGTGTGTTACTGTCTGTGATGTTCATTCCCAATAACTCCCATGTGTGTTACTGTCTGTGATGTTCATTCCCGATAACTCCCATGTGTGTTACTGTCTGTGATGTTCATTCCCGATAACTCCCATGTGTGTTACTGTCTGTGGTGTTCATTCCTGATAACTCCCATGTGTGTTACTGTGATGTTCATTGGTTATTCCTGATAACTCCCATGTGTGCTATTGTCTGTGATGTTCATTTGTTCATTCCCGATAACTCCCATGCGTGTTACTGTCTGTGATGTTCATTCCCGATAACTCCCATGTGTGTGTTACTGTCTGTGATGTTCATTCCCAAAAACTCCCATGTGTGTTACTGTGATGTTCATTGGTTACTCCCGATAACTCCCATGTGTGTTACTGTCTGTGATATACATTCCTGATAACTCCCATGTGTGTTACTGTCTGTGATGTTCATTGGTTACTCCCGATAACTCCCATGTGTGTTACTGTCTGTGATGTTCATTCCTGATAACTCCCATGTGTGTGTTACTGTCTGTGATGTTCATTAGTTATTCCTGATAACTCCCATGTGTGTTACTGTCTGTGATGTTCATTCCCGATAACTCCCATGTGTGTTACTGTCTGTGATGTTCATTCCTGATAACTCCCGTGTGTGTTACTGTTTGTGATGTTCATTGATTTATTCCTGATAACTCCCATGTGTGTTACTGTCTGTGATATACATTCCTGATAACTCCCATGTGTGTTACTGTCTGTGATGTTCATTGGTTACTCCCGATAACTCCCATGTGTGTTACTGTCTGTGATGTTCATTCCTGATAACTCCCATGTGTGTGTTACTGTCTGTGATGTTCATTAGTTATTCCTGATAACTCCCATGTGTGTTACTGTCTGTGATGTTCATTCCCGATAACTCCCATGTGTGTTACTGTCTGTGATGTTCATTCCTGATAACTCCCGTGTGTGTTACTGTTTGTGATGTTCATTGATTTATTCCTGATAATTCCCATTTGTGTTACTGTCTGTGATGTTCATTGGTTCATTCCCGATAACTCCCATGTGTTACTGCCTGTGATGTTCATTGGTTTATTCCCGATAACTCCCAAGTGTGTTATTGTCTGTGATGTTCATTTGTTCATTGCTGATAACAGTCCTACTCGTATACTACTGTCTGAGCTATCCTGTCCCCTAGAGGGTAAAGCATGAAAACAATACTAACTCTGCCTTAGCTCTTGTACACTTTAAATGTTGGAGGGGGGGGGGGGGGGGGGGGGGGGGGGGGTTCACAAGAAAGACAGGAAACAGACAGTGGTACACAGGGAATTGAACCAGCATCCCCGCAACACAAACTGGAAACAGACACACAGGGAATTGAACCAGCACACAGGGAATTGAACCAGCACACAGGGAATTGAACCAGCATCCCCGCAACACAAACTAGAAACAAGACTCACAGGGAATTAAACCAGTATCCCCGCAACACAAACTGGAAACAGACACACAGGGAATTAAACAAGCACACAGGGAATTGAACACGCATCCCCGCAACACAAACTGGAAACAGACACACAGGGAATTAAACAAGCACACAGGGAATCGAACACGCATCCCCGCAACACAAACTGAAAACAAGACACACAGGGCATTGAACAAGCATCCCTGCAACACAAACTGGAAACAGACACACAGGGAATTGAATAAGCATTTTCAATAATTTCTATATTTGTGAGATAATAAATCTTTGAATTGTGGAAGCATCCCCGCAACACAAACTGGAAACAGACACACAGGGCAATGAAGTCTTTCAGATGAGACTATAAACCGAGGCCCCGTGTGCAAACGCACGCAGAACATCTTGCGCACACGTTAAATCCTGTTCCACTTTTTGTAAGAGCAGGCCATCGTGTGCCGGTGGGAACAGATGACATTTACAAAACTGCATACACACAGGGACTGGATGTAAAAAAGCATATGACTGCTTATTTCATTATCCTCAATATAAAAGAATAAATAAAAGAATAAATAAATAAATAAATGAACAAGCATCCCCACAACACAAACTGGAAACAAGACACACAGGGAATTGAACCAGCATCTCCACAACACAAACTGTAAACAGACACACAGGGAATTGAACCAGCACACAGGGAATTGAACCAGCATCCCCACAACACAAACTGGAAACAGACACACAGGGAACTGAACAAGCATTTTCAAGAATTTCTCTATTTGTGAGATAATAAATCTTTGAATTGTGAATTGTGGAAGCATCCCCGCAACACAAATTGGAAACAGACACACAGGGAATCGAACACGCATCCCCGCAACACAAACTGGAAACAAGACACACAGGGAATTGAACAAGACACACAGGGAATTGAACCAGCATCCCCGCAACACAAACTGGAAACAAGACACACAGGGAATTGAACCAGCACACAGGGAATTGAACCAGCACACAGGGAATTGAACCAGCACACAGGGAATTGAACCAGCACACAGGGAAT
>CM060327.1:12642380-12674880 GCA_030674155.1 Stramonita haemastoma | reverse complement strand
AAAACAGATATGTTGTTAATGGATTGTTGTTGTTTTTATGATACCATGTCAACACTGATATTTTACACACCAAAAAAGGAAAATAAAAAATAAAATAATAAAACAATAACAATAACAATAATAATAATAATAATAGTAGTAGTAGTAGGCACCCATCAGTCTCAGAAGACTATGGAGTTGCGCTCTAGTCTTTAGAGTGCAAAGCCTGGGTAAGTAAGTATGAAGGGCAAGCTGTTTAAGAAGAAGAAGAAGAAGAAGAAGAATTTTTTAAACTTTTTTTTTTTAAACCACTGATATTTTACTCAAAACAGCTCAACTCAGTGTCTGTCTCCTACACAAGACCCCTCCTTCCCCCACCATAAAAAAATCAGGAAAACATGTCGCATTATCCCTGACTCTCCCAACGTAAATGACCCAGCAAAAAGAGAGCTTCCCCCCCAGTCCACTGCTGTCATTATCACCAGCACACATGCATCATTCAATTTTCAAATCATCAGAATGAAGTGTTCCAGCTCTTCAACGTACCTCCTGAACCAGAAGAATGTTTTAACTTAAAACCACCATATTCCCCAGAAAACACAGAATGGGTACCTTTATGGCAGGATGAATACATTTTTTGTTTTTTTTTAATAGGCTATCTCATAAAGAAAAAAAAACTGCTTAAAAATCAAAGTAAGTAAATGCTAAAAATGTTAAATCATTAAGTTTCAATCAAGAATATAAAAGCATGCTTACGCAAAAGAAGCAGAAGGAGACAAACGAAGACAGTAAGGACAAGACAGCAAATAAAGATGACGACAATCGAAAACAAAAGAGATGTAGACAAAAAATGCAGTAAAAACAAAGAAGACGACGATGAAGATAAGAGAAGATCGAGACAAAGAAGGCAAAGAAGAAACAGCAGCAACAGCAACAAAAACAACAACAATAAAAGGTGGTAAACGTATTCCCATAATCTATGCGGTCATTGGGGAGCGAGATGTCAGAGACTTCAACTTCTCCAGGGGCCAGTGTATTGAGGGCGGCGCCCATCTCCTCTCCCTCACTGCTTTACCTTCCCTGACCCTAAAGAGGGCAGGTACCCATTTACAGCTGGGTGAACTAGAGGACTGTACTGAAACCAAGGCACGCAAACGGTCACCCATCCATTTAAAAACCACGCTCAATGCTGCTTAACCTTAGCTTGGGGAAAGATTTGATTGTACAGCGCGGTGACCCCATGTTTTGGGGAATTCTCGCTATATAAGCCTCCATTTAATTATTATTATTATTATTATTATTATTATTATTGTTATTATTATTAAAGCGAGTGCTCTGACCATTGAGCTATCTCATCCCCAACAACAACAACAACAGCAAAGAGAATAACAACAAAGGAACGAAGACTGCGTATACCTGAAAGTAGTCTGCATCAGGCTCAGTCTGTGTGAAGGGGACATGGGACATGTCAGTGGGACACCAGGGCTGGGACAGGGCCTCAACCACCTCCCCTTCACTACTGCGGCTGTGTACACGGTTAATCGTCACCTCCTCTGAAAACAATGTACATGGGTTCAGTTGACACGGTGTGATTGCCACAAGTCTCTTCATTTTTTTTGGTGATAACTACACTTATAACACATATGCACGCACACACACACACACGCACACACGCACATACACATGCACCCAGAACATCTTGCACACATGTTAAATCCTGTTCCGCTTTTTGTAAGAGTAGGCCATCGCGTGCTGGTGGGAACAGACATTTACAAAACTGCATACACACGGGGACTGGATGTAAAAAAAAAGCACGAGAGTGCTTATCCCATTATCCTGGATATAAAAGAATAAAATAAATATTTAAAATAAATAAATAAATAATAATAAAAAATAAAAAAAATTTATTAATGAAAATAAAATAATTTTTTAAAAAAAGAATAATAAATAGAAAATAAAATAAATAAAATACTAATAAAAAAAAATAAACACACGCACGCACACACGCACGCACACACGCACACACACACACACACACACCACACACACACACACACACACACACACACACACACACAGAAAAAAGAAAAGAACAGAGAAGAGTTAGGGCCAATCCCTTGGTATGTTGGTGTTTAAGTCCTTCACCTTCACCTATCCTGTAGTCCCGTGGACCGTGGGGGCACCAATGAAGATTTTGCAACCAGCTTCCTCCACTCCCTGCAGTCCTCTGATTTCCATAGCAAATCATTCCACCCAAGGCCAATTCACTCTCTGATGTCTTCCCATCATTTTCTCTTGTCTGCATCTTCGTCTCTCTCCTTTTACTGTTCCCTATAGTACAGGCTTGGACAGTCCATATGTTCATGTGATTGAAGTCAGGAGTTTTTCATATGGTCCAATGGCGTTTTTGGTTCTGGTAATCTTTTATATCAAGGATAATGGAATAAGCACTAATGTGCTTTTTAAAAAAATTTACATCCAGTCCCCCTGTGTATGCAGTTTTGTAGATGTTGTCATCTGTTCCCACTGGCTGTTTTTGAGGATGTGCAACATTAATGTATGAGATACCACAGGGTTTGCAAAAGCATCTCATCTCCATTGGCTATATCCATCTTTCAATGTCTGCTATTATGGTTCATATATATAACACTAGGTCCCGTGTGTTACACATCATTATTTAGCGTACGTAAAAGAACCCACGGCAACAAGGGGGTTGTCCCTGAAAAAATTCTGTTTAAAAAAACAACAACAAAAAACCCACTCTGATAGGGAAACAAATACAGCTACCGACAGGAAACAAACACAAAAATCACGGGTAGGCGCTGCACTTGTGGCGACGTGCTCTCCCCACGGGAAGAGCGGCCCGAATTTCACGCAGAGAAATCTGCTGTGACATTAAGTGGTATAAAATAAAATAAAATAAAATAAAATATGTTAAAAAATGTAGCACTGTTGACTGAGTAATGTTGGATTTGTGCACTGTGCTCCCCCCCTCTCACTCACCATCCTGCTCAATGTCTCGCAGGGGCCAGAGCAGGGAGTAGACACACTCTGCAGTGGTGAAGGGAACCATACGACAGTTCGGCTCCACACTGTGCCCAACCTTTGACCCCACCTCATCCATGATGTACCACAGCGGCAACACCTCATTGGCTGGCTGCACAAGATGGCTGTTACGTGTCAACTTGGTTAATTTCTTCCATGCAAAGAAAATTTAACTGGCTGTTACATGTGTTCAACTCTTTGTTATTGTCTTTAATGCTTTGCAAGAGCAAAACACTAGATGGCAGTTACGTGTATTCAACTCTTTGTTATTGTCTTTAATGCTTTGCAGAGCAAAACACTAGACGGCGGTTACATGTATTCAACTCTTTGTTATTGTCTTTAATGCTTCGCAGAGCAAGACACTAGATGGCGGTTACATGTATTCAACTCTTTGTTATTGTCTTTAATGCTTTGCAGAGCAAGACACTAGATGGCGGTTACATGTATTCAACTCTTTGTTATTGTCTTTAATGCTTTGCAGAGCAAGTCACTGTTGCAGTTAAACTTTGTGAATATCTTCATAGCAAGACCCTAAATGGTCGTTACATCTAACTCTGTTATCATCTGTAACACCTAAGAGCGCAGAAAACTACAGACCAAACCCCATGCTAGAAACAGGACTTCTTCTCTGAAAACCCTGTTATAGATCTACTTCTCCCTAAAGCTTCTTTCCTCCCTTCCAATTACCTTCACATTAACCTCTTTACTGCACTGTTGACAAACAGCGTTCGTCATAGAAACCATCACCAGCAATGCTCTGTTGACGATCGCTGTTCTGACGAACAACGCTCTCTGTTTCATCCAGCATGTGCCCGAGCAAAATTTTATACCAGCAAAAGGGTTGAGCACACATCACTGTGAGAGGGATATTCTGTTTTGCTTGTGGCCAGGAAAAAAACTGCCTAAATCTTACACAGGTTTATTTGATTTACTTGGATCTGAAGGGAGAGGGGGTGGCAATGGATGACAGATGCACAATTACAGCACCTCTTTTTACTCAGACAAAAAAAAAAATTTGAACAGTTATGAACAATCTCTTGAAGCCTGCTAATCACTTATCTGATCAAAATGCTTAAATCTTGATTATTTAATTCAAGGTGATGGTCCAGCTCTATATTTCTGACCGTGATGATGTACAATCAAACGCATCTTGGGTTGCATAAGTGTATACAGTGTTTGTGTGGGAGTGACTGTGTACATCCTGCATGCATCATGCTTATCAGAGTGTGCACAGTGTGCATACATGAATGATATATATAATACGATGCAACACGACGCACCACAACACTATACAACATGTCACAAGACAGCAAAGCATAATTAAATATAAAGTAACATCAACTCAAGCACTTGAACAACAGCAAAGACAATCACTAATCACTCTGTGTGATACACCATAAGAATGGATGCTTACCCTTACAGCATTTCAAGCTCCTGAATTTTTTTGTTTCGTTATTCGGCTAGAGGTCCAAGGTTGACCAATGGTGAGATTTTTGTGTACGCGATCATTGGTTTCTGCCCACCATGGAGGTTACCCCATCACAACTTTGGGGACGCATGCTGGGTATATTCCTGTTTCCATGACCCACCAAATGCTGACATGAATGATGGGATCTTTAAGATGCCTATTTGATCTTCTGCATGTGTATAAGGGAACTAAGGCACTGGCATGTCTGCACTTGAAGTTGACCTGGGAGAAAGTTTAAAAAAAAAATATCCCCACCTTTAATTAACCATATGCCGCCGAGATTTGAACCAACAACTTCATGGACCCATGGGATAGAAGGTGAACGGTTTCAACCACTCAGCTACAGTATCCATCACTCCTCAGTATGAAAAAAATGTCAAAACTCACAAGACTGAACACAAACATCTCAAACACATGACACTTTTGACAGTGAACTTACCATGTCAGCAGTTCGAATCTTGTACGTCTGAACATACCTGGAAAAGATCCCATCAGAATAAGCTAGTTGTCAAAAAACACAACAAAAAACACTGAAACAAACAAATGATCAAACAAACAAAAACAAACAAAAATCTGTACACAAAACTAAAATGTGTCATAACTGATATGATACACATGCTATTTCTTATACATATTTTACATATTTCTGATAATGTTTACATTAACATATTTCTAATATAGCAAAAATGTTTACAAATATCCAGCTCGAGTTTAAGTCTTCAAAGGCACCAGACAGTGGTTAGCACCTTGGATTTTGGACTGCAAGGTCATAGGTTTGAATCCCATAAGAGTCACAGGGATTTTTTGGACTCTGGCCAGCTCCTCCCCAGAGTGAGTGTGCTGTGGGCTCTGTGGGGAGACTAGGACCACACATATGAGCTTCATCCACATGACAGATGTGAATTTGAGAGTATTGCTCAAATTACCAGACCAACACTGCAGGTGTCTGTATCTCTCAGACCAAGTTGATGCCAGGATACAATATGACAGTAAGTGCAGAGTACAACCCTGTCAAGTAGTCTTAAAGCATATGCACTTCCACAGCAGCAGCATTACATCATCCTCATTATTGTTAACCATCAAGCAATAAAAATAAAATTAAACACTGCCTCTCATTCAATGTTTACAAACATCCAGCTTGAGTTCTAAGTCTTCAAAGGCAAAGAAATGTGAACGAAGAGCAGAGAAGGGGGGGGAGTACTTTCTTTTTTTTCTCTTTCTTTTATTCTTTTATATCGAGCATAATGGAATAAGCACTCATGTGCTTTTTTACATCCAGTCCTCGTGTGTATGCAGTTTTGTAAATCTTGTCACCTGTTCCCACCAGCATAGAATGGCCTACTCTTACGAAAAGCGGAACAGGATTTAACGTGTGCGCAAGATGTTCTGCGTGTGTTCACACACTGGGCCTTGGTTTATAGTCTCATCCAAAAAGATTTTTGGGGAGAGTGGAGTCAGCATTGATGTTAACAACTTTCTCCTACCACACAACACTCACTTCCACATGCGACGTTTGACCAAGTCGATGGCCTTCTCCACGTCCAGGCTCTGGTCATCCACGCTCATCAGCTGACACATGCGCTGCAGCAGGAGCGGAAACTGCCTCAGATGCTGCCGGGCGTACTTCAGCTCAAAGGTCCAGGCATGGTCAACCAGGAAGACGCTGTGGGGACACAGCACACTTTACTGTGTGTGTGTGCATGTGGTGTGCGTGCATGCATGCGTGCGTGCGTGCGTGCGTGCGTGCGTGCGTGCGTGCGTGCGTGCGTGCGTGCGTGCGTGCGTGCGTGCGTGCGTGCGTGCGTGCGTGCGTGCGTGCGTGCGTGCGTGCGTGCGTGCGTGCGTGTGTGTGTCAATCAATCAATCAATCAATCAATCAATCAAATTTTTATTTCCAGATGGTACATTGAGTAAGCATCGATTTGCTTTTTTCCATCAAGCCATCTATCTAAAGAAAAGAAAAAAATCAAAACAACAACAAAAATCAAATCAAAACAAAACAAAACAAAAAACCAACAAAAAACAAAGCAGAAAATCCCTAGCAAACAATAAAAAGTCTGTCTGTCCTGAGCCTAAGGCTCATCAGGCCGGTGCTTATCCCGGTTTCTGTGGCGCTAAGCGACTGAGAGTCATAGACTCCCCCCTGGATAGGACGCCAGTCTATCGCAGGGTTAACCCCCCAACACAAGGTTGGTACCCCTTTTACACCTGGGTGGGGTGAGAAAATAGCCGTAAAGTGCCTTTTCCAAGGGCACAACGCCATAGCCGACAGCTGGGATCGAACCCGCAACCTTTAGATTACGAGTCCAACGCCCTAACCACTCGACTACCGCGGCGGCAACAAAAGAAAGAAAAGGGGAAAAAGCAAACAAAGAAATAAAACAACAACAAACATTTCACCAACATTAATTAGCTAACATGATTTCAACAGCTTTAAAATAAAATATGCCTATAAATAATACAAGCAACTACTATAACAGCAAAAACAACCAAAAGAGGGAAGAAAAAAAAAAAAAAAAAAAAAAAACACCAACAACAAAAAAAAAACCAAAACACACACACTCAAAAGCCATACACACATATGCACACACACACACATACACACACCTACACCTACACACACACACACACACACACAGAGTGTGCGTGTGTGTGTGCATTCGGATTTGCTATTTTCTAAAACTAGTTGTCTAATTGTTGTTTAGTGTTTGTGTGTTGTACCGGTCGAATGCAAGCGCTTTGATTTGTTTTTGCAAGATATAGCGCTATATAAATCCCATGTATTATTATTATTATTATTACTGAATGAAGCTGGTTAATTAACCCTCTTGCATTCAAATTCTCTAAACACAAATTGCCCCTAGATGCTGTGGGGACAGAACACACTTTACTGAATGAAGCTGGTTAATTAACCCTCTTGCATTCAAATTCTCTGAACACAAACTGCCCCCTAGATTTCACATTCCATCACAAAGTCAGGTCAGGCACACATGCTCGCTCGCCTTTTCCTCCTTCTCAGTACATACCAGCAGCTATAATTACTTCCAGATCCTCAGCAGGGTTTGTACCTCTGGCCTGATAGAGCTTTGACATGTGGTAGCAATTAGTGATGGTTACTGCCTGATGGAAAACTACTGTGTGTAAATCCCCGGCAAATCCGGCAAATCCGGGTTCCGGTTTGGGATTCAGGGGGGGAATTATTCAATCCCGGCAAAATCCCAGTTCGGGACTAAGAGGGTTAATTAAATGAGCGTGTACTTCTACATCATTGCCCATTAGGCCTGCACAGCTCATTCACTTTCACCTTTGCCTATCCCATCGTCCCTTGGGACTGTGGGGGCACCAATGAAGATTTTGCAACCAGCTTCCTCAAGAGCTTATTCATATATCTAGGCAGCCCCACTGAGATGCACCACACACAGGGCATCACAAAGCATACAAAAACCAGTCCCTCATTCCATCAAGCAAGACCACCATCAATGTATTGATCAGTGTATAGGAAAAGTGATTTTCACATAATACAGTGACACACACACACACACACACACACACACACACACACACACACACACACACACACACACACACACATATATATATTTCAAATTAACTAATGTTAACTGTCATACCACAGCAATGTCTACACACACACACACACACACACACACACACACACACACACACACAACACACACACTCACCACACACAAAACAAAACACACACACACACACACACACACACACACCACACACACACTTCAAATTAACTAATGTTAACTGGCATACCACAGCAATGCTCAAAAATCCACTCAAAATCATATGCACCTTGTGGAATCCGAGGCTTTGATGCCTTTAGGGTTGTTGACCACCATCTTGTAGAGCAAACACCTGGTCCTCATCTTGCTCCTGCATCTCCATCACATACTGCCCAATGTCGTAAGTCTGCAACACATGTTAACATACATGTATACATACATGTATATGTATATAAATATGTATAAATTTACATGTATCCAAAATGACATCAGAGCTTTACAGACACAAGAGCGACATAATGTGGCATAAACATCTGGTCCATCAACAATGAATGTTATTAACCAACCTGCAGCTGGTTGGCCTCCTGTGCCTTCACATTTGCCACATGAGTCTATACACCAATTGTCATTTTAGCCAGCACCACATGAGATTGTAAATTTAATAAAATTGAGTATTTACACCCACATAGGCATATAATATGTCTAACAATGGTGTCGGCACTAATTCTTCCACATGAAAGCAGAAAAGGGCAAACAAAGCCCGTACAGGTGAATGAACACTTTTTCACAGACATGTAAAAAGAGAAACTTTAAAAGCTGTGAGATCAGGCTGTTCTTAAACTGCATCAAACAATTGCGTAAATAGATGGGGAAAAAATAATGTCAAGTGCTTAAAGAATGTGAAAATTCAAAAATTACACAACAAACGAACAAGATAAAACATTGTTGTATCTTACTGGTTGCGATAACAGGTAATCTAGTTTTCCGGTTGTAAACGGATACCGAAATTTTTCGAAGCAGCGGTACAGGATTACGTTACATTTAGCGTGGACGATTAGATTTCCATCTCAAAAAAAAGTCTAAGTGAATTTCTGACAGTCCGTCATGCCTGTACTGTGATTCCACCTACCCTTATCTTACACCATTGAGAACTATCTTTGGAAAGCCAGCCTGATACTAGATCAGAAACAGCATAGCTTTACTGGTGAAAAGAATAGAGCTTCGCGCTCTTCTCGCATGATCAGTGACTTCCATGACAATGAGTAAATGGGGCTAGATTATATCTTATTCTTTTAATCTTTTATATCGAGGATATGGAATAAGCACTCCTGTGTTTTTAACATCTAGTCCTCCGTTGTATGCAGTTTGTAAATTCATCTTTCCACCGGCACACGATAAACCTGCTCTTGTAACGATAAAGCGAACTGGATCTGGTCTGTGACTCATGAATCCTTGCGCGTTGCTCTTGTCACAAAAATCAACAAATAAATGACAAACATCAGATGCGCTAGCAAGAAAAGAAGAAGATAAAGTCACAATGATGTCATGCAACACAGACCGACACAGACAGACACAGCCTAGAAAAATCATCCTGCGTGCTTCGCAGAAGCGAGTGCACAGACGCTGAAATGAGGAGACTGCGTTCATTAGATTATTTGCGCCGAACATCCTCCCTCCCACCTCTCACTGATGTTCCTTTGTGAGTACATACGATTTTATTTAGACCGTTGGGTTGGTAGAATCGAATGCAACTCGCAGTACGTTTTAAAATCTAGCGCGAACCCGTCGACATAGCAAACAAAAATATGCAAACTAGTTTTTTTGTCAGTTCACCAACTTCTGAAACAGGATCTGCATGACAAGTATTTCGAACCCATGCTATAGGCTAACTCGGGTAAAGAACTTTCATAATCAGTGTCATACTGAATCCATACTCTCTGATCTGATATACGACTTCACAGATTTCGGCCCCTGACAAAAACTGCTTGTATTCTAATCTTTTCTGCAGACCGGTCATCCTGACTGTTGCTCATTCACTCCTTGGGCTGGTCTGACATGTTGATGCTGTTACGTTCTGCTCAGAAAAATTAAAACAATAACAAAGTTCCACGCTTCTCAAGTCTGACAACGCGTGGTCAGATTTTTTTTAGAGGGAGTGAACTCTTCACTTCCGGCTTGTTTTTGGCTACACACCGGTGTTAATTTTGACTACTTTTCTTTCTATTTTCATATTGCATTAGTACTGCACGTACTAATGCATCCATAATATACTTTTTTCAACACTTTTTCAGAAAGACGCGCCCCTGAATTAAAGCGCATGTGATTTTTTCACAAATTTGGTAGTTTTGGACTTTTTTTATTTTTCAGCAAACACTGTATGTACCCCTTGACTCCTTTGCCGTCTGCTAGCTTCCTAAACCCCAATATGCACGCGCAGGGTCAACATTGAAGGGCACAGTGTTGCTGAAATATACAGAAAATACAAACCTACCAAATTCGCACAAAATCGTAAGTTGTGAGTCAGGAGCTAGTTTATCTCAAAAGTTGCTTTTAACAATTGGAAGATGCAGTGATAAGTGTTGTGTGTGTGTCTTTGGGTGTATGATCATTATTAAAAACAGAAAAGAAATGAAAAAAAAAAAAGAGGGAGTTGGGGGGGGGGGGGGAGGGGGGCAGTTAAAGCTGGAGTGCCGCCTCTCCGAAAGCACGTGGCCATTTGCTACTTCCGGTTCAGTTAGAACTACCGAGAGATAAGGACACACCATGGACTCCCTCGCAGCTGATCGAGATTTAGTAAAAGGAATAAAACTACTGTTAAAAACAGATCTTTCAGATGAAGGTAATGAAGAAATTTTGTACCTTTCAATATTGTTTTCATGATGGTTATTTATGATTGAAGCCAGATTTACATCTGGTTCTTTTGATCTTGATGTTATCCCTGAAAAGGGCGGGGACTGGATGTAAAAAAGCACATGAGTGCTTATCTATTATCCTCGAATAAAAGAATTTGCCTTGCCTTGCCTTGGTACACTTTGCTTCAGGATCTCCATTGTTCTACTTTAATTCTTCATTCAGATCCTGTTTGAAAAGTCATCTTTTTAAAAGTCTTACTTTATCTATTTATTTATGTATTTGTTTATTTATTTATTCATTTATTTATTTATTCTTTTATATCGAGGTTAAAGGAATGATCTACTTGCTAAAGCATTGATCAGTGTGCGGGCATGTTGTGTCAATTCAAAATTTTATTTCCAGATGGTACAGGTGTATAGAGTAAGCAATAAATTTGCTCTTTTTTTCATCAAGCCATCTATCTAGCAAAACAAACAAACAAAACAAAATTTTTAAAATAAACCTTAAAAGACCACTAAACAAAATTTTATCCAATCCATAACACTCAAACCAACCAAAACTTCTCTGTGTCACCTCTGTGTGTGTGTGTGTGTGTGTGTGTGTGTGTGTGTGTGTGTGTGTGTGTGTGTGAATAGTTCAATAGGTATACAGTATTTATTAATTAATATTCGTTTGGGGGGTTTGTTGTTTTTTCTAGATAGGTGGCCTGATGAAAAAACCATCCGGAAATGAGATTTTGACTTTGACTTTCACCACCCCACCTCTTTGATGGGAGGGTTGTGACACTAGGCAGGAGCAGTGTAGGTTATGCCATGGGAGCACTGTCTTGGAGACATTTCATCTTAAAACTTAAAGTCTGGATTGGCATTGCTGGAGATTGCAAAATGCTGACTTGTTGCAGCTGATCCTTTCTCCCTCTGTCTAGCTTTTATGTCTTTTTTTTTTTCCTTTCATCTGATTTTTTCCTGTCTTTCATACTTTTTGTCTTTTCTTTTTTTTTTATGTCTTTCATTCTTTTCTTCTAAGATTTTTTTTCCCTTTAAAAAAAATGACCTGCCTCCTCTTACATTGCACAGTTCCCTTTTTTTTTATTTTAAAGGCAGTTCAGAATCATCCAGTCAAACAGTTTGTTGTTTGTTGCTTATTACTGAAAGAAGTTTCTGATGTTGTTATGTAAGTATTAAAAAAATCTGATTGTATTTGATACATTTTTATCACTGTAGATATTTATTAGTCATGAGAAAATGGACCATAATAGTAGTGTATTAATGTCTTTGCAATGATGGCCACAATGTTTTGTCTGTTGCAGATAAAAGAAAAGCAAAAAAATTATTAAGGAAAACAAAGCATGAGAATAAAACTTGCAAAAGAGGGTGAGTATTGAAAACAGTAGATATAATTTATTCTATCATGAAAAAAAATTGTTGCCAGTAGATTGAGATCTATTGTCTTCATGTTCCACATATTTTGGTTATAAGTGTACATAGCTTTCTATGGTATTAATAAAATATCAATGTTTGTCAACTTTGTAAGAATTATACTTATTTAATTCTTCAAAGAATGGGTAAACAAAGTAAAGTATTTTTAAAAAAAATGTTCAACTTAGTTAACAAGTTTGACTTTGGGTTGGTAGTAATCAGACTTTGAAATTTAATTGTCACTCCGTGTTTTGAAGTTCTTAAAAATATTTTTATGTTAATATAAGTGCTTCACAACAATGATTTCAGGATCCTTATAAATGTTACCAATTCATAAGTAAAATTTTGATCGTGTAGAAAATTCATCTTGACAGACTGTCTTAGTTAAAGTTAGTGTGGAGGCATCATCACCATTTTGCACACTCAAAAGAACATGAGTGAGTGACAGCAGAGTTGTGTTCTGCAAAAATCTTTTGTAAACCCTTTCTTGGAAGCAAACCATGAAAGCATGTTAATTGTGTCATTGTAATGGCACATTTCACTGCTAAGTTTTAGGATACTCTCCAAGTGAGGGCATGTCATGTCACTGTAAACTAGTGGCACATTTTTTGTCTAAAAATAAATAAAATGTAGACCTGATGTCCTACCTAGGGACGACATTCTACATTTTAGCAGAGAAATGTGCCATTTACAATGACTCAACAAGCATTCATTGGGGAAGCATTCTATATTTTAGCAAAGTGCCATTTTCAATGAACACAAGCATTCATTGGGAGAGCATTCTAATAATTTTAGCAGAGAAATGTGTCATGACTATGAAAGTTACACAACACTGTTGGCAGCAATTTTGGCCATTCTTTTAGCTTGGATGAGGTAAATTTATATTTTTTATTATATATTATAATTTTAAATATTTAATATTTCATATATATATATTAATAAATTAATAATTATATTATATATATATATAACATCGGACACTATAGTCGAGTGGTTAAAACCACTTGACTTTAATACCATGGGTCCATGAAGTCGTGGGTTCGAATCTTAGTGGCTGGTGGGGACTTTAATGATCTCCCAGGTCAACTTCAAGTGCACAACTACCAGTGCCATTTCTCTCGTTTTTTGTTGTGTGTCTGTGTGTGCTGTCTGTGTGTGTGTGTTTTTTTTTTATTTTTTTTGTTGTTGTTATTTTATATCGAGATAAAGGAATAAGTACTCATGTCCTTTTTTTTTTTATCCATCCCGGTGTGTATGCAGTTTTGTAAATATTGTCATCTGTTCCCACCAGCACACAATGGCCTACTCTTACAAAAGTGGAACAGGATTTAATATGTGCGCAAGATGTTCTCTCTGTGTGTGTGTGTGTGTGTGTGTGGTGTGTGTGTGTGTGTGTGTGTGTGTACAGAGACATGCAGAAGATCAAATATGTATCTTAAAAGATTTCATAAATCACATCAGTGTTGGGTGGGTTTAAGGAAACACAAACCTACCCAGCATACATCCCTGAAGTCGGAATTTGGCTACCTATCATGGCGAGCTAAAAGGGCCGATCGCATGATGCACAAAATCTCACAACTGGTGAACCACCCAGCGCTAGCCATGGAATGAAAAGAAGGAGAATTTGTAACAAAACAATGTGGTTCACTTGTATACAAAGTGGCTCAGGCCAAAAGCTGTGTCATTACTGATGTCAGCTCAATTGCCAAGCCTACACTACACTGAGTTATGTTGTAAAATGTCGTGTTGAGATTGCCTTCAGCCATGACAAGCCTAAGCAGAACAGCTGCATCTCCTTTAAAGGAGGAAAGAATCCTCTGAAGTCGGTAATGGTGCCTATGATGAGGTACTTGACAATAGTCAACACACACACTTCGATTCAGTGTGCAATTTCAATCTCACAGTGATTCCCAGGTGGTAGAGAGTCAGAGAATACATTCTGGTGACCCCCGCACCAGAGATGTTAAGCTGGGGAACAACAACCCAAAAACAACTTGTATACATGTTTTAATCTGATTTTTTTGCTTATTGTAAAGTTCTGCAGTTTGTTCATGGTAGCTAGTAGTAGAGTAGAATAGGTGAAAGTAGTATGGTGAGATGTTCAGAGTGGAATTGGTGGCTGTGCAGGGCTGAGCGATGCTGCTCCAGAAGCTGAACAGAATGGAGTCAGAGGAGAAAGTGAGCAGCAGGACTCCTCCCAGATGGACATGGCTGATGATGATGATGATGATGCAGCAGCAGCAGAACCAGAGCAGAATGGCATGGAGGAAGAGAGTGAGGCCTCACAGAGTGTTGCTGGTATGTAGGCGTAGTGTGTGTGTGTGTTTGTGTGTGTGTGTGTGTGTGTGTGTGTGTGTGTGTGTGTGTGTGTGTGTGTGTGTGTGTGTGTGTGTGTGTGTGTGTGTGTGTGTGCCCCTGGAAAATGTGTTGCTGTGCCCTGGGAAAAGTTTGAGTGCGGTGCCCAAGGAGTTAATTAAGGGATGAGAGAAGAGAAGTCAGCAGATGAGGGCAGTGACATAAACCTCCTCCTCACTGTTGGTTAGGTGCAGCAGCTGCAGCAGCAGCAGCACAGACAGCCCAGGTGGACACAGCGTTCAGTTCCCTGGCAGAGGAGGTCAGTGAGCAGACCCTGAAGGCCGTGGAGGACATGGGCTTCACTCACATGACCGAGATTCAGGCACGGGCCATCAGGCCTCTGCTGGAAGGGAGGTGGGCACATTTTGAGTGTGTGTGTGTGTGTGTGTGTCTGTGTGTGTGTGTGTGTGTGTGTGTGTGTGTGTGTGTGTGTGTGTGTGTGTGTGTGTGTGTTGTGTGTGTAGTGTGTGTGTTGTGTGTGTGTTGTGTTGTGTTGTGTGTTGTATGTAGTGTGTGTGTGTAGTGTGTATGTGTAGTGTGTGTGTGTGTCTTGTGTGAGTTGGTTTGTTTTATTTTGATTTGATTTGAAACTGTATACATATACATATAATTATGGAATGCTAAGGGAGTATTTGTACTTCATCCATGTGTTTCAAGTCCTTTGGATGACAGTAAACCGAGGCCCTGTGTGTAAACACAGGCAGAACATATTGCAGACATGTTAAAAACATGTTCCGCTATTCGGAAGAGTAGGCCATTGTGTGCGAGTAGGAACGGATGACAGAACAAAAAACCAGCATGCACCCAGGTAAATATTCAATCCCGGCAAATCCCAGATCAGACTAAGAGGGTTAATGGAGTCCATATATTTTTAAAGTGTATGAATTTTCTGCACTGGAGCTAGCCTATCCATGTTCTTTGCTCTTTTATATAAGTAGCATAATCCCCCCCCCCCCCCCCCAAAAAAAAAAGCAGCATAATCAAGCATTGACAAATTGTCAGAAATCACAGAAAGTACTTGATTGCAAACTGAAATCATCAGAGACAAATAAGACATCTTGTTCCTGTTTTGTTTTGGGTTTTTTCCCCCCAGAGACCTGATGGGTGCTGCCAAGACCGGCAGCGGCAAAACGCTGGCTTTCCTCATCCCAGCAGTGGAGCTGTTGTTCAAAATGAAATTCAAGCGCCGCAATGGCACGGGTGCATCATCATCTCGCCCACGCGGGAACTGTCCATGCAGACGTTTGGCGTGCTGCGAGAACTGCTGAAGCATCACCACCACACCTTCGGGCTGGTGATGGGCGGGGTCAAGAGGCAGGATGAGGTCAGAAAGTTGAAAAAAGGCGTCAACATTCTGGTGGCCACTCCCGGCCGTCTTCTGGATCATATTCAGGTGAGTGACCGGTGGGGGTATAGGTCAGTGTTTTGTTTTTTTTAATGAAGAACACTCGCTTTTGAGACCAAGACTTAGTTGTTTACCACAGATTTAGCAATTGTGATATTGATGCTGATAATAGCAACAATCGTCATCATCAGTTGTGGTTTTTGTCATCACTGTCAATATTTGATGCTTTTTGTGCATGCTGTTACAGTAATCACCGCCACTTTTCATTATCATCATCAGCATCACCACCAACACCACCACCACCACCACTACTACCACCACCACCGTCACCACCGTTATTGTCATCACCAACACCATCACCAACACTACCACCATTGCCACCTTTCATTCTCATCATCATCACCACTGCTACCACTGCCACCATCTTCATCATCATTATTATAGCTATTATTATCATTGATAATATGAATGTTGTCCTTAATGTTGTCCTTAATGTTTGTCCTACATGCTATCCTTGATATTGTCCTTAATGTTGTCCTTGATATCCTTAATGTTATCTTTAATGTTGTCCTTTATGTCATCCATAATGTTATCCTTAATGTCATCCCTAATGTCGTCCTTAATGTTGTCCTTAATGGTGGGGTTTCTTTTTGTTTTCTTGTTGTTGTTGTCCTTAATGTTAACCTTGATGTCGTCCTTAATGTTGTCCATAATGTCGTCCTTAATGTTATCCTTAACGTTGTCCTTAATGTCATCCTTAATGTTGTCCGTAATGTCATCCTTAATGTTATCCTTCATGTTGTCCTTAACGTTGTCCTTAATGTTATCATTAATGTTGTCCGTAATTTCATCCTTAATGTTATCATTAATGTTGTCCTTAATGTTATCATTAATGTTGTCCGTAATGTCATCCTTAATGTTATCCATAATGTTGTCCTTAATGTTGTCCTTAATGTCGTCCTTAATGTTATCCTTAATGTTGCCCGTAATGTCATCCTTAATGTTGTCCTTAATGTCATCCTTAATGTCATCCTTAATGTCATCCTTAATGTCATCCTTAGTGTTATCCTTCATGTTATCCGTAATGTTATCCGTAATGTTATCCTTAATGATATCCTCAATGTCGTCCTTAATGTTATCCTTAATGTTATCCTTAATGTTATTCTCAATGTCGTCCTTAATGTTATCCTTAATGTTGTCCTTAATGTCGCCCTTAATGTTGTCCTTAATGTTGTCCTTAATGTCATCCTTAATGTCATCCTTAATGTCGTCCTTAATGCTATGCTTGTTGTTATGCTGATTGGTGTGGCAGAACACGGAGGGCTTCATGTTCAAGAACCTGTCCTGTCTGGTGATTGACGAAGCGGACCGTATCCTGGACCTGGGCTTTGAGGAGGAGATGCAACAGATCATTCGCCTCCTGCCCAGTGAGTGATGTGCAACATGCAGCCTGCTGCTGCTTTTTCTGTTCTTCTTCAGCTTCTTTTTAACGGTTCTTTTGTATTAGTCATTTTTTTTGTCTTGGGGTTTGAGGAGGAGATGCAGCAGATCATTCACCTCCTGCCCAGTGAGTGCAGCAGCATTGGCTTTTTTGTTTTATGTTAAAGTCTGTCCCGAGCCTAAGGCTCATCAGGCCGGTGGCGTATCCCGGTTTCTGTGGCGTTAAGCGACTGAGAGTCATAGACTCCCCCCTGGATAGGACGCCAGTCTATCGCAGGGTTAACCCCCAACACAAGGTTGGTACCCCTTTACACCTGGGTGGGGTGAGAAAATAGCCGTAAAGTGCCTTTTCCAAGGGCACAACACCATAGCCGAAAGCTGGGATCGAACCCGCAACCTTTAGATTACGAGTCCAACGCCCTAACCAGCGGCGGCTGTATGTGTGTGTGTAGACATGTAATTTGTTGATTTTATTTCAGAACAGTTGCATGTTGGTGACTAATTTGAATGCAAGCGCTTTGATTTATGTGCTGTACAAGATTCAGCGCGTTATAAATCCCAAATGTTAGTAGTAGTAAATAAAGTTGAAAAAATGTAATTGAAAGTTGAAGTAATATAATGAGTGGTTTTACCTTTTTTTTCTCTCTCTCTGTGTCTTTGATTTTACTTTTAGTAGATAATTGTTAGTTGCAACCAACATTTAACCCTTTGCCTTTTTTCCTTTTTTTTTTTTATAATAATAATAATAAATGGAACTTATATAGCGCTATATCTTGCAAAAACAAATCAAAGCGCTTGCATTCAACCAATTCTTGCACATGCAGCCAACAACAATTAAAATTTTTTAACGAAGTCAATGCACACGCGCGCGCACACACACACACACACACACACACACACACACACACACACACACACACACACACACACACACACACACACACACACACACAGAGTATAAACACACATAGAGTATAAACATTTTGGCAGGGCGGTGGATATTTCAGCTGTTGACAGCAGGGGCAGATGATGAAACAGGATAGGAAAGTCTTAGCTTTTAAATAAGTGTGTCTTGAGGCTGGATTTAAATGTGTCATAGGTAGGCTTTTTACGAAGGGAGAGAGGGAGGTTGTTCCAGATCACTGGATCAGAAACAGAGAAAGAGCGACGGCCAACAGTGGATTGATTGAATCTAGGTATTTGTAAGCGCAGGGTATCTGCAGCAGAGCAGAGGGAACGAGAAGGAGTGTACGGGTAAAGACATTCACAGAGGTAGGAGGGTGCTGTTTTGTAAAGACATTTATAACAGAGAGTACTGATCTTATAGTTTACTCTCTGTGGCACAGGCAGCCAGTGGAGAGATTGCAAGAGAGGAGTAATGTGCTCAGATTTTTTCTTTCTGAGGACCAGTCGAGCTGCGGAGTTTTGCATACGTTGAAGGGAGTGGATAGATGATGCTGGCAGACCAGCCAAAAGAGAATTGCAATAGTCCAGACGTGAAAGAATCAGAGACGTGACGAGTTTAGATGTTGCATCAGTGGACAGGTACTTTCGAATTGCACTAATACGTCTTAATTGATAGTAGCATGACTGGCAGGTCTGGGTGATGAATTTTTGCATGGATAGTGTGTTGTCGATTGCATTTAAACATTTAACCCTTGCTATTTTCTTCACCTTCTCTCTTGCAGAGAATCGTCAGACGATGCTGTTTTCTGCCACTCCCACACAGAAGACAGACGCCTTGGGGCGCTTGTCTTTGAAAAAACATCCCATGTATATCGGGGTTGACGATCACAAAGACAAAGCAACCGTGGAAGGGTTGCAGCAGGTGAGAGTGTGTGTGTGTGTGTGTGTGTGTGTGTGTGTGTGTGTGTGTGTGTGTGTGTGTGTGTTTTGTGTGTGTGTGTTGTGTGTGTGTGTTTGTGAGTGTGTGTGTGTGTTAGTGTTAGTGTGTGTGTGTGTGTGTGTGTGTGTGTGTGTGTGTGTGTGTGTGTGAGTTTTTTTTTAATTCTTTTTTCTTTTATTCTTTTATATGGAGGATAACAGAATAAGCAATCATGTGCTTTTTTTCATCTGGTCCCCGTGTGTATGCAGTTGTGTAAATATTGTCATCTGTTCCCACCGGCATACAATGGCCTACTCTTATGAAAAGCGCAACAGGATTTAAGGTGTGCGCAAGATGTTCTGCGTGCATCCGCACACAGGGCCTTGGTTTAAAATCTCATCCGGAGGACTTTTGGGGAGAGTGGAGTCAGCACTGATGTTAACTCCAGGGGGAAAATACCCCAGGAATGGGAATCGAACCCAGCTCGTCAAATTGCGAGCACAATGTTCTGACCACCAGGCTATCCCGTCCGTCCCCTGATGATGAATGAGTTATACCAAGAATGCGCTGGCGATGTGTGTGCTGTGGTGATGTGATGTGCAGGGGTACATCTTATACCAAGAATGCGTTGGTTGTACTGTGTGTGCTGTGGTGATGTGACGTGCAGGGCTACATCCTTATACCAAGAATGCATTGGTGTGTGTGTGGCTGTGGTGAGTGATGTGGCAGGGGTACATCCTTGTACCAAGAATGCATTGGTGATACATGTGTGTGCTGTGGTGATGTGATGTACAGGGCTACATCCTTATACCAAGAATGCGTTGGTGATGTGTGTGCTGTGATGTGCAGGGGTACATCCTTATACCAAGAATGCGTTGGTGATACATGTTTGTGCTGTGGTGATGTGATGTGCAGGGGTACATCCTTATACCAATAATGTGTTGGTGATACATGTGTGTGCTGTGGCGATGTGATGTTCAGGGGTACATCCTTATACCAAGAATGCGTTGGTGATACATGTGTGTGCTGTGGTGATGTGATGTGCAGGGGTACATCCTTATACCAAGAATGCGTTGGTGGTACATGTGTGTGCTGTGGTGATGTGATGTGCAGGGTACATCCTTATACCAAGAATGCGTTGGTGATACATGTGTGTGCTGTGGTGATGTGATGTGCAGGGCTACATCCTTATACCAATAATGCGTTGGTGATACATGTGTGTGCTGTGGCGATGTGATGTGCAGGGCTACATCCTTATACCAAGAATGCGTTGGTGATACATGTGTGTGCTGTGGTGATGTGATGTGCAGGGCTACATCCTGTGCCCGGCAGAGAAGCGGTTCCTGGTGCTGCTGACCTTGCTGAAGAGATGCCGCAAAAAGAAGGCCATGGTCTTCTTTAACAACTGCAATGCCGTCATGTTCCTGCACAAACTCCTCAACTACACGGGCGTGCGAGTCATGTCTGTTCATGTCAGTAATGAGGATGACCTTTTTAATGGAGTGTGTTTGTGTGTGTGTGTGGGGGGGGGGGGGTGTTAGTGTGTGTGTTAGTGTGTGTATGTGTGTGTGTGTGTTAATGTGTGTGTGTGTGTTAGTGTGTGTGTTAGTGTCTGTGTTAGTGTGTCTGTGTGTGTGTTAGTGTGTGAGTGTGTGTGTGTGGTTTTGGTGGTTTGTTTTTGTGGTCACTATATGTGTGTATGTGTGTGTGCATGTGCATGCATATTTGTGTGGCTGAGCTCATGACTGTGCACATATGCATGTATCTGGATGCCAGTGCATGTCTGTATGTGCCTGCGTATGTGTGTGGTGTTTGTTGATGGCATTTATGTGTGTAAAAAGTTACTCTGACTTTGATACAACTTTTCCAACTGTCATCATCCACATTATGTAACCCAGGAATTTTCAGTGTTAGCCACTCTCAACAGAAATGATCAAGTCTTGTTTAATTCAAAAAGTGTTCTCAGTCCCTAGCATCACAGAGACCATTTATATTGCCAGCATCACAGAAGCAGTGAGAATATTTGTCTTCTGTCCACAGGGCAAACTGAAGCAGACACAACGATCCCGGACATTCTCCCAGTTCTGCAAAGCAAAAACAGGCATCCTGCTCTGCACCGATGTGGCGGCCAGAGGCCTTGACATTCCTCAGGTAGACTGGATTTTGCAGTACGACCCACCTGATGGATACAAGGTAGGATCAGGTCATTGGCTGATGAAAGATGGAGGGGGAAGGGGGGGGGGGGGGGGGGGGAGAGACTCTTTATATGTAAGGGGATTGTGTTTGCGGTGTGATTTCTGGTCAGTGAACATCTTACCTGGATTTTCTAAATTCCGAAGACTTTTTTTATTTTGTGAATTCTTAAGTGTTTATTGATGGATCATTTGAGTAATGCTGGTTTGTTTGTTTTTTTTTATTCTGAAACTATTGTTAATGGATCGTTAGAATAATTGCTTGTTTTTAGAGAAAGCAACAACAATTCTCATCAGTTACCTATTTGTGCATGGAACTTGTCATGTTTCCTATGATACCCCCATTTTGGTGAAAAGAATGATCAGAGAAAGGAAAAGGATAGAAATGGAACCAAACTGCCAAGACTTGCTAAAGTAAGCATTAAAACTGGGAAGATATTGGCATTCAGTGAGTTGATTTTGTTTCAATTGACTTGTCACTGTATTTGTGTCTATGTGACGCTCCACCACATAATGAGTCGCATTGCACCCGAGGTCAAACTTTTAGTTATTAGCATGTTATTAATTTGCAACAAAAAGGCTATTTAATATATATATATATATATATATATATTATAATATATATATATAATATAATATATATATATATAAAAACAGACAGAAAATCGAACAATTCTATGAAAAGTTATTACAAATTGAAATGATAGACTAGCCGCCGCTGTGGCCTAGTGGTTGAGGTGTTGTACCGTAATCTAAAGGTTGCGGGTTCGATCCCAGCTAATTCCGCTATGGCGTTGTGCCTGGAAAAGGCACTTTACGGCTATTTTCTCACACCCACCCAGTGTAAAAGGGGTACCAACCTTGTGTTGGGTTAATCCTGCGATAGACTGGCGTCCTATCCAGGGGGAGTCTATGACTCTCAGTCGCTTAACGCCACAGAAACCGGATAAGCACCGGCCTGATGAGCCTTATATGCTCGGGACAGACTTTAACTTTAAATGATAGACTGCAGAAGTAACAAAAAGAGAAATTGATCATTTCCATCATAGTAGTGGTCAAATGAGGCTTGTGTGTTTAACCTCTGCATTTGGACTCTCTGAACACACACTGCCCCTAGATTTCACATTCCATCACGAAATCAGGTCAGGCACACGTGCTCGCTGGCCTTTTCCTCCTAAGTACATACCAGCAGCTATAATTACTTCCAGACACTCAGCAGGCTTTCTCCTTCTATTCTGATAGAGGTTTAACATGTGGTAGCAATTAATGATGGTTACAGCATGATGGAAATCTATTGTGTGTAAATCCTGGCAAATCCTGGATCAGGACTTAGAGGGGGTAATTATTCAATCCGGCAAATCCCGGATTGGGACTAAGAGGGTTAACCCTCTTAGTTCCGAACCAGGATTTTCCAGGATCAATCATTCCCTCCCCTAAATCCCGAACAGGATTTGCTGGGATTCACACACAGTAGTTTTCGATCACGCAGTGACCATCACTAATCGCTACCATATGCCAAAGCTCTATCAGGCCAGAGGCACAGACCCTGCTGTGAGTCCGGAAGTAATTGTAGCAGCTGGTATGTACTTAGAAGGAGGAAATGGCAAGCAAGCATGTGTACCTGACCTGATTTCGTGATGGAATGCAAAATCTAGAGGCAATTTGTGAGGATCCAAATACAAGAGGGTTAAGCACCCGACAACTCAGGGCCCAGAGCATTGAAAAATTGTGACTGATAATCAATGTATTTGCTCATTTTGCCATGTGGGTGTGCGTATGTGTGTGTGTGCGTGCGTGTGCATGCATGTGTGTGTGTGTGTGTGCAGGAATATATCCACAGGGTAGGCCGAACGGCACGTGGGGAGGGGAGCGTTGGCAAGGCACTACTGATCCTGCAACCAGATGAGGTGGGCTTCCTAAACTACCTGAGGAAAGCCAGGATCAGTGTGGAGGAGATGGACTTGGTCTGGGACAAAGTGTGTGACTTCCAGTCCCAGGTGAGTGAAATTGTGTAGTAAAGTCTTTGTCTCTCTTGATACCTTTTAGCTACGGGTTTTTTTCGTCTGTTATGTTTGTTTGTGTATGTTGATTTTGTTGGTCAGTTCTGTACTTTGTGTGGGGGTGAGAGAAAAGGAGGGAGAGAGAGAGAGGTGTGTGTGTGTGTGTGTGTGTGTGTGTGTGTGTGTGTGTGTGTGTGAATGTGTGTGTGTGTGTGTGTGTGTGTGTGTGTGTGTGCATGTGCGTGCGTGTGTGTGAAATTTGTTCAGACCTGGCGTGTAGTACAACACAACTGTTTACCGTTGCTTTACAGCTGGAGCAGTTGGTCTCCACAAACTTCGTGCTGCGCAAAGGAGCTCAGGAAGCCTACAAAGGCTTTGTCAGAGCCTACGCCTCCCACAAGGAAAAACGCTGCTTCAACGTGGAGAAGCTGGACCTCAAGGGGGTGGCCAAGTCCTTCGGCTTTGCTGTGCCCCCCTACCTCAACCTCAGTATCCTTTCCTAGAGAGGCTAGATTCAGCGTTCTTCTTGTTGTTGCTTTGTTTTTGTTGTTGCTGCTTTTTTGTTGTTTTTGTTGTTGTTGTTGTTGCTTTTTTATGTTGTTGTTTTTGTTGTTGTTCCCTGGCTAGAACTCTTTGAGGTTCACCAATGGTGACATTTATGCATATGTGACACACACACCCCCCCCCCCCCCCCCCTCCTCCCAATCCACACCATTTAGGTAGCTGCATTCTGACTTTTGCTTTTGTTGTTGTTGTTGTTGTTTTTGTTGTTGTTCCTTGGCTAGAACTCTTTTGAGGTTCACCAATGGTGACATTTATGCATATGTGACCCCCCACCCCCCCACCCCCACCCCCTCCCAATCCACTCCATTTAGGTAGCTGCATTCTGACTTTGCTTTTATTGTTGTTGTTGTTGTTGTTGTTGTTCCCTGGCTAGAACTCTTTTGAGGTTCACCAATAGTGACATTTATGCATATGTGACCCCCCCCACCCCCCACCCCCCCCCCCAATCCACATCATTTAGGTAGCTGCATTTCTGACTTTAAGGATATAGTGTCGATGCTTTGGGTTGTATGTCACAGTGAACACCTTGTGAAGTGCAATAGTTTTCTTCACATTTCATTCTGGGCTGTGCTTCTCCCTGTGTAGAGGGTTCTAATGGAAACTGAAGGCAGGCTGTTTATGCGGTGTCTTGAAAAAGTGGGATGAAGAAGAAAGGTGATAACAAGGAATCCTGGAGGTTGTGGGCTCGATTCCAAGCCTCGCCCTTTCTTCCCAGTTTAGTCAGAAAATCGAAGTGAATGTCAAACTTCTTCAGAGGAGGCTATAAACCAAGGTCCCATGTGCAAATGCACGCAAAACATCTTGTGCACATGTTAAAACCGCCGGTATGGACAGAGGACAACATTTTAAATGATGCGTGCACACAGTTGTCGTGTTTAGACACCATCCCTGAACAGGGAAAGCAGCTACCTAAATGTTAAAGTTAAAGTCTGTCCAGAGCCTAAGGCTCATCAGGCCGGTGCTTATCCTGGTTTCTGTGGCGTTAAGCGACTGAGAGTCATAGACTCCCCCCTGGATAGGACGCCAGTCTATCGCAGGGTTAACCCCCAACACAAGGTTGGTACCCCCTTTTACACCTGGGTGGGGTGAGAAAATAGCCGTAAAGTGCCTTTTCCAAGGGCACAACGCCATAGCCGAAAGCTGGGATCGAACCCGCAACCTTTAGATTATGAGTCCAACGCCCTAACCACTAGACTGCAGTGGCGGCTACCTAAATGATGGGGGTAAAAACAATCACATAACAAAAAAATCTCACTATTGGTGAAACTCAAAGGAGTTCTAGTCTAGGAACAAGCAACCATAAAAAAAAAAATAATTTTAAAGTGGGATGGAGGTTTATTGAGAAATGATAAAATGTTGTAAGATTTCTTCAAATAGAGGAAAAAGTGAATCAGTATACTCATAGATCAGATCACAGGCCTGATGCTGTGACCACAAGTGTCTGTTGGAGACATTTTTTTTTCTGGGGTTAAGGTCACTTCCAGCTGTCCCCTGCATGGTCCTTGGGGTGAAACTGTACACAGTGAAGTTTCATGGTGAACATTGGTATGACATTCCCAACACAGTTTTTTTTGTTTTTTTTTAATTTTTTTTTTTAAAACACACACACACACATACACATTACACACACTCACACACACACACACACACACACACACACACACACACACACACACACACACAAACAAGCCATGCCTGTGTCGTAGAGAAATACCACAGACAACATGAACATACCCAGCATGCAATCTGTACCCTGCAGAGGGGTGAGCTCTGCCAGCATCACCTTGCTGGAGTCTCACTGCTTGAAGGGTGAGTGAAGTGCAAAGCTTCAGTAACTCCTCAGCAATTTAATGGAGGGGGGGGGGGGATAGTTCAGCTATGTTAAGTCAATGTACCCACAGAGTATCAGTCTGTCTAAAGTGCTGTACAAGTTTTCGTAGTAGACAGTGTATGTTAGTTCATTGTACAATACTAACATACACCACTCTCTCCTCTCTCTAGCCATAGAGTGTCAGTCTGTCTACAGTGCTGTACAAGTTTAACTGTTTTCGTAGTAGACAGTGTGTGTTAGTTCATTGTACAATACTAACACACACCACTCTCTCTCTCTCTACCCACAGAGTGTCAGTCAGTCAGTTTACAGTGCTGTACAAGTTTTCATAGTAGACAGTGTGTGTTAGTTCATTGAACAATACTAACACATACCACTCTCTACTCTCTCTAGCCATAGAGTGTCAGTCAGTTTACAGTGCTGTACAAGTTTTCATAGGAGACAGTGTGGTATGTGTTAGTCATTGTGCAATATGGCGCATGTTCCTTTAACCATTCCTAGATGGGCTCCGCAAGAAGAGATCCACAGAAACCAGCTACAGAAGGTGACCCAGTAAGAAAGGACAGGTGTGAATCCTTCTGTCACAAAATACAGGTACAGTGAACCATTATCAGAAGACGTCATCTGAGAGTTTTGTTGTTGTGTGTGTATGGGGGGGGGGGGGGGGTTTGGCTTTTTTTAATTTCATTCTTTTACATCAAGGATAATGAAATAAGCGCTCATGTGCTTTTTTACATCCAGTCCCGTGTGTATGCAGTTTTTGTAAATCGTGTCATCTGTTCCCACCGGCACACAATGGCCTATTCTTATGAAAAGCGGAACAGGATTTAATGTGTGTGCAAGATGTTTGCTTGTATTCACACACAGGGCCTCGGTTTATAGTCTCGACCGAAGGATGTGTGTGTGTGTGTGTGTGTGTGTGTGTATGTGTGTGTGTGTGTGTGTGTGTGTTGTGTGTGTGTGTGTGTGTTGTGTGTGTGTGTGTGTTGTGTGTGTGTGTGTGTGTGTGTGTGTGTGTGTGTGTGTGTGTGTGGTGTGTGTGTGTGTGAAGGTATATACACAAAAAAGCAACCTCCCCCCCCCCCAAAAAAATATATATATATATATCCCCCCCACCAAAAAAAAAGCACCCCCCCCCCTTCCAAAAAAAAAAAAAAAAAAAAACCCTAAACAAGCAACAAATCAACCCTGAAATTCCTAAATCAGACAGCCAAACCAATGGAATGGTTGCTGATGGTTTTGGTTTTGTTTTGTGTTTATTATCAGAGGTGCTGGTTGGTGGTAGTGGTTGCTATTTGCTTGTCTAAGTAAACCCCCCCCAAAAAAAGAAATTTTTCAAAAGACGCTGGCAATTTATCTTTTTAAAATCAACATTGTGGGGATTTTTTTGCTTTCAGAGATTCTGACCTCAGATCCAGGACAGCACACTGCAGCCATTTTCCCCATTTTCTGCTCTTAGAGGCTGGAGCTTGAGCCCTGAAGGAACCACACTCTTAGCTCACGCACTGACCATGTGCACATGGAAGAGTCAGACTTCCCAACTTCAAGATAACGTGGCATCCTTTCCACTGTGTACAGTGGTCCTGTGGAGAAGAGAAAAGTAACCGCATGGATTTCATCTCCAACTTTTATGTGCTTTGTTGTTGTTGTTGTTGTTGTTCCCCAACTTAACATTCTGGGGGTCACCCAGAATGTGTTCTCCGACTCACTCATCCCACCTGGGAATCACTGTGGGATTGAAATTGCACACTGAATGAGAAGTTTGCGTGTATGACTGTTTTCAAGTACCTCGCCATATAGGCAGCCATACTCCGACTTCAGAGGAGTGTGCTTTGTGATATGTTCTTGATATTCTTCAGCGCTATGTCCATGTGTATTCAAAGCAGTGTTCTCTTGTTGTGAAGAGGTGAATTTGAATTAGTATATCCTTCTTTTTTTATCTTGCTGCCTCATCTTCTGTGGTCATGCTGTTCCCATGCTGTTCATTTCAATCTCAGCCGCCACAGCCCATACCCAGACACATCATGACTTATTCGCAGGGTCGGAAGTCTTCAGTGGCCCATCAATATCGGGCTGCCGTGGGGCCGTTAGCCAGAGGGGGCCCTAGCTCAGAACAGGCACCACTGAACACCACCACCAAAGCATCCTTCCAACCATCCACCTCTTAGGTTTACTTAGTTTCTGATTCTCTATTCTGTGGGGGGTTTTTTTGGGTTTTTTTTAAATTCTTTTATATTGAGGATAATGGGGTAAGCACTCTTGTGCTTTTTTTTTTACATCCAGTCCCCGTGTGTATGGAGTTTTCTAAATGTCATCTGTTCCCACCGGCACATGATGGCCTACTCTTACGAAAAGCGGAACAGGATTTAACGTGTGCGCAAGATGTTCTGCGTGCATTCACACACAGGGCCCCGGTTTATAGTCTCATCCGAAGGACTTTGGGGGAGAGTGGAGTCAGCACTGATGTTAACTCAAGGAGAAAAATCTCCTCAAACGGGAATCGAACCCGGGTCGTCAAATTATAAGCGCAATGTTCTGACCACTAGGCTATCCCATGTGTGTGTGTGTGTGTGTGTGTGTGTGTGTGTGTGTATGTGTGTGTGTGTGAGAGAGAGAGAGAGAGAGAGAATCATAAATAGAATTTGTGCATACACAATGTGTGAGAGAGAGAGGAGGCGGGGGAAGAGAATCGTAAATAAAATGTGTTGGTACCCCTGCATACAAACTGTGTGTGCGTGTGTTTTAAGTGTGTGCAAGTGTGCACTAGTGTGTGCATGTGTGTGAGTGTGCACACATGTGTGTGTGTGTGTGCGTGCTTGCGCAAGCGCACACAAGTGTGTGTGTGTGTGTACATGTGTGTGTGTGTGTGTGTGGTTGTAATATTATCAGTGTGTGTGTTGGGCATTGAGTGCGACTAAAAATTACACATTTTCTTAAGAAACTGGATATTGCTAAGTGTGTGGGGGTTTTCAGGACATATCATATGCAAAATGAATAGTAAGCATTGATCATATAGCTGTACATCATTAGCAAGTTTTACTTCACCTGTCTGCAACTGACTTATGCTGTGACAACAGTAATGAACACATGATATGCTGTGCTGCTTTTTTATTGATGCATGCAGCATATATATCATCCAGGATTCCAATCCATTTGGGTCCATAGGTGAGAAGGTACACGTGCAGTGACACAGTGTGTATGTGTGTTTGTTTGTGTACATGCACATGTGTGGGTGGGTGGGTGTCTGCGTGTGTACATACACACACACAAACCAGACTTTTAAATTATGTTTATTTCCTTTTTTATTTAAAAATCAGACACTGACACAAGAATTTTTGAATGATCAACAAACAAAGTTGAGATAAATATTTTCAAAATTTGAGTCCAGCTACTCGTCATTCATTTTCATTTCCCAAATATTCATAATTTCATTCAAAAGAAAGATAGGCATGTGACATGGAATGGTCAGAGACAGGATTAAAAGATTGTTGTAATACTGAACTGAACACACACACACACACACACACTCACACACACACCACATGCAAAGCCACAGAACAAACACCCACAATCCCACTTGCTCAATACACAGTGATATTTTTTTCATATGACTGACTTCAGTTTTGCCTTGCAACGCTTTCCTACTTTATTATTGATCAATACACTGCACACAGAAACAAAGTATTTCTCTGTTGTCATCATCAATACAATACCAACACATTATAAATATCTCAAGCACCTTCTCCTCATAAATTCATTCCACAGCTATATATGTATATAGAACCCCGAGATCATTCTATAGCTATATATGTATATAGGACGGAGATATATATCATATATTATATATATTGCTGCCTCCAACTTAACCACTTTACTGCAGTTCTGCTGATAAATAGCGTTCGTTATATAATCTACCACCAGTAATGCTCAGTTGACGATCACTGTTCGTCATGATTCAATGCTCTCTCTGTTTCGTCCAGCATGTGCCTGAGCAAAATATGATAGCAGTGGAAGGGTTAAAAGATCATGTCATTCGACCGACATTTTTAATTCATAGCATAGATGGTCTCATTCATGGGACTGCAGTGGGGGGGGGGGCTTCTTTCAGATCTCCTTGCTGAGTGAGTGCCTGTGGTGGGATTCAAGCCTGGAACTTGAGGAGGCCGAGGGAAATGAGGCGGTCCACTTTCTGCCTAAAGCTGCTGTCTCCCTCACGCAGTAACCTGCAGGACACACAACACACAGCTTCACACCAGTGTCTATCTATCTATCTATCTATCTATCTATCTATCTATCTATCTATCTATCTATCTATCTATCTATCTATCTATCTGTCTGTCTGTCTGTCTGTCTATCTAATCTGTCTGTCTTCTATCTACCTGTCAATCTATCTATTTATCTGTCTATCTATCTAATCTATCTATCTAATCTATCTATCTGTCTGTCTATCTGTCTATCTATCTATCTAATCTGTCTATCTATCTGTATCTATCTATCTATCTGTCTGTCTATCTATCTCTATTTGTCTGTCTATTTCTGTATTTATGAAATACAATTCTGAAGCCCTCCACTCCATCCCCCCCTCCCCCCAACCGTTCTTGAACGCCAGAAAAGCCTGTAGCACTAACACTGACACTCCTATAAAAAAAAAATTTAATTTAAACATACAAAAAAACCCACACTGATACTCCTATAAAAATATATAAAATGTAACACACAAAAAAACCACACTGACACTCCTATAAAAAAAATATTTTAAAAAGTAAACACACAAAAAAACCCACACTGATACTCCTACAAAAAAAAAAGGTAAACACACAAAAAAAAACCATACTGACACTCCTATAAAAAAAATATTTAAAGTGTAAACACACACCAAAAAACCCCACACTGACACTCCTATAAAAACAATATAAAAAATGTAAACACACACAAAAAACCCACACTGACACTCTTATTAAAAAAATATTAAAAATGTAAACACACACAAAAAACCCACACTGACACTCCTATAAAAAAAAATGTAAACACACCAAAAAAAACCCACACTGACACTCCAATAAAAAAATATATATAGAATTTAAACACATACAAAAAAACCCACACTGACACTCCTATATATAAAAAATTTAAACACACAAAAAACCCCACACTGACACTCCTAATAAAAAAAATTATAAAAAGTTTAAACACACACAAAAAAACCACACTGACACTCCTATACAAAATATATAAAAAATGTTAACACACAAAAAAAACTCACACTGACACTCCTATAAAAAAAATATATATAAAATGTAAACACACGCACAAAAAACCCACACTGACACTCCTATAAAAAAAATTATATACAAAAAAAATTAAACACAAAAAAAAACCCACACTGACACTCCAATAAAAAAAAAAAAATTTCATGTAAACACACAACAAAAAAACCCCCACACTGACACTCCTCCTCCCACCTCTGTGCCTTTTCCGGGTCACTCCTCAGATGCTGGATCAGCTGCTGGACTTTGGGATCCATCAGGATCTCCCTGTTGGCGGGATCTGCCAGGATCTGCTGCACATGGGGATCCACAGGGACGCTGGATGGTGGGGGGGACCTTGCCGAAGACAGGGCTTCATCGTCGTTGTCAGTGATTTCTGTGATTTTGGGGCCTGTACGGGTTGCGTTTGTAGACTTTGGGGCCTGTGGTGGGTTCTGACCGTCCTCTTTTTCTCCCAGAGATGAGAAGTGTTCCCCTGAAGCCAAAAAAAAAGAAAAAAAAAAAAAACAGAACAAAGAAAATTGTAGGAAAAGCAAAAGGTTCCATGACTGTGATCAGTCAAAGCCTATAACATGAAATAGTAAAGGCAAAGGTGTCCCATAACCTGTGTGGTTGTAGGGGAGCGAGGCATCAGAGACCTCAGCTTTTCTAGGGGTCAGCGTTTTTCGAGGCGGTGCCCATTCCTCTCCTCGCTGCTTTACCTTCCCTGACCCTAATAGAGGGCAGGTACCCATTGACAGCTGGTGAACTACTGGGGGGGGACTGGACTGAAGCCAAGGCACGCATATGGTCACTCCCATCCAGTTGGTAACCACACTCAATGCTGCTGACTTGATGGGGCAAAGCAAGCACTCTAACCACTTAGCTCTCCCACCTCCCCCCCCCCCCCCCCCCCCCCATAAACAGATAAATACATACATAAATAAATAAATGAAATACATGAATAAGTAAATAAATAGAATACATAAATAAATAAAATAAATAAATAGATAAACCACAGCGCACAAATCCAACATCACTCAGTCCAGAGTGCTAAATTTAGCATGGCCCCTTCCTTTTCCCCTAGTCCCAAGTGTGGTCAGTTCCTGCTGTAATTAGCACCAGCTGGCCCCCATCTGGGCTGGGATGGGATGAAAATAATTAGCCGCTGAGAGGAGCTGAAAGTAGGGGGAAACTGACTGTTCCTGCTGTAATTAGCACCAGCTGGCCCCCATCTGGGCTGGGATGGGATGAAATAATTAGCCGCTGAGAGGAGCTGAAAGTAGGGGGAGGAGGAAACTGACTGTTCCTGCTGTAATTAGCACAGCTGCCCCCCCCCCCCCCAAATCTGGGCTGGGATGGGATGAAATAATTAGCCCCTGAGAGGAGCTGAAAGTAGGGTA
>CM060327.1:12622380-12632380 GCA_030674155.1 Stramonita haemastoma | reverse complement strand
GATTGCTTATTCTGTTATCCTCGATATAAAAGAAAAATAATTATAATAATAATAATAATAATAATAATAATAATAATAATAATAATAATAATATATAATAATAGGGGAGAGTGAGTGTGTCTGACCACTGAGCTATCCCGTCCTCAATTTGGAAACCAGATTGGTGGCCTGTGTGAGCGTATGTGTGTGCATGGCGCACATATGCAGTGGGTCTCACTTCTTTCTTTTCTTTTTTTCTTACTTGTTTTTTTTGTTTGTTTATTTTGGGTTGGATTGGTTTGGGGTTTTTTTCATTAGGTGGGTGGGTGGGTGGGTTTTTGTTCAGGGGTTGGGTTTTGCTTTTTTATTTGTAGGGGGAAGGGGGAGGATTCCTCTGACCTCAGCTTGTGGGTAGTTCACCAGAAGTGAGATTTTATGTATGGGACTGTTCGCCCACCATCAAGGTAGCTGCATTCCGACTGTGGGAAAGTTCCGTGTGTTATCTTGTTTCTTACTGGGTTGGCTGGGGTAAGTGTTGTTTGCTTGTTTGTATGATCGCTGGCTTGCTTTGTGGAAGGGGTGGGGGCATTGTTTTTTGTTTTTTTTTATTAATTTACATTCATACCACTTTATGTCATAGCAGATTTCTCTGTGTGAAATTCAGGCCCGGCTGCTCTCCCTGGGGACAGCACGTCACCACAAGCCAACGCCTACCCATTATTATATTTTATACCACTTTATGTCTCAGCAGATTTCTTTGCGTGAAATTCAGGCTGCTCTCCCTGGGGAGAGCAAGTCGCCACAAGTGCAGCGCCTGCCCATTTTCTTTTTTTTTGTACACATCCCTGAGCCGCCCTGGGGATTCTAACCCGCCAATTTTTTCCTCAGGGATTATTTTCTTTCCTGTCCGCAACTGTATTTGTGATTTTGTTTCCCTACCAGAGTGGCTTTTTTTCTACAGAATTTTGCCAGGGACAACCCCCTTGTTGCTGTGGGATTTTTATGTGCACTAAATAATGATGTGTAACACACAGGACCTCGGTTTATCGTCTCATCCGAAAGACTACCACCCAGACCATCAATTATGGTCTAATGGATGGGGGAAAATTTGGGGGCCCAAATGGGATTCGAACCACTGCACTCTCCGTCCCGGACTTTTCCCTTTCTAAGAAAGGCGCTTTACCTCCTAGACAACCAATGGGTCTGTCTTTGTTTTTTCGTCCTTTTTTGGGGGTAGGGGGGGAGGGGGGGGGGAAGGGTGCTTGTTTGTTTGGTGTGTGTATGTGTGTTTTGTTGTTGTTGCCATGGTAGTGGTGGTGTTGTTTCACTGCCTGATTTTGACCGACTGAAAGACTGTGGTGAAGCTGGCAGCTGGTGAAAAGGACCCCACAGCACTTCTAAAAAGCATTTTTCTCATTATTTTTATTCCATGATCAGCCATTCTCAAATGAGTCAAGTCAAGTCAAGTCAAAATACTTTAATCATCCCTGATGGGCAATTACAATACTGACAGGCATATTGATACAAATCATAATCAAACACACGAAGTAGCTACATTTCATATTTGTTCAAACATTATATAACTCCAAATAAAATGTCACAAACACTCACACTCTACGCGCGTGCGTTCGCACACACGCAAACACACGCATACACACACACCAACGTTTAGATACAATGTTCTTAAAAACCATTGACTAGAATCTGAAAAGACATATGATCACCATTATTTACACATTATACGCACGCGTTTGCACCCGCACATAGACATGCATGCACGCACGCACGCACACACACACACACACACGCTACCCCCCTCCCCATACAATCCACACCCACCCGCCCCACACTCACACTTACACACACGCTCCCCCCTCCCTACCCATACACACCATCCACACCTACCCGTCCCCCTCCCCACTCCCACACAATTGGTAGAAAGACATGTGAATTTACAAGCAATTCAAAAAATCAATAAAGCCAAAAATAAGACATACTTATTTTATGGGTACATATGCATGTATGTGCACGCCTGTATGCATTGGCTACATACATAACAGTGGCAGGTAAGTAATTCAGAGAAGTTTAAACACACACACACACACACACACACAAAAGAGCAAACAAACAAAAAAACAAAAACAAACAACCTCAGTCAGTGTTATCATGAGTTTAGAACTGGATAGCTACTGGCACAAAGGAATTCCTTTTTCTGTTTGTTTTGCTGTTGTGGCATTGAAAACGACGTCCTGAAGGCAACAACTGAAATTCTGAAAACAGAGCGTGGGAGGAATCGGCCAAAATGGCTGTTGCTTTGCGTACAAGCTGCTGATTACAAAACCACCTGAGGTCTCTTTGTTCTTCTCCGATAATTTTAGAGCAGATTCTCACAATTCTCTGAAGACCATTCTTGTTCTTAATGCTAAGGTTATTGTACCAGCAAATGAAAGCAAAACTTAAAACGCTCTCTATATAAGACTTGTAGAACAAAGAAAGAATCTTTTTGTTGACAAAAAATGAGTTAAACTTCCTCCGAAAATACAAGTAGGACCATATTTTCATAACAAATAACTTGAGAAATCCTTGCAGTCAGAATTCTCATCACCAGAAGTTTTCATGAACTTTACAATACAGATACAAGGAAAATATAGTACAGATACTTGGACAAAAAAAGGATGCACTCACTTTGTTTTTATTACTACTTGTCTTTGTCATGTTTGTTCTGCTGCCGATTTTCTGTGACATGCCAAAGCTACCTAGCTGTTTTTATCAACCCCCCCCCCCCCCCCCACTTCACCACACAAAGCACCAAACACAAGATTTTTGTTTTGTTTTATAGTATTATTACCTTTTTATGCACAAAAACATCAACACACATGCTATTTCTTCAGTCTTTTCTCCTCCCACTCCCTTCTTCAACTTCTATACTTTCCACTTTCCTTGTCTAATATCACTGAGTGTGAACAGACATTAAATTGAAAACAACAACAACAACAACCAGTTGCTGCATCCCTGGAGCTAGCCATGGGGCAGTCCATTGAGAGATCACTATCATGCTGACATGAGGCCATCATTCAGAGGAGGTCCTGCACAGCCTTAATCATATTATTGTTGTGCATTCCCCAGCTTAACACATCGGGGAATGTGCACTCTGACTCACATCTTCCACCTGGGAATCACTGTGAGATTGAAATGGCACACTGGATGAGAAGTTTGCGTGTATCACAGTGTCAAGCTTTGTCTGAAGGCTGGATAGTCGCTTTTTCAGATTAGAGACCTTGGTTTGTTCGAGCTTGATCTGACGCTTCAACCGTTGTTGTTTGAGAGCACACTGTCCATTTTCATGGGAGTCAATGGCTGCCTGCTTTGCCTCAAGTTTAATTTCTTTCCTTTTGAGACGCTTATACATATTTTTCCCTCGAATTTCTTTAATTGTCTGTTCAGCTTGCTTCAGTTTTTGGTTCAGAAGATCTTTTTTTTTTTCAAGCTCGGCATTCACCGTCTTCATCGTCTGCAACTCCTGAAAATATGAAGCTGCAGTTTCCTTCAATATGTTGTTCTTTTCAATTTCCTCAGTAACTCTGGTGTTTGTCTCTTCAAGCTGTCTTCTCATGGCTGCAGCAGTTTTTTCAGCTTGTGATAGCTTCAATCCTGCTTCTGTAGGAAAAGGCTGAGGATTGTGCACAGTGTAAGCAGCAAAGTCTGCAGTGCTAGATAAAAACTGATCCATTTTCTGTTGTCCATTTGGCCGTTTGATGCTCTTCATGAGTGACTGCTGAGTTTTTGTTATTTTTTTCAGCCTGGAATTCAGTTGGTTATCAGATAAATCTTTGAGACTGACACCCCACAATTCTAAAACGTTTCGACAGGAGACAAAAGGTATACTTTCTCTCTTGAAAAAAATGCACCAGATCTACGATCATTCCATGGCTGACTTCAGGAGGAGGTGGGAGTTCCTTCAGCAAATCAAAATCAAGTAAGTGTTTCCTCAGGATCTGATGCTTTCTCAAATGAGGACCTACGTGTTTGCCCAAGATTGAAAGTCCCAAATTGGTAGAAAGAAATTTGTCAAAGTCATCATGCGTTCCTTCTTTTTTACACCTGGCACCTTCTCTAAGCACTATTGCAATCTCATTCCTGAGACTTAATCCTTGCAGAAGCTCTGGATCAGTCACTTTAGGGACAAATCTGCACATATCATCCCATGTCTTGTTTAACTGAAGCCGCAAACATTCCAACTGTAACAAGAGCTTGTTTGTGAGGGGCAGTGGATGAAGTTTTGGTGGTCGGCCCCTTCCAGAAACACCGAGGGCAGCTTTCATGCGTTGATAGTCATCATCCCCTGGGACAGATGAATAAGGAAAAAGACTTGTCACTTAGTTATATAAGTTATTATAGTAATATGACCATACGCTATTGGAGTTTTGTGTAAGTCTTTGTCAAATCAATGCAGAGAGGCTTGGAGGAACTGAGAAAGAAAGCTAAGAGTGGAGCTTTGAGAGGGCGATGAAAGGAGAGGGGTGTTTTTTTCCTTACACTTTACAACAAAAAAACTTGTTTTTCCTCCTACTCTATCTCTTGTTCAAGTTATTTTAAGATTGATTTTTCCCTTTGTAAGGTTTGTTTGTTTTTTTAAATAATAAAAGCACAAATTTGAATTCAATCTTACTGTCTGCATTTCTTCATTAATCATTGTGTGATATAATGATTTTTTTTTTATTAATGTGTGTGCATGTGGGCGTGCGTGTGCAAGAGAGACAGAGAGACTTAGAGAGTACATCCTTCTGATGTATTATAATTCTAAAATTTATTCAGTCTATAAAGCCTCAGTGTTGTGTGGTAGGCCTAGATCATCTTTTCATTAAATATTCTATTATCAACAACAACAACAAGTGTATAGTGATAATGAAAACTGTTCTGTACTTTATTCTACAAATTTAATCACTGTGTCAGTGTGTGACAGTATGTAGCTGTACAGTTGGTCAACTGTAAAACTGATCATGCACATGTATAATTTATCTTTTAAAATTAAAGTGTAATGAAGTTTACAATATAAGAAAATGTAACTTGAAAGCTACACACCCTAAAATCATTGGGGAAAAAGTCATAATACAATTAAAAGTAAATTTGATTACGATGCACATCACAGCTAAACAAAATGGGTTGAGTGTGTAAAAAGTCATAAATAAAAATGCATTCAAAGACACAAAAACTTATGAATTATAAGTTCATTTATCTAGTTATACAATGCAATTTAATTAGAAAAGAAAAAAATGACTATGGATGGAATTTTAAAAAACCTCAGGAATTTTTCAGCAACTTGAATTTTTCAATCTTTCTTTATTGCTATTGTGATCTTTTAACTTGCATTTATTTATCAACTAGACTAGAGTACTCACAACAACCAAAAAAAATCCAACCTATTTGTAAAGTAACAAAGAACAACCGTATTATACTGATTCAATGATATTCACTGATTTATTCATTGAGTTGGGGTTTACACTAGTACCAGTACACTTACCCCTGTTGGTGGATTATAAAAAATCTGACTAGAGATCAATTTAGACTATACTATACAGCCATCTACAGAAAGAAAACTGAGGAAAGTATTAGAAAACCATCACTAAATTGAAGAATCAGTTATTCAGGTAATGAAAACTACAATATGTTGTCTCAATCATCTACTTTCAGTTTCGATTTCAAGCTCCTACCACTCATGTTGAGGGCATGTGGGGCATGTGGGGCAAACTTCCTTGATGAACTCTCACAAATGTTTTTATCAGCGATTTTCTCTTCAATCAAAGAACTGAATCATAAGCCAGCTCTCATATCGCTAAACCAATGTTTGATCAACCAATAACTGGTATTAATTTGTGCCAGTTTCCTTTCCAAAAAAAAAAGGATGTTTCCAAATGAGAAGTAGACCAGCCGAACTTGAGTAGATCCTTCTTGACAGTACCATGTGTTATACGAACAAAGTAACTATTGGTTTTCCAAATACTAAGCAAAATAAATGTATGGGTTCGTTTTATTCATGTTTTTTTCTTGATATTCCATGCATTAACTTACCAAGTTTGCCCTGTAGTTCCACAACATTTATCGAAATTGACTCAGTCGACATGGCTGCTTGACTCTGTTCCGCCATTTTGTTGTTCTCGAAATTTGGTCCCAAAATGACTTGATGACACCTCCACTTTGATTGGCCTGCCGTCAAATTGCATTCGACCAATCGTAAAGCTTGATACACCATTGGATTCAGCAAAGAAGTGGCTTTCAAGCGCACTAGGCCTAGGCCTAGGCCAAGGCCATGTGTGTGTTCTCTTGCAATTTGCTCAGTTTTACAAATCGCGGTCCGAAACCGACCTAACCGCGACTCACGGTAAGCTTCGTTTAACTTCCGATTTTAATTGATTCTAGCTCCTCAGATCAATAAATAAATAAATAAATAACGAATTAAAGCTGGAAGCTGCTCTTTTGTTTTGACTTACTTTGAAGTTGATACAGAGAAAAGAGCACACTGTCAGTAGGATAGGCCTAGCGATTTTCTACACATAGGCCTACCGTTTCGCTCGCCTCGGCTTACGCCAATTCTTTTGGCAAGTTCCAAGATTTGGCCTGTCAAGAACATGCATTTTCCCCACTCCGCGCAATTTCACGTAGGCTGATAGAAGGGCTGCCAGTACCTAGTGTATGTTTTAAGTACCTCGCCATATAGGCAGCCATACTCCAACTTCGGAGGAACTTTAATCATATTTTCGGTGGATAAGCCAGACTGAATGAGATGTATGTCCATTCAAGTCCCACAACTATTCACTCTCTGAAGACTTGGAAAGAGAAGCTAGGAAAAACCAAAAGTGAGGTCATGTGGAAACCAGGGTTCCAGGAGCCTCTGAAACAGAGACAAGTTTCTTTTACTGCTAGATGATGAATAGAAGGAGGCTGACAGTGGCGTTATGGAGGACTTCCAATTTGGTTTGGGCTGCCATTAACATTTTCACAGTGCCATCAACCCAACCCGACAATTGCTACATCTGTAGTGAATGTGGGAAATGTAATCCTAACACTAAAAAAAAACAAAAAAAAAAACCCACCTATTAACACTGCCATTTGTAAATAAACAACAATGGTCTGTGCTCATTGTGAGGTCCTTGCCTTTCTACTCCATATCCACTCATGCTCACTCTGTCAAGTTTCCTCCAGTCTCTAATGAAGCTCAACCCTAGGATCGAACCAGTGAGTCGACACAACTAACCACCACACCGGATTGTTTACTGTTGTTTTTTTAATACTTTGGCTATTGTGTCTGCCAGCCCACCTGGTTCGATATTTGTAGATCTCAGATGAGCACCACTTTATTCAGTCGTGTTGCTTACAACCCAGCCAAGCTTCACAACCATACCACCAATATCATCCATGGCTGTTACCATATTCAGCCCATGACATTCAATATTTTGTATTTTGTACCACTTTATGTCACAGCAGATTTCTCTGGTGTGAAATTCAGGCTGCTCTTCCTGGGGAGAGCGCGTCGCCACAAGTGCAGCGCCTACCCATTTTTTTTCTTTCTTTTTTTTCACTGCATGCAATGTATTTGTTTCCCTATCAGAGTGGCTTTTTTTTTACAGAATTTTGCCAGGGTCAACCCCCTTGTTGCCGTGGGTTCTTTTATGTGTGCTAAATAGTGATGTATAACAGGGTTCACGATAACCGTTAATTGTCGGTATTTTACCGATTGTAAACAGGGAATACCGAAAATTTTCGAAGCAGCCGGTACCGCGTACCGATTCTGTTTGCCTGTGACCGATTACTAGATTTCCGTCTCAAAAAAAAAGTCTGAAGTGACATTTTCTGACAGTCTGTCATGTGCCTGTACTGTGCTTACGCACCTACCCCTTCCTACCACCTTCGGACGAACATCTTTGGCGCCAGCATGATTAGCCTAGCACGCAGAACAGCAAGCTTTACTGTGAAAGAATAGACCTTCGCGCTCTTCTCGGCATGACAGTAACTTCCATTCACAATGAGTAAATGGGGCCTAGATTTATTTAATCTTTATTCTTTTAATCTTTTATATCGAGGATAATGGAATAAGCACTCCTGTGCTTTTTTACATCCAGTCCCCACGTGTATGCAGTTTTGTAAATGTCATCTGTTCCCACGGGCACAGGATGGCCTGCTCTTACGAAAAGCGAAAAGTGGAGGGTCTTTGACTATGAATTTGCGCGTTGCTTTGAGAGAGAAGAGTCGAAAACTAAATCTAAATTGAACGAAAGATCTAGATGAGCGCTAAGCATAGAGAAAGAAGAAGAATAGTCTCACGAATGATGCCATGCAAAACAACAGACTGACACGGACAGTGGCACAGGCGCTAGAAAAAAAAATCCTATTTCCTGCGTGGCTTCGTGCCCAAGAAGCGAGTGGCAGCAGCACGGCAGTCAAAGTCTGAGAGATTTGCGTTCAATTTAGATTTAGTTTTGCTGCCGAACAATCCCCCCCTCCCCCACCCCCTCACTGAATAGTTATGTTTTGTTCACAGTACGTACCGGATTTTATTTTCTGGGGACCGATTTTGGGGGAGTTGGTCAAGATATCTCTGAAATGGCAACTCGCAGTACCGGTTTTTAAAAAATCCTAGCGCGAACCCTGTATAACACACAGGACCTCAGTTTATCGTCTCATCCGAAAGACTAGCGCCTAGACCACCACTCAGGGTCTAATGGTTGGGGAAAAGTTTTGGGCCCTAACAGGATATGAACCACCGCACACTCCAACCCGGACTTTTTCCTTTCTAGGCAAGGCGTGTTACCACCTAGACCACCATCTGTGTCAATTTATTGACAGCATTAAATACTAGATATTGACAAATGTAACCCAAACAAAAAAATTAAAACCAGTTGATTATGGCAAAAACTTTATTATTGAAAAGTACACACACACGCTCAGTCTCCCTCTCGTGCACATGCAACACACACACACACGCATGCACACACACACGCACGCATACCCACACAAACACACACTCATACACACACACAAACACACGCATATAATATACAGCCTCCACTCCCCAACAGTATTTCCAAAATCACCTAAGCAAAACACTTCTGATGATATATCTTTTAATATGGGAACGTTTCTAGATTTGCATGAAAAATGATAAGGGAAAACCATAGCGAAGACATAACAAAAGAAAAAACACAATAGCGACAAAAAAAAAAACCCAACCCAAAAAACAATGAGCGAAAAGGGAAAGACAAAAAAACCCCACCAGAAATGAATTGAGTAACTGAAAAGAGGATGTTTTTTACACAATTTCCCTGACATATTAAGGAGTTCATAACAACCAGCATTAAAATGGGTAAATGAACGAATGAATGAATGAATGAACAATGAATAATTTTCTAACAATGTGAATTCCTTCACAGTGACACTCATAGGTGTCAGTGCAGCACTGACTCTGTACACATTAACACGTGTTAATGTTTGGGGAAAAAAAACACAAAGAAAAACCCACGGTCTTCTTTTTACAATGTCTCTGAAGACGAAACACCACAATCTTAAAAAAAATGAAATTTAAACCACACGCACCACCACAATCTCGAGTTTCCCAGGGAACACACAGCACACCTATCCTGCAGTACTTAGTACAGTGCTAAAATGAGTGCACCACCCCTTCCTTTTACCCCCACACCCTTCCCTCTCTTTCACCTTCCCCCCAACACTGTACGCTTGCATGGAAGGCCTGAGGTCAGTCAGTCAGAGTAGCAGAGAAATTAACAGTTACCAGATGCCAGACTGGCATTGTTTACAGGACAGTCAGAACACAACTCAGAGTAGACAATGAACATGCGCACATGCATGTGTGTGTGTGTGTAAGAGTGTGTACGAGTGTGTGTGCGAGGGAGAGAGTTAACCACAGAAAATGTGTACACAGAAAACGCGTACAGACATATACAACTGCAACACACACAGACATACACACAAAGACATACACACACAGACATACACACACAGACACAGA